>WFKH01006014.1:33173421-33201841 GCA_016163765.1 Magallana hongkongensis
AATTTTTACCTATCAAAAATTTCTATTTCCTTTATTCATGATATTCCTAATCCGTGGTGGGGGGAATATGCCTATAACTGCAATCTTTCCTATATCACTCTCAATATTTCCGCTTACAACGCCTTTCCATAACATATTTGTGTTTTCCAGGGGGGGTCCGAGTCATATTTGCGATAATTTCACTATGTAAATTTAATAACTTCTCAATTTCCAGGGGGGGTCCGGCCCCCCCCCCCCGGCCCCCCTCTAGATCTGCGCATGCAATGTTTGCGATTTATTTCACGTTATACAGTGTTTGCTTTCCCGATCACCTGCATTTGTAGGATGTCTTTAGTATATATTGTATAAAATGATCAGAAGTCATAAACCTTCCATTTAACGTCATCTGGATTAGAGTATGAACAATTCAGAAGCATGATTTTTGTACAAAACTAGAGCTCGGCGGCATTTTAAAATCTTAATTATGACTCCTATGAAAGAGCTAATTAACCCCCCCCCCCCCCCAAAAAAAAAATAAAAATTTCTGATGTCTGTTTATTGAGCACCTCTGTATAAAGAAACAGAAAAAAAAACTTTTGTGCAAAATAAATTTATATTGTAAAATTAATGAAGATATAAGGGACAGTATTTCAAAGAACAGATGGAGCGATGTTAGAACTCAAAATCCTGACCCCTGAATCCCGGTTGATCTGAAACCTAATACAATAAGTCGTTTACAAGATAATTTTCATTTGCCCACAGGTTACTTTGACCCTATCAGAATATCTGCCATTTATCATATACATGTTGTAAAATTTAAGAAAATATCCTTATTAAGAGTTTTTGATGCATGAAGTGTTGGAGTACATAAAAAGAGTTAAAAGGTTTTGGTTCGTCTGTATAGTTCTTCACTTTTTTATCCTTACATCTTGTTTGTCACATGTTTGATTTATTTTTGTGTATATACATATATTCTAGATTCATTTTTACCATAAGAAAGGGCAAATGTAAATTAAAGACTTCTAGCAAATTGTCGAATCCAATTCTTTTTATACTAATAAATATGGATGATAAGCGCGGATCTAAAGGAGGGTCGGGGATGCGGACCCCCCCCCCCCCCCCCTGGAAAATTCAAACTTATTAAATTCACATAGAAAAATGAACAAAAATAGGTCTCGAACTCCCCCAGGCAAACTTTATCCCTCGAACCCGCCCCCGGGAAAAGATTTCTAGACCCACGCATAGATGGATTATCATAAAAATCTACTGAAAATGAAATTTATCAGGTATATTTAAAAGTGAAACATTGTTTTCTCTTTCGACATGACATGTAAGAGGAGTTTACGACGAAAGCATATTCAAAATATCGCTTTAAAATTTTCAAATCGCAGAATACATTTATTGTCAACAAAATGCGTTTGAAGATTTTTAATAAAGGTAATGTCTGCAATTGCCCTTGTAAATTGATGGCTGATCAGTAAGTTACCAGGTAACCTGACGCTTTAACTAATTGCGATTTGTGAAAGAAAAAATACATATTACGTTTATTTTGAAAGAAAAGTACGTCACAATATGGAGGTATCCTTAAACTGGGGTATGTTAAAATGATTTGTAAAAAATGAGCTGATAGCAAGATTTGTTTTTCCGAGGACTAGGTCTGACATCAATCAAATATAGTACTCCTATTTTGTGAAAACGATCGAGCGATTAATTTGAATTCGAACTTTATACACTGTACCCAGTCTCTGTCAACATATAGGGCCAGCGCACCTCCGTATGAAGTAACGTGAAGTAATGATCTCTCCACAGTATCACAAACACTTCGCGCTGAGTCAATATTTACCATCATAATGATGGAGAGGGCTTTTTAGTTGGTTAAACAGAATGAAATCATAGTAAGTTTTTTTTTTATAACTTTCCCATCATCTTTTTCGTGTTTCTATCAAGTTTGCATTATTTCTCAACTGTATTGACTATTGTACATTTACATTAATTAACCCGCTTCCACATCGGTGTTTAGGTTAATCGTGTGGATTCTTCTTATATCTCGTGCTTCAATGTTTTCCTGTTGAATATAACTTAATTTCAAATTTTAATACCAGTAATGTTTTTAATCATCAGACTAATAAAAACATTTAATGTATAGATTTAATACACTGCATAAAATGTATATAAATACATTGCATAGTATCTCTCTCTCTCTCTCTCTCTCTCTCTCTCTCTCTCTCTCTCTCTCTGAAATTTTATTATACAGGATCTGTTCTCTATGTTGTCGACCTTTTTTTTTTTTTTAAACTTATCTTAATTTTTTTTATCAGCAATCAATGCATTGGTGTTACATGATTATCTCTTTGTATTAGCAGATCATCATTTTTTGTTTGGAATCTTCAACTAAATGTAAGAGACAAATAACATTAACGCAAAACTGATCAAAGTCAAAGCGACACTTCAATAGATAATGTATGGATAACGATATTTATTTCAAATATCATCAGAATGAATTCTGACATTTGTTAGGTACATATATAATTAATGTGTGATCTCGCGAAAAGCCATTAATTTCCTATAATATCACTGAACGTTCTTTTATTGAAATCCTGGGTATATATCGATTATTGAGAGTATACATTTAAGACCATTATACAAGTGAGATGCAAGCATTCCTAATGCAAACTATCGATTTTTTTATTGGGAGTAAAATTCAAGTACGTGTTCTTTACTCACTGATCAAAATCAGTTCCTGATTGGACAAGAATAATAACCAATATTATGCCGTTGATTTTACTGATAATTTCTCTGCATACCAAAGTCGAAGGGGGATTTTAAGCTCTTTACAGGAAGCACGAATTGCACACATCTGAAAACTTGTTTTACTTATACATGATTGTTCAGCACAAAATTTTGAGGCTGATTAGAATTTACATGTATATACATATACACACCGGTACCAAGTGATGTTTTTAAAAGGTATCCAATGACTTACTGTAAATGTGGGTTTCTTGTAGTACAAATTGTGTGGAGGCCCACTCCTTTTTGAATGGGCTGTGTATGGAATGTTACGTCATTTTGCTGACCATTCTGGATGTGCTGTGTATCACCACAGAACTCATCATCAGGCTCGGAATAATCAAAGGTATAGATATGTAGACAGAATCAAAGGTACAGATATGTAGACAGAATCAAAGTTATAGATATCTAGACAGAATCAAAGGTATAGATATCTAGACAGAATCAAAGGTAGATCTATATAGATACAATAGAAATATATAAAGAAATACAATCAGAGGTGGATATACACATAGAATCAAAGGTAGATCTATAGTCATAAAATCAAAGGTAGATATAGACATAGATATAGACAGAACCAAAGGTAGATCCATACATAGAATCAAAGGCAGATATATAGAATCAAAGGTAAATATATACATGTAGATAGATTTAAAGGTAGATTTGTAGACAGAATCAAAGGTAGATCCATGCATGGAATCAAATGTAGATCTATAGACAGAATCAAAGGTAGACATATAGAATCAAAGATAGATCCATGCATAGAATCAAAGGTATATATATATAGATAGATTCATAAGAACATCCAAACATAGAATCAAAGGTAGATATATACAAAAAGTCAAAGGTAGATATAGACATAGAATCAAACATATAGATATAGACATAGAATCAAATATAATATACGACGATTCAAAGATAGATATATGCATAAAATCAAAGGAAGATATATACATGTACATAGCATCAAAGTTTGATATAAACACAGAATCCAAGGTAGATATATACATAGAATCGAAGGTATAGATATAAACACAGAAACCAAGGTAGATATATACATGTACATAGAATCGAAGGTATAGATATAAACTTGGAATCAAAGGTAGATAGATAGAACCATTTTAACAAGGCCTTGGACTTTCAGTAGGACGTTACTCTCTATTTCTTGCGTCAAAACAAGTTAAAAATGACGCTAGTTTGAAGTGAAATATACAGCGATTGCGTAGTCTTAGCTTAAAAGCCAGACAAATCTTGTTGATTTCAAAGAGCAATGGCTGAGTGGCCTACAATGAAATAGACAGGCCTACGTCACATTGCTGTTTGACACCAACCACCCAAAGTCCAAGCTCTTGTTAAAATGGTTCTACATAAAAACATAAAACTCTAGGTATAGACATAGAATTAAAGATATAGATATATACATAAAATCAGCCCTCATTATAAAGTGAGTCAGTGGGCTAGAAAGTCACATTTATTAATTACAATGAATAAGAATGGCTCCATTATGAAAATTAATTATGCAAAAAGTTGAGCCGTGTAAAAGCCATTTAAGAGGATTCTTTTTTGCTGGATATCAGATTTTGAGAACCTGAAATTTCTATGGAAATAATGACACATTATAAAATACTTAACAAAACACATCGCGTTCTTTGATGCTTAGTTTTTTTGGGAGGGGGAGGGTTTCGAACAAATAATGGAAAGGTTTTCGACACAGATAAATTTACGGGAATTATTATTGAGTATTATGATCAATATATAACTTTAAAACGGTTGATAGTGACTTGAATTGGACTTCGCACATATAACAACACTGAAAATTAAACACTGTAATGACCTAAGAAATACAGCTAACTCTTAAATTTAGATTTTTTTCAGTAAATTTTACTTAATTTTAAAATATTGTAATTTTAATTATCAGTCTCTGGAGAAAAAAAAAATATTTCACCGTTAGACTGTACATATATTATTACACGACCAAGTACCAAACTTGTATTATTCAAAGATTTACAGGAAAAAAGGAATATTCCAAGATAAAGTAAATGTCACAAGGTAGTTGCCGTACCTTATACTTTCAACATTTATTGATACTGACAATAATCATAACAGGTGCTTCCCGAAACTTGATATGCGAATTTTATCGAATATCATTCAATGATGACTAGTATCTTTTTATTGGTACATCCAATTGAATTTATAAATACGATTTTGACATCATTGCATCTGTTGATATATGCTGTAGTATCTCTAAAAAGAAAATATACTAAATTTCTCAATAAATTACTTGTTTTACTCTGCAATGTTTGTATAATATGAAGCGTCCACTGTTTTAGACCCAAATGCAGACCCAACTGAGAGTTCGGCATTGGCGACCACCTCCACCCTGAACCTGACTAACGTCACGTACAAGCCTGACCCCGGGGGGAGCTGCCAGCAGTGTTCCATGGAGAGTTCTGTGGAGATAGCGCACTGTGTAGCCCACTATACCAGTGTCACCATCTCATGTGTGTTCACTATAGAAGTAGGTGTCGGAAATTTGTGGCATAAAGAAAAAAAAATTAAAAATAAGAAAAAAAAAATAAAAATAAAAAAACCCATATAACATGTAACAAATAATGATGAATGACAGATAAAAAGAATGATGATTTACTAATTTCTTCTTTGCGTTAATTTTTTGTATTGATAAAAATAACTATTGATTATAAAGAAGATAAAACCCAATTAATTAAAACACTGTCCAATTTTGACACACAGGTGGTAGCACGAGTTGTAGCTGGTTGTCCAGGTTGCTGGAAAGATTTTCTAAATGTAAGTTAAAACCTTTAAGTGTCAAAGACTTCCACAAGTAAATATTGTGAAAAAAAAAAAAATAAAACTTTAAGATAAATACTAACGAAGCTGAAGAAACACAAATGTAAAGTGCATAGTTCGATTTTGTCTATAAAATGCAAATTAGACCTACTGTGTAAGTAGTTGATAAAGTTGTACGCCATTATCATTATACGGTTATGAAGTACCAGATGTACATGTAGCAATGGATGTTGATAAATCGATATCAATTTTATAAAACAAAAATACAGATTTTTGAAGAGATCGTGTATGCTTATCTACATGTACGAGTATGTAGAATTTTACCTGTTAAATTCCCTAAAAATTATGCAAATTTAAAGCTTGTAACGCCTTTGAAATATTGATATGGTATGGTTTCTCTCGAGAATAAAGATTTTGTACATATACATTCAATATGAAATAGTAAATAAAATTTCACAATTCATTTAACTGTTCAGATCCAATCTAATTACTAATAAGGAACGTTATTTTATTATACAGTCGGTCAAATTCCATAAGCTTCAAATAAATGATCGCGGGAAAAACTCACTCACTTAGAAAGCTAACTTCTGCCTTATGTAACTTCTCTGTTATAATTATATTATAAAGTGTGTAACGTATTCTCATTGCCATTTTACTCTCCCAACAAATTTGTCCAGTTGTCATGGCGATAACAGCATCCATTATTACTTACATTAATACTATATGTATTTTATCATTATCGTCGTCTTATAATTATCATCATCATCATCACCATCGTCAACAAGCGGTTTCTGTCAAGTGCTTTGGGTCAATGGGAGGATTTTATGAAGTCCAAAACTGTTCAAGTTGTGAGAAAATGTTTCCCATCTGGGAGCGAGCGGGATGACTTTTCAGTTCTTAGCTGTATAAACTTTCTGTGCTAAACCAGTTATTGGAACTGTATGGAAAGTGTCCCCATGCGTTAGTTCCTGGCAATTACTGGCGGTGTCACACTGGGCGAGGCCTAGCCGTCAGACGGTGTTTATTACCAGTCGTATACACTAACTGACCATAAAACAATAATACAATATCACTACACAGATCACACTGACGTTTATGGTTTCTTTGAACCCAAGGACTCCACTGATCAGTGCATCGGCGTATTGGACTACTTAACCGGTCCACAGACTCGCCCTAGCTTGATTGCAAACACAATCAGTTCAATCATTAAATAATCAAGAATAACCATATTTGCAGTTATAAGTATTCACGTGCATCAACGTGAAGATAATTATCTTACTTAGAGACTATATATGTAGATTGTGTCATTTGCTCGAGCAACTCTGCAGTTTTTGTTGAATACCAATTCATATGTATCACTACATCGCACATTCATTCCTTCATTTTCACACACACACACACACATATATATATATATATATATATATATATATATATATATATATATATATATATATATTCTAGACATCTTATTGTTTATCAGTTTTGCAAGTATAAATTGACTCCAGTTATTACGACATTCGCTTGTAGGTGTTTGATGGCCTGGTAGTGTTGGTGGTCTGTGCTATGGAGCTCCTGTTCACCATCTTCTGGGACGAGGTCCTCTGTTATGATAAGGCGGTGGAGGCAGCCACCTACCTAATTGTCCTACGTTTTTGTCGAATTCCCAGAGCCTGTAGTGGTAAGATATCTTACATTTCTCGAATTATATGAGGCTATTTTATTGGTAAGTTGGTAGATACTTAGTACCTAGTTGTTTATTGAATTAACTGTAGTTCGCAAAAGAAGATATGCCGAGCGGCTGGAGAACGAGATGCATTATCTGAGGAAAGCGAAATCCAAGTCAGAGGAACATTCCAGAGAACTGACGACAAAACTGAAAAGACAACAGGTGAGGCTTACCGCAATAAGACAGCAGGCTTTCATTGATCTACTAGTATTAGGATAAGTTGATGACAAATGAACCTTTTTTGTTTTTCAGAGAGAGTTATTTGAATTGCAAAACCGGCTTTCATCAATATCCATGAGTTTCTCCAATGAAAATATTTCCTCTCAATCCATAAGCGATTTGAGTGAGTTTGGTTTATTTTGGAATACTTAGTATCTTTAAAGAAAAGGCTGTCTACCTGTCTAAATACAGTCGCACGATTCGATTTCTAATCTGGTTTTTTATTTGATTTTCCATCCTATTTTCATACAGTACACATGTGACCACCACCTATTAGTAAGTCGGAGGTCGAAAGTCTTACTAAATACTTAAACGTATGTCAATTTTTAAATGTAGGTACTCCTCAGATAAGCAACGGAACCTTACCAAACGGATTTCATACCACCCATCTTGATGAGTTAGACTCCGTGACGTCATCAAATAACATTCCCAAACAAGCGGATATTACAGAAACCAAAGAAAACGATTCAAAGGAATTAGCCTCAAGGCAAAGTAGTGTGCAATATAGTTCTCTTCTCAGTGAAATAAACTCAAAACGAGAGCAAATTCATAATAAAAGTCTCAAACAAAAATCAGGGAGCTCTCGCAATACCTCTCCGAAAAAAGAAGCAGAACACCCGGAAGTGATATACTCGAACTCGCACGAAACCACCTATATGAACACTACAGGGATGTATGACGGGGGCGGGGGGAGTCCACTAGACAGTAAAGCAGCGGACATTGTATTCCAGCTGGACAAAATAATTCGTGACAATCAGTCCAACGGTGTCGCACCCGCATTTAGAGATTCTGCACAGTCCGCCCATTCTGTAGAGACCGACGACGACGAAGCGCAGTTAATTAGAAGTAAGCTATAAGTACTAGTCATCGCTAACAAATCTCAGAATAAACTGATGATGCGTGTATCGGTTTGTCACTACAGATCAGTGCATTTTAAATAAAAAAAACTTAATATTTATCCAAAATATTTTCAATAGCCACCATATGCAAAAATAATGTTTCCTATTTTTGCACAGGAAGCTACGGAAAGTCCAGTAACCATGTCCGGGCCTCTTTTGCCGGGAGGGAGAACAAAGCTTTCAGCATTGGGGAGAAGACCCGGGCCTCGTTCACCGCCCGCGATAGTCGGGCTCATTTTTCACCCCGACAGGATTTTAATGAAGAGGTCAGAATGAGAAATCTGGAGGTCATGGCCGAATACGAAGGAACAAGGACATATCGCAGTGCTGTAAGGATTCTGTCTAATCTTGTTTGATGAAATTGATTTCTTGTTGATAAACGTTAACATCCCTTACAAATGAAAGTTTTTCACACCTATCAAAGGGACACAAAGAATTCTTATATGGCTTTTAAGCACATTTCGGCACTTGATTTTTTGAGGGGTCTTAATCGCAGCAGCACCTGGCATTAGGCCTCTCACTTTTCATCGAATGGACGCTCATCCCCCCAAAAAAATTAATGAATAAAACTTATGTTTACTTGAATAGGATTTTACAAATCGCTGTCAATTTTTCTAACAGTAAATCACTTTGATAAGCAGTTTATGTCTGTTTATTTGCATCTTCTGATTTTTACAGGAGGGCATTCCACTGACTGACCTTTAGATGTTTTATTCAATCAGAATGCATCTTTAACCTGCTGGACCAGGGACCACCAAAGCGCGAATCTTTTTTATGCACAGACTCATTGAAAACCAAGTATTGTTTCTTTAAATCGTAAGATTTGATCTGAATAGAAATTTTAATCATATATAAGCATATTTTCACAGAATCCCAAATGATTCTTTTCATGATATTAAAAAAACCCCTAATGGATACCCAAGATTGCTACGTACATGTAATATAATATGTATCAAACAAGCCCTAAATACACCCATCTTATAACTTACCATGGCTTGTCTTTTTCAATCTTTCATTTATGTCGAATTACCGGTATTTTCTTACCATACATCATATGCTAATTAAAATTGAAAGTATGGTCCAATGTAATATATATTTCTCTGTGATACTTTTTTTCGTTACAACTTGTATTTGTCATTTGGAGAGAGCTGTGACCACGAATAATTAGCAAAGCTGGAATGCAGGTCGTTTAGCGGTGCTCTATGATTAGATTTACATGTAATATTATTTTCAAGTTACTATGATTTTACATTGAATAGCAATAGAAATTTTGTTTTGGTCAATTTTTTTTCCACTATATTCTTCCATTTAAACATGTTATCCTTCCAAGTTGTGCCCATTGATGTGTTTCATTATATATATGAATTATTATGAATTGATATATACCTACGTGATGACCCCCGCTTCTATAGACGGCTCCACTCAGTGCCCGCCAGCTTGAGTTTAGTGGATGTCCAATTCTATATGTGCTTTCATATTTTTGTATTGTTATATATTGTAGAGACTATTAAAACTCATTGAATATCATTTTTATGGTTACATTTGTTATAGCAACTATTTTGTTTCCGATTTGTCACAATAAAATGTTATCTAATTAATGTTCTGATGTGTTTGTTTTTTGTTATTAAAAAGGATCCTAATTGTAAACTTCACATGCATGCTTCTTCATTATTACAAGCCTGAATGCTTATAGTGGTGTCTGGGGGACGTAACAATAAGCCCTCAATTGTGAAAAACGACACGCATGAATCAATCTTTATGTAAAATCAATACGAAATGTTTGAAATGTTGGTTTTCGCTTTAAATTTTTCATGAAACAGTTGCGCCTCATTACTTATAAAGGTTGTATAAAGTTCAACCTTAAACTGCCAGAAACTAATTAGAAGGGAACTCCCATTACACCAGATAGGATAAAAAAATAATTTAAGAACTTTGATGGTCTTACATATTATGGACTTTGTACAGAATGTTCTTAGACATGTTGACATCGGCGTTGGCTATCCATCTACCGGAATTCCAGCCATTACTGGTTAAGGGGGATGTGCGGCCATCTTGTACATTGGAGGATCAAAATTTAAACATTTCTTGAACTGGCTTGTTTTTGTCCAAAACTGTTGTTAAAAGATAAACAAGAGGCACACAGGCCTTGACGGTCACCTGAGTACCATTACCCTTAGATTGACATTTCAGAGTCTCATGTTTGCATTTTAAGCTTCATATTGAAGACTAAACCCTAATCTGAGATATAGGTGGAGGACTTCGTTCACATCAGAATCATGCATTTAGTTCTCAAATATGTAGGGTAGTAAAGAAGATTTTCTAAGATTTAACACATTTTTACTATATGGCCATATTGGCCCCGCCCTAGGGCTTGAATCCCTGATTCAGGGACCATGAAATTACCAATTTAGTTAGAGGGCTTCATGGACATCATAACCGTGCATTTAGTTCCCCCCCCCCACATGTGTGGGAGTAGAGACGAAGATTTTTGAAAATTTGACCCTTTTTTTGCATATTTGGCCCCGCCTATGGTGCCCCGGAGTGGTAGAGCCATGAATTTCACAATATAGATTCCTCTTACCATAGAGATGCTTTACACCAAATATGGTATTAATTGGCCTTGTAGTTTTTAAGAAGAAGTTAAAAATGTAAAATTGTAAATGCACGACGGACAACGACGAACAAAGACAAATTCCAATAGGTCACCTGAGAGAAAGTATTACTTGTAAAATTTTTAATTTAAAATCCATTTCACAATTTTCTTCTAAGGATGTAAAACTTACTGAGTTGAAGTAAATTTTAAAAGAAGAAAACATTTCATAATATTCATTTATTTTCCGCATTCAAAGCAGCCACCTTTTGTGTACATTTATATCAACATACATGTAAATTGACCACTGAAAATTGCTCAGCAATGATCAACGTTAAAGGATTATGATCCAAACTGCTACAATATCCACAAACAATAATTAAAAATATATGTAAATGCATAGGAATGATCCAATTAGATGTACGGGGATTGGATTGTTGTAAATGAATCGTGTTTGTAGTTCAGTGTGTACCATTAAGGAAAGTACCTGGTGAACAATAAAGAAAGACAAATCCCCTCCCCATCCCAAACATGTAGTCCTGACAACAAACAAAGTATAAAATTTTGATGAAGATGATGGATGATGTGACCTAGCAACAAGAACCTGAGGTAAAAAGAGACAAAGAGAATTCTAGTAAAACACAATTATAGCAAACATGCTTATAACTAATGAGTTTACACTTAAAGCAAACTCACTTTCATTCACCTTGTCTAAAATTGGAAATGATATAAACTTATCAGATACAAAATAGTGTGTAACAAATCAAACTCCTTTGTCCCTGGCACTTCACTTTAACTGTTTTTTGGGATGTTCAATGTTCCTGAACAATTACAAATGAGTCTCTGTACTACATGTACATGGAAATCTGAGAGAAAATACACTGGTCCTTACATTCACACCTTTGTATATACAATCAATGTTTCAAATTTTCAAAAGGAGATCTACAAGTAAATTGAGATATCTATACAACACACACATAGGTACCTGACATTTTTGTACATAAAAAAAAAATCAACAAGAGGCCCATGGGCCACATCGCTCACCTGAGAACAATAGGCATGATAAATTAGCTTAATGGAGTCATAATACAATTGTGGCCCCACCCTACTCCCTGGGGTCATGATTTTCACAACTTTAAATCTACACTACCTGAGGATGATTTCACGCAACTTTCAGCTTTGATGGCTGATTAGTTTCTGAGAAGAAGATTTTTAAAGATTTACTATATACATTCCTATGTTAAAATTCGACCCCCAATTGTTGCCCCACCCAACCCCGGGGGTCATGATTTTCACAACTTTGAATCTACACTACCTGGGGATGATTTCACACAAGTTTCAGCTTTGATGGCTGATTAGTTTCTGAGAAGAAGATTTTTAAAGATTTACTCTATACATTCCTATGTTAAAATTCAACCCCCAATTGTGGGCCCACCCTACCCTCGGGGGTCATGATTTTCACAACTTTGAATCCACACTACCTGAGGATGCTTCCACACAAGTTTCAGTTTGATGGCTGATTAGTTTCTAAGAAGAAGATTTTTAAAGATTTCCTCTATATATTCCTATGTTAAAATTTGACGCCCCCCATTGTGTCCCCACCCTAGTGTCCCCACCCTACCCCCGGGGGCCATGATTTTCACAACTTTGAATCCACACCATCTGAGGATGCTTCCACACAAGTTTCAGCTTTCCTGGCCAAATGGTTCTTGAGAAGAAGATTTTTGAAAATTTCTCAAAATTTTTCAATACATGTAATTCCTAATGCTTCCCTAAAAAAAGGGTGGGGTCCTTAATTTTCACAACTTTGAATCCCCTTTGCCTATGGGTGCTTTGTGCCAAGTTTGGTTGAAATTGGCACAGTGGTTCTGGAGAAGATGTTGAAAATGTGAAAAGTTTACAGACGGACAGACGGGACGACAGACAAAATGTGATCAGAAAAGCTCACTTGAGCTAACAACCAAAAACATTTAAAGATTGTGCATAGCATTTCAACAAAAGTGAACCACAAAAATGAACTACACATCACACTTCGTTTGTTCTGTTTGAAAGTCAATGAAATACAAGTGTACATTAATACTTGACATGGTAAACAATAGACATACAACAACTTAATGTCATACAGCTCATCTTAGCAACATTCCAAAGATTTCAGCTTGTCTTTGGTTTCAAAAACAGCAATGCTTACAGATAAATTCCAATAAAGAACCTGCACATTCTAACAAATGTATGTACTTAAAGACCTTCTTATTTTGGAGAGAGTTTACGGCTGTAACTTGGTAATTTAAACACAAGAGACATAAGCGCTTTGTAGTTGCTATCACCTTATACATGTACTTCAAGCTAAAATCCCACAACATGTATACGGTAACCCAACAATACATGTTTACTGATGTAAAAACTATGGAACTAAACTTATTTCTTTATCATAATGTTTCTTATAATATGTTTAAAGTAATCAAGGCATCTTCTATGGCTCTCAATTTCAATAATTCATTAGTTGATCACGATCATTTAAAGAGTGTTAAATTTTAAGTGAAAATTAACAAGAGTGAGTTCTTAGTACCTTGGGGTATACAGTTCATTTCACCTACTTATAATTATTCAAGAGGTTACTTCCATTTCATTAAATCAATTCAATTCAGGTGTCAAACCTTGACAAACAATATGGATGGGAAATCAAAACAATTGGATTTATCCAAGTTTGGATGACCACTCCCCCCCCCCCCCCAAAAAAAAAAAAAAAAAAAATTCAACTTCAACAAGTAATAGCACCTCTGAATGCAACATTAATATTTTTTTAAAATCCTTTTTAAATATTCCCTCATTTTACTTCCACTATAAATTATACAAGCAGCACTACATCACTTAATTTTTAGTTGTGTCTAGACAATCAGAACATCAGCTGTTGACATTGGAGACAAATTCAGAGAACATTAATCCTGTGGCTGATATAGAGTCTCCCAGGCCCACTGTCTTCAGGGGCTGTTTGCATACTAACACTGGACTTAGAGCAAAATGGAACCCTTCCTTTTTCCAGGTTATTATAGGTTTACTTTCATTCAGGGATCTTTCTTTGTCGCCACTGAACAGTTTGAATTTCTTGGGAAATTTGAGTGTCACTAAATCCGGATCTGGAGACTCCACATCACAGGCCTGGATTCCTGCTACTCTTGTTCCTGCTCCCACTGCAGACGGATTGTTGCTCCAGGCTGAAGGGTGAATACCAATAATATGGTAAGTTAAACAATGAAAATGAACCCTTGTTAACTTGTAAGAAGGGTTCTCTTTTGAATGACCATAAGTTCTTAAAACCCATAAGATAATATCACTGATTTTATGAATTTCTGGCTGGCCTTGAATGGTGTCAAAATATTCACTATGTGGCCCTTTCGCAGCATGGGACAAAAATGTAAGTTCTTGTTCATTTAAACCAAGAGAGGAAACTTTTGAAACAATCTGAAAAAAAAAGGTATGTATTCAATTCAACACTGGAGAATTCCTTTACTGAGCAGACACCTTTCTAACATGGTATAGGCAAATTATAGACAAAAGTTAATATTTACTTGTATCATGTGTAATATAATGGGGTAAATTTGTTATCCTGAAAAAAAAATTGAACAAATACTTCTGACCTAAGAATCTAAGACCATTTTTCGCCAAATACAAGTTTTGTCACTGCTTAATTGTGACCTTTCATTGCAAGGGAGAGAACAAGCTGGTACTGGTATATGTACATGGCAAAAAATTGGTTCCTGACCAGTAACCTTAATTTATTATGGGTACTAGAACAAGTGTTCTGTATTTTGGTAGTATATTTAAAGCCATAGCCATTGGTTACTATTCATATCTACAGCCTGTAGAACAGGTACTCATAACAAGCATGCATTGCACTCATTTGAAGGCTTTTTATGCTTCATTTACATTATTTCCACCAATCCCACCCAAGTTTTGTGGCAAGTATACAAAAAAACATCAGGACTGTACATAAAAATTGATGTTTTACTTGTGCTTGAATAATTAATGGGTATTTTTTAAGCATTGAATGCTTATTTTTGGATGTCATCGGTCCTAAAAGTATAACACACCAGGCCGTGCAGACAAATTTAATACCGCTCGTTAGCGCGGTATACTTAATTTGTCTGCACGGCCTGGTGTGTTATAGGACCGATGACATCCAAAAACTAGATAACATTGAGATGGTGACCATCTCAAAGGGCCCCGCTTAAATAGTGAACAATAGGATGAAAAGAATTTCAGAGAATTTTGCTTTGACCTTGAACTATAACTTCAAATTTTCCAGCTGGCATAGAACTTTTAATTCAATCTCATTACCTCTTACATACAGGCATTTTTGTTCAATCTGAACAGATTAACCAAATGGGAAATAATCTATGATCTAAAACTGATTATAAAGAGATCTGCTATGACATCACATTGACTTGGTTCAAGGTCACTGCAAGTCATTAACCAAAAACATCTGTCTAAGTAAAGTATTAGCCAAAAAGGGCCAAGTGAAGAGCATATATATGCTCTTAAAAAGGATTATTGTTAGATCTGATATGACCTTGACACTTGATCTATAAACATCATTTAAGGTCACTGCATACTTTTGATCAAAGCACCATGTGGGTGAAGTATAAGCCAGATTGGAGCAAAGGGAGAGAAGATATGCTATGGACAAGGATTTTTCATATAATTCTGCTATGACCTTGAAAATTGGTTCAAGGTCACTACACACCCGTTATTCATAAACTCTGTTTATGTGAAGTATGAGCCCAATAGGGCTAAGTGGAAAGTATATATGCTCTGAAAAAAAGGATTTTTGCATGGTCCGATATGACCTTGACCCTTGACCTACAAACTTCATTCAACATCACTGCACAACCTTTGACCATAGACACTCTGTGAGTAAAGTATGAGCTAAATTGGACCAAGGGGAAAGAAGATATGCTCCGGACAAGGATTTTATTTATAATTCTGCTATGACCTTAAACATAGACCTAGAAACATGGTTCAAGGTCACTGCACACCCTTTACCCAAAGGCACTCTGTGGGTGAAGTATGAGCCAGATTGGGTCAAGGGGAGAAAAGATATGCTCTGGACAAGCGATCTCAGATGGACAGATGGACGGAAGGACGGATGGACGGAGGGACAGACTGATCACTATAGGGCGCCCGCAGAGTGGGGCCCTAATAAGCATTCAATGCTTATATTTCTATTGATGTTTATTTGTATGACATATTTGTGTATCATCACTTTAAAGCCATTATATACACTCTTAGTCAGGAAAATAAAACATAGATGAAACATGTTATTTAGTTTGCTTCAATGTGTTCATTTGAGTGCAGAGAATTAGAACATAAATTAAAAATCGAGGTCCTTGAAAAAATAACAACATAACTTTATAAGCCAAGTTGGGTTTGGGTTTTGTCCACCCAACAATATGAATTTTTTTCAGGGACCCAGGTATTTCTGTATTACAAAACTAATAATAGTTTAAAGAAATATATACCCTGAGATAAAAAAAACCATTCAACTTACATTGTCAGCAATCTCTTTCACAAAATTCTTATTAACCATGCTTGCCAGCTCTAAATGCACAGGAATGGCATTTGGGACTTTGGCAAGTTCAGCTTGTATCAAAGACAGCTTCTGACTGAAAAACTCTGATGGCTGTCCCTCTAACAGATGAAGCCCCGAGAGTATGATCAGGTCTGGGTGGTAGTTTTGAATGTACTGGAAGAAGGCCTCTATCAGTGTTGCCTTGGAGTTTGATTCATCGAAGCTTGTAATGAATCGGGTGGCCACTGGAGCCCTGTGGGGCCCCCACACTTCTTCTACCTGGTATTCCATGATGAGGTGAACCTCATCATTCTCTATGTGGCTGATCTTTGGAACAGTAATGGAGGATGGGAGCAGTTCTTGTAGCTTTGGTCCTACTGGGCCAACTAAATGGAGCTGTTTAACATAATGCATCAAATATACAGTACACTTGTATTAAAAAGCAATCCAATACAGTACTACACAGCAATCCAATCACAACCTTCAATTCCTTTTCCAACTTTCCAATGAAAATGTTAGCAAATTTAATAGACATCTCTAAAAATAACCCAACAGATATTTAATGTATTGTTTTCTGATAAACGTTGAAAAATTGTGTTAAAATTTCATGAATTTATATCATAATTGACTTGACATAGATGTCAATATCATAAATGGTTGCACACAGTAAACTTTAAAGATGAGTAACATTTCACAATAATAATTCAAAATTTGCAGTCAACATGTAATTATCATTGTTGTGTGCATGTTAAACTGTTCTTATTTCATTTTTTAAATAAATTGCTTCATACATTTATGTTTAAAAATCTACATACTTCTACTTTGGGGAACACTTGAGCAATTTTATTTCCAATTAAAGCTGCATTACCACCTATGTAAAACTGAAATGAAAAAGAATCACATATAGAAATATTAAAATTATGTTATTTGGAAACTTGTACACTGATGTTAAATTTCAGCAGGCTATCTCCATTAGCATACTTTAGGGTTAGATAATTTTTCTGCCTCTGACACAATTTTTCTGAACAGTTTATCATCCATGAATGCTCTTTCTGCTGCTGAACCCTTCCTGAAGAAATGAGAGAAGGTCTCCTGCAGATGGTCCAGTGTATAAAGTTGGTCATGGTTGAAGTAATTGCCAGGAGTGATGTTTAACTTTAAAAGTAACTCAACACCAGGTACAATAAGATCTACATTGGAGTTTATCCTGAAATAAAGAGAAACCAAGGACTTCATCAAATGACTTTTCCAGTTAGCAAGCAATGTTTGGATGCCGTTTTTATATGCAGATAGAAGTGAATAGATGCAAGCATGCCATATATGACATATATGACTGTGTAAGGGAATCGTGGTAAGACTTTCTCATTGCATTTTGTGTGAAAGTGAAAATGATTGCAGTTAACGGAAGAGGGGTACTCTACGGAATATTCGGAGTACTTATAATAGATACCTTGCGTTATCATCAGATCATGATTATCATACAATGGATTTTAATTACAGTAGCAAGTGCCTGCGATACATGCACACATATAGTTATATTATCGTGCATAGCTTCATAAGCTCCTGTGAATGTTTTGAATCAGTTGGATATGCAAAAAATGTTAACACGTGTAGTTGTGTACACACGTGTGACAATTACGTGTCAACTTACCCTACGATTAACTTCCTGAACTGTTTCTTTGGCAAAACAATACTTTCTGACCAAGATGCTAATATTTCTTGTTCAATTTCGTTGTCAATTATCAGCTGCTTTTTGTATATAACATAACCAATAACAAGAGAAATTATAAGAACAAATAAAGATTTAACAAACATCGTTATTTGTTTTTCCGAGTGCCGTGGAACTCATTACGGGAAATGATGGGGCAAGAAAATAGTTCTATATCATGAAGAACATTTCCGATAAAAACGACTTCAAATGAATGTTTTTTAATACATGCACTATTTCATAGCTAAAAAGTATTACATAAAAAGCTTTCAACACATTATTCTCTTTGATAACTTAACATCGAATCATTGCGCGAATGCATATCGAACAGGTTGTACTTTCATCATTTCGGGTAATCAAGATATAACAAAGTTTTCAAAACTCATATGGGCCTATTTGGGAATTTAGCTACATAAATAAATAATGTTTATAATGAAATTTGTTCTTATTTCAGGTTTAGGAAGAATATTTATGCTATTAATCATCTAGTATTAGCAGAAAATATTATTAATATACAAAGATTTCATGAATCGTTTTTAACGAAAACATTTTTTAGCTCACCTGAACCAAAACTTCAATTATAAGTAACTTGAAGGCTAGTACGGCATCTGTCCGAACCAGAAATGCCATATATACATGTACAACAAAGCAGTTATACATACGTATAGTGTATACAACCTTAATTGTTCAAACTAAATTCCGAGACCCAGGAGGGGTTCAAAGTTAAACGTAAAAAAACGTGAAAATTTAGTACTGAATTACTGCAATTTGTGATATATCAATACAAACATCCTCATTCATAGTAAATGGGAATATGGATGATTTAAAAATCTTATGTTAATAAATTTCAATGCTATAATTACAATATTGCTACACAATCATCCTGGTGTAGTAATGATTGAGATTTGACCGTCGGACAAACAGTTGGACCCCAAAAGGTGTACCTTAAAATTTATTCCATAAAGGAATGTTTATGGAAAGCGTCTTAATATCTTTTTTAACAAGATCCCAGCTGTTACAAGTTGTGATATCACAATGCAATTATTCTGATATAGTGTGGGTTCAAATTTATTGATATGACAGCCCATTGACCAAAGATAAGCCTCTGGGAGGATTGCCAATGTCGGGAAAGAAATATATTTATAAAGGAAACAATTTTTTTTTTAAATTCTTCATGAATTAAGATACATGTTCTACAAAATGTGGTATTACTTTAGCGTTCTGGCATACACATCTTATTAAAGTGTGAATTCAGTTAATATATAATTTATATATATAGTGTACAAACAGTTAAATAAGAGAAACGAGAGCACAGAATATCTTTTTATTTTTTTTTTTTATATTTTTTTGAAAAAAAAATAACAACAATAAGAAAAGAACACTAATATATATATATGTACATGTATACTCTGCGACACAGCCATTTTATATGCATGTTGCAAATAACCGTTATTATTATTGTATGAAACATATGTATCCATTACCAAAAAAAAATTACACAACAGTTTTTCAAACACGATAACAAGAATTAAAATGAAAGACAATAATTAATCATACAGTTCTAGTCTATATGTACTTGTGTATAATAGTATCAATTGTTTGGTACGTTTCTAAACAGTAAAGGAAATAATATCTTATAAGCGGTTTAACCGATCAAAGTTCAGTGGTTGAATATTTCCTTGTAAATAAATAACGTATCTTTCAATTTGACTCTTAAATAATAATTTCAAATGTAACTATGTGAAAAATTTCCGGTATTAAAAAATCTTCAATATTTATATTGTATTCAAAAACCAGCTAGGATTTCCATCTTCATCTAAATCATTCAAAATGGAACGCCTTCTTTTAGGTTGAAACAAAGATTTACTAAATTTAGAATTTCCAACATCCTCTTGCGAATCATTCATTGTAAGTTCCGGTACACTGTCCACCGGTGCCAGCAGAGGTCGGGTCTCAGCTGGTTCAGCCCATGGTTGTCTCTCACCCGACGCGAAAATTCCGTAAAACACAACGCCCGCCAAATGGATGGCACCAGCAATTGTAAACAGGTTTTGCCATGATTGGACATTCTGTCAATCAAAATCGATTTTTATTTCAAAATTAAGCTCATTTTCAAACACTCTCTTTAATAATAATTATATAATAATCCAAAACTCATTTTACATTCTTTTTTTTTCTATTGAAAGACAGATCCCAAAGCCCATATTTAGATCTTCAAGATCGAATTTGACATTTTCAAAATTTTACTAATACAGATGCACTGCATGAACTTGTTCAAAACGATGGTTGATATCAGATTAGTATTTCTGGATTTACTCATTTAACATACAAAAATAAGGGTAGCGCTTACAAAATCAATTTGACATGTGCGAAACTTACACTTTGACGTAACTTTCCAGCTACGAAGGTGCTGAGTATAGCACCCAGCGTGCCGAGACGTGAGAGGCCTGTTAAGATACTGACGTATTGAGGGGCGAGATCGAGGGGGTTAACTTGGTATCCAGAAATAGCCAAACCACTGAAACCCACCCCTACACTGAGCAGCGTCAGAGCTATATCGCTGGTTATAACGAATCGTAATCCAATCAAACAGAGAGCCTCGATTCCAAATCCTAGAAAAAGAAAACGTTGTTTATATCTTAACGTACCCGTTACGTAAGACAAAATAATATTCCTTTCCTTATTCATTTATGCATCTCTGACTAATCCTAACGAATTTCAGCTCTGTTTTTTTTATGGTAAAACGACCTACCCATGCACTGCGCTAGCTTCCGTCCATGTGAAGTAGACAATACATTGTGTTTGATTAACTTGTCGATGAACACCCCTCCCGATATTGTGACGATGGTCATCAGTACCTCTGGCAACGCTGCTGTGAATCCAATCTGTGAACGAAATCATAATGAACATATCCAATATCCACAACGTTGCGAACCTAACGTCCCTTTTGCTTGTTAACAAAAAATACCTTCTATTGTTTCTATTGTTTACTGACGAGCAAACCAGCAATTGTAATACTGAGAGGAGCCCACCATGCCCATCTATAATAATTTGTGATTTTCAAAGAAATAATAGTATGCAGATTTGTTTGCCATCGGTACTTCAATGAGTATACTTTTCCAATTTTCAATTTCATATATTTCCAAATTATTGGAAATTTCTACCAAATTACACTATTATATTGTGTTTGTGTGTGTGCAACAACCTTAATACAGTACTCCTTTTCTGCATGTCACTATTTGCATCATGCCAGTTTTATAGAAAAAAAAAATAAAGTGAAAATTTGATATTTTCACCTGAAATTAAAACAAAACCTAACTTACTGTAGCAATATCCTTCCTGAAAGCGTCCTTGAAATACTGAGGCACCTGGGTAATCATCATGGAGAATATCCAGTTGCGGCAGAAACTTCCAAGAATGATAGCCCAGACTGGAAGCGATCTCAAAATCTTTGACCAAGGAATTCTTTGAGCCTTTAAAAAATTGCAACACTTCCTGTTTGCTGTTTATACGAGTGTAAATTACCTTCAGTGAACCAATTGTGTCAATTGCCAAACCTTCTCTCCTTACCACGCTTTGAGATCCCCTGGACACATTAGCTCCTTCCCTTAAGAACAGATCTGTTTCCAATCTATGTAGGCCTGGGTGCAGAGCAGGGGTATCATATATAGTGCACACCCATGCAAAGGACCAAATAACGCCCAAACCACCTTTAAGAAAAACGTATGTAAGCAAATGTTTGATAAAAATTGTGTCAAAATCAAAGAATTTCATAGTAAAAAACATTAGGATTTAGGTTATCATTGAAAATAAAAATCCGTTATAAATTCATTCGTTTGAAACTCCTCACCATATAGAAACAGGCTGGCGTTCCAGGAGACCCAACAGGCAGAGACCCCGGTGAGCACCATTGCCAGGGCGGGGCTCAGGTATGCTCCTATTTATAGCAACAAAAAAATAGACAAAACGCCATCATGATCAGATAGGATAGAACATTGATGACTTATGATAAGTTATGAAACATTCATGTACATTTATGTTTCAATGTTTTGAATCATTTATAGTCATTCTAAATTACATATAAATGTATAATGGCATTCTATACACTGGTAGAATATATATTTATATTATATAAGAATAATCATGCTTTGAAACAAAACATCCTGAGTGGTGATTAATTTACATGTATTATAACTTTAATCAGGGTTCTATGTTTATTGCACATCCTCCTTACCAGAGGACATTTTAATCAACTATACATGTAAAACTACAGTTGTACATTATCTACTTTGAATATGAATCTACCTGCATACACAAAGGTGACCATTCTACTTTTTTCGGATCTTGGGGCCCAAGCAGATATAACACCATTCATCGCTGGGACAGACCAACCCTGTAATAAATTAAAAAGCATCATTTTTGTTTCAGCTACACGTCACAGCCTCAAAATATACATGTACAATATCTTAGAACCATTTTAACAAGACCTTGGACTTTCAGTAGGACGTAGCTATCTATTTCTTGCGTCAAAACAAGTTAAAAATGACGCGGTTTCAAGCGAAATATGCACCGATTTCGTAGACTTAGCTCAAAAGCCAGACAAATCTTGTTGATTTCAAAGAGCCATGGCTGAGTGGCTAGCAATGAAATAGACAGACCTACGTCACAATGCTGGTTGACACAACTACCCAAAGTCCAAGCTCTTGTTAAAATGGTTCTAAGATCGTCTCAGGTTAACCTAGATTTAGACGATACTTGTACATATGTTTAAAGCTCATAAGTTTAAAATGCATCATTATAGATCATGAACGTTATATTCTTTCAAAGTAATTTTGGCATATTTTAAGTTTCCGCAAGATTTATTGTAAAGATATGTGTTGTTACCCTATCATATTTACATTTTCAGTGTCTTTTTTCTGTGATAACACTACGATCAAATTTGTAACGAAGAGTCAAATACATTTCATCAATGACGCAAATGACGCACTGTTGGGGCGCAAGTGGGGTTTGCATGATCATACGAAATGAAATTAACGTAAAAATGTCAATAACCTAATATATAATTGAAC
Organism: Magallana hongkongensis; assembly: GCA_016163765.1. NCBI lineage: Eukaryota > Metazoa > Mollusca > Bivalvia > Ostreida > Ostreidae > Magallana > Magallana hongkongensis. Next base: position 33,196,776 of record WFKH01006014.1, read on the forward strand.
AATTGGTGAAAATTATATAAATATAAGTAACAAGGAATCATTCTTCGAATATTATTAGGTAATCAAGTACGGTCGGGCGTGATGAAATCAATAAAGCCCAAAGGGCTTTATGATAGATTTGATCACGCCCGACCTTATTTGATCACCTCATAATACTCAAAGAATGATTCCTTATTTCTTATATGTATATAATTTTTTATAAATAGATTATTTTATAATATATATTTCTTATATACCTCAACTAAGCCTTGTAGAAAGCGAATGATAAACACTGGAGCCGGGTTTGTGATGTATTGGATCGGGAATGGCAGCACGATCATCAGAACACTGCTAACCAATATCGACAATCCACAAACCCTGTAAAGCAGGATTTTGAACAAAAGTACATGTAAATATTAAAACCGTTTACTGTTCTTGTAAATAAGATTACTGTTAACATTTTAATATAGCATCAATGCACCTGCAATTATATATGGTATCCTGAAATTCATAATTCATTGTTTCATTGTAATATAGAAGAAATAGCCAAGTCGACTTATATGGGAATTTGAGTCTGATATCATCATGATTACTAGTATTTTGTGCAGTCCGTGATTTTTCTTGAGTTTTTGAAGGTTTTGATCGATCGGGTTAGAATTGGATCGTGTAGATTTCAGTCCTGTCATTTTGTACAGAGCTATAAATCCCAATCGGTTTTCTTAAGAAATAGAGGAGAAATTACTCGGTAGATGTAAATATATTATAATTATCCGTTAAGCTACAATTATCAAGACATGTAACATTCACGTGAACGTGAAACTAAAATAGAAATATCCCAGAATTATATCCTTTTTAATCCAAGCCTATCATAATTAAATGTTTTGTATTATACAAGGTATTTTGTTAATCAAATTGCATATTGCTAATCAAATTGTATATATTCTATATAGCTTTAATTAAACATTTACCCAGAACTTACACACTGGCATGCAAGAGTTGCTCAGCGTAAGCAAAAAGGTAAGCATCGAGTGTGGTAAGATACAGCGATGTAGAATGTAATGATATGAATACACTGTGCCCGTAATCATTTAAGGAACGAAGCTCCGAGACAATCTGCTGTACCTTCTGGGTGAGAACCGGGTGGCCAGGTACCCCCCGGGGAGCTGCATGATGAACGAGCCGAAAAAGTAGGAGGACTGGAAATACTGCGTGTCTGAGACGGTCCAGGTCACGCTCAGATCTCGGGAAGTGCCGTTCACATTGCACTGAAAAGGACAAACGAGAGGTATACATGTATTATTTAAATAATCACAAAACTAGAGGTATACATGTATTCATTAAATAATTACAATTAATTATGGAAAAGCGCTGAGCTGGATTTGCATATCATAATTTGTGTGATAAAAATGAAGGCGTGGTAAATATTTTGCAAGTTTCCTCATTGGATCCAAAGTAAAAAGTCCCGAACACGGAACATAAGAGAGAAAACAATGGATTACATTAGTTTATTCAAAATGAAATAACTCATTATTACTTTGGCTTCATGGTCCTCTATCTGATATTTATTGGGAGATGCATGTATGTATAGCAGCATTGAGAACCAGTCGACTTTTTTCGTTTATTTAAACAATAAAATGCTTTCTTTGGTGATTCATGCGGGATATGAAGGTGGTGACATTGCAGAAAAAATATATAACCCGCGTTAGCGGGTTATGTAATTTTTTCTGCAATGATCGCTACCTTCATAACCCGCATGAATCATAAAAGAAAGTACATGTATAGTCCGTGATTTTTCTTAGGTCGCTGTAGGTTTCGACCAATCGATAAATCTGATAAAAGGGGCGTGTAGATTTCAGTCCGGTCAGTTTCCTGTCAGTTTCAGTCGCTGTAGGTTTCGACCAATCGATAAACGGGGCGTGTAGATTTCAGTCTGGCTGTTTCTATTTAAGCACTGAATCATTTTTTTTTTGAAAGATGTGGTCTCATAACTGCAACGGTGTGTGCATACAAATTGAATAACGCGCGCTAGCGCGTTATGAAAATTTGTTTGCACACACCGTTGCAGTTATGAGACCACATCTTTCAAAAAATGATGATTCAATGCTTATATTTACGGGTTTTTTTTTAACTTTATTCCCTTTCCGCAATTAAGATTTATTTTTCAAAATCTCTGCCTTATTCTACGAGTAATGCGCAATTAACGGAAGAGCCATTGGAACAGCCGAATTATGCTGACAAAAATAGTTCACAACGCTATAAATTCTAAGTTCACAATTTTATTTTTTAATCTGTTATTCAATGAATATAACCTTTGGTATAAAAATAAATAAATAAATTGATTTCATTTAACTGTTAAAAAATATTTATATCAATGAAATGTTTATCAGCGTAAAAATAATATCAGGTCGTGATCCGGTTTGAAGTCGCGAGGAGAGTCAGTCATGTTCTTCGAGAAATACTGAAGGAAAATTGTATTCATACGCACCAGATTTGGTGATTGGGTCTTCTGTGTTATGCGTAAATATCATTCAAATCAATCAATGCAATTTAATAGGGGGGAAGAAAGTGAATGTAAATATAGAGCTATGAATTAGCTAAGTTTTTAAGTTTCCGTAAGAAATAGAGGGAATCATACTCTGTAGATGTAAATATATCATGATATTTCTTTTGGTTTGAGTTTGGAAGAGACTCAGATGAATTTGCCTCTTATTATCTTTAAATATAGGGCAAAATCTTATGATACATCTTTAACATTTGCAAAATTCATAATAGTAAATACATTATCTTCACATATTAAGATTTTACCGGGCAGATCAAAATTAAGAACATTAAAGATGTATCAATTCAGAAAACTTTAGTTTTAAACTATGGCGTCTTTACACACGTATGCCCCAAGATAAAACACAGCACATCTGGCCATATTTTTTTTTTTTTAGATTTCTTTAATCAATGCATTAACATAATTATGAAATTAGACCATTTATGATTTAAACTGCTGGTCAGCGAGTATAAATATGTAACAACTGATGCCAAAAATAAGTAAATAAATAAATAAAAATTGATACAGCCGTTTTAACAAGAGCTTGGACTTTCGGTGGGATGTTACAATCTTGTTTGCTCATCAATACAAGCTGACAAATATTGACCTCCTTTCTTCTAATTCGCTAAGCTCATTAATATTCATAGACTGTCAAAATCGGAAAGTTTTTTTCCCCCTGAACTGCTCTGTTGTGTGAAATTCACGCTGTTTCAACTGAAATATACAGCCCTGTATGGAGTCATACAAGTTCATTGCGTTCAATGTATTCGTATCTCTTAGCCAAAGACTGGACAGTTAATCATGAATAGACCCCACCTTCATCAAATCGGAGTTTGTCACGTACTGTCCAAAGTCCAAGCTCTTGTTAAAACGGCTCTAATAATAAGAGCGCTTAGCACTTCTAATTGTTATGCGCATAGATAGAAGACAATATCCTAATCTACTACAAAATTAGTCGCTTAAAGAATTATTATCAATATACATTTTCATACAAATACTTCCGTATTTCGATATTAAAAGTCGTCTGTATATATACTAGAGTATATACATGATAATAATCTGTTCTAATCGGTTAATATATATTTGTGCATATGAAATGCTTCGACTTACAAATAAACGATATGTAATTATATAGATGCATTAATTATTATGATCATGGTAACGAATGTACAAATTATGTAATGGACATACAAGTATTAATTTATTATGAATCGCTCTTGAAATAATTGTTAGGGGAGAAAAGTCGGTTTTTTAATTCATTATTCAATTTGGTGATTTTACATTCTGTTTTGTCACCTCACTTTAATAGGATGTAAAACTCAAGTTTTTGTTGAATTTTTTTTTCATACTACATGTATATACATAAGACACAATAATGTAAGACACAATAATTTGCTTTATCAGATTTTTCAAGGTAAAATGCCATAGTTCAGGGAAGGCTGACACTGTAACTTTTGACCATAGACGCTCTTATCCAGGTAAATAACAATTATTTTATTGTCTTATCTTTACCTTTCCAAAGAGCCCCTCCTCCTCGCCTTGGTCAGATTTGACAACATGTACCATTACCATCGAAAACACGGATCGAAAGCCAATGGAAATCAGCAGTCCCAGGAATCCAAGGAACACGACGTACGCACGTCTTAAAAAAGCCATTTGTCTGGTCCAAGTATCCTACTATCAACCCAGACACGCTATATGTACCAGTCAATTTGTTAATTTTTAGAAACACCTTCCTTGTGTTCCCATTTCGATTTCACACTTGACAGTAAACGGGAAACCCGTTATAAGGATTTTTCAAAATGCCAAGTGGCTGAATTAGTAATTTTTGTAAAACATAATTAAAGATAAGAAATATATGTACTTATTTCTAAATAAACTGTTACTTAATTTAATTAAAACAATACATGCAGTTTTACCATACTAGCTTAAAAAAAACACAAAAAACCCCACAAAACAACAATACGTAAACTCAGACTAGCACGTGCTCATCTAAATTGTAATTTCCGTGACGTTTTTCACACATGGTCATTTACTTTCAAAGTCCACTTCAATAGCAAAGATGAAGGGGGTTATCATTTGGTATGCAATAGTTTTTTAGAATCAACATTTATAATTAGATAGACCATTGTTCATGAAGTGTTGATGTATACTTATCATTTTATGATTTACATGTTCATGTATATATAGTATAATATGAATAATAGAAAAAAATTATATTTAAAAATAGGTAGGCCTACATGTATATGCTAAGCGGTTAAATTTTCACTTTTCAATAATACAGTAAAACCAAATATATACACACAGTCTTGTGTTTTATCATGTAGCAAAGAGGTCCAATGGTCCAAGTTTAAGAAGACCTGCATTTAGTTTAAAAAATAAATGTGTGAGGCTCAGTTTACAGATAAAGGTTCTTGGATAGATTGATCACTTAGAAGCAATGAGGGAAGAACCCGGGTACCTGCCGAACCTACACTTCAATGCATCTTGACGTAAGCAGTATGTATACTATGGTTTGGAGTGGGGATCCCAACCACTTGACCATTTA
>WFKH01006014.1:33224135-33258681 GCA_016163765.1 Magallana hongkongensis
TATACAATACTGTGATTGTCTTAGAGTGTAAAATAGTGTGCTAGTCTAAGAGTGTAAAATATTGTGTTAGTTTACGAGTGTATAGAATGTAATTGTGCTGGTGTAAAATAGTGTGTAAGTCCAAGATTGTAAACAAAGCAATACCACACCAAACATCATTTTGGAAAACTGACTTTCATATTTAGACTAACGTGCGTTTACTGCAAACACTACGGTCTACTACACTGGCGGATCTAGGGGGGTAAGGGGAGGGGCGGGGGCCCGACCCCTTCCCCTTTTGTGATCAGGTTTAAAGAAAAAAATAGTACAACTACAGAAAAACAGTTTTTTTTGTTGTTCATTGACCTTATAATATGTCAAGTACAGCTAGAATAGCTCAAAAAGTGTTTTAAAAAACCCCAAAACCTGGGAGCTTCCGGGGGCTTTGCTCCCTGGGCCCCACCTGGGCTTTGCCCTGGACCCACTGGAGGACTCAAGGCGGCCCACAGACCCCGACCTTCCCCCCCCCTTTTCAAGAAATCCTGGATCCGCCAGTGACTTAATTATTTCGGGATGCAAGATAACAGTAAATCACAATTTATTAATTTGATATCGTGACTAATAATGTATTGAACCCAAAATGCGACATTTTTTTAAAGGTATATTTTGCGTATTTTTAGTGAATAACATTAATAAGATATGATTATTTGCTTCATTACTTTATTTAAAGATAGGACTTTCACATAAATTACGCTGTCTAAGTCAATCGCATAACGAAGATACGATAAATTAAAAAAATATATTTTATTTTTTTACCTGCCGTATAAAAATACAAAAGATTTGAATAACCCCGCCTTAAATGGGTCACGTGACATCCATCTCCGTTAAGTTTGACAGATTTGGCAAGGAAAGAAAAAAGAGACAGACTGACAAGGATAGGAACAAAGGGAATATCGTTATCGGAGACCATGTAGATTGATGGAATCGGAATTAAAGCCGAATTGAACTTAAGTTTCCATCATGAAGTTGTAGGGGTTTTGCTAGACAGGTTCGTGTTCCATATCTTTACTTTACAAGTTATAAATCACAAGTGGATTTTCGTTTAGAGAAATTTTTGAAAAAAAGAATAAATAAACACTTTCAGTACATGCATCCCTCAGGGAGGGGGGTATTTACTCCGTTTACCGTGTAGATGACGGCATGATGCTAAAATCGTGTTTTGCCTTTATTACACATAATTAACAATTTATATTGTTCTACATTAATGAATATCGGAATAATAATGCTTCGAGTATCATCTGATATAAGAATTATCTAATTTAAGGCATGAAAAACGTGATTCTAAATTGTAAACAAACTGTTCTTCCATCGTGTTTTCAATGCTGGGTTTTCCCGCACTCATGCGCAGTGGCGTTATAAATGGCGGATCACATTAATATTCATCAGACGTGTAGCAAAGAACTAAAGACAGAACATGTTTTATGGGCCTAGAGTTTGTGAAACGCTAATTATAAGAAGCATGATGTATATTTTTACTCAAACTCATGTCAAAAATTTTACTCCAAATACGTTATATATACCTTTAAAGTTGTAAGTTGAGACTTATGTTGACATCAATGATGCTACATGTTATGTATGTGCGAGATCCATTTCTACACAGTATGAGAGTATGCAATACAGTATGAGACACAGTTCTCAATGATAAAAGCACCAACCATGCAAAGTATATCTGTTGACACGCTGACATGCAACTTATTCAGGCTGTTATGCAAGTCATGACTCATATACTCAAGACTGTATTTTAAAGGTTGATTATCATCGATTTTGAATTATAAGGGACAGAAATATGCCATTACTCAAAATATATTGTACGTTTCCATTCAATCAGTAGTTTATAGACATGTATTTAGACTGTTTTGAATTTTTTGATATGCGCAGATTGCTGACTCTTTTATTACAAACAGGCTTGGATGTTTTATTTTTTAATGGCTAATACAGTGAAACGTTCCTCGAGTTGAATTCTTTGACAAAAGCGACTATCGATATCACACCTTTAAAATTCTCTTTATTTGTGTGGTGAATCTAAGTACCATAATAGTTATATCTGTCACCCTTTTATTCACTCTTTTTGGATGTTTAAAGTGATTAAACGAAGTATATTCATTGCTTTATTGTAATCCAAGTAATTGATGATAGAATTTACTTTGACCTTCCATCTGTGCAAAACGTCAACTCCAATAATTATTTCAGGTGCCTATGAATGAGTGGTTTTATTTCACTGAACACAATACAAAAATCGTCCTCTCCTCATCTTCTGTCGCCAGTGTTCGTTCATTGGGTTGCTTTGTGTATGTCTCTGTTGGTATAGCATCTTTCCACTGACTGTCTTACACGGCCTACATTGTTAAGCAGACGACCACCTGCATGGAAGAGCGGTGTATCATTTGGTAAATAAAATCATGTGAAAATGTAACACATTATAGCCTCTGACTCATCAAGGGGATTTACAACTTTTACAAGAAATGAATGATCTGTTTTGGCGATAAATGAGCTCGTAAGTAGGATATTGAATCGAATGTTAGTTTAAACCCGGTATCAACATATTCAATTACCGAAATCAATTCATCACAGATTCCCTCGGAGACGGCCCTCCTGAATGAAAGCCATTCAGGATCTAGCTTCGTATCTCGTCTTTCTAACGTAACCCAACTGAGAAAGCTCAAGGGTAACTAGTCCATTATATAAGTAAACGTATTTTACGTTCTTGTTTATTTTGTTGACGACGTAATTAGTGACCATAGCCCGGTCTTATAATGACCTAGCGACAGTACAGATTACGTACGGCGGCGCCGGTAAAGTCTTTACAAGCGCTCTTTCCTCTTCAGATGTTTAGACCAAAACATATCAGATAAGATGCATGGTCTGTTTGTTATTCGACTAAATGTAGGTAATAGTGTAACTTTATAATGTTGTATGAACACAAAATCCAGCCAAAAACAGCAACAATTTCCTACATTAAGTGCATACGTGTCACCTGTGAACATCGGACCCAATTGTCACACATCAAACACGTTAGCTCTGAATTTTTTAACGCTTTGTAAGTAATTCATCCTCATTATGCAAATAAACAAAACTTTTCAAAGAAAATAATTAACATTTTGGAAACTTAATTTACATTCTTAAATTAGATTTTGAAAAATCTGAATGTATTTTTTTTTTTTATATCAAACTGCGTTTTATTGAATTCATCGTTTAAGTTACGAAAACTGGCATATTGAACTGTTTGAGAGAGAGAGAGAGAGAGAGAGAGAGAGAGAGAGCACTAAATATCAGACAAAAAAGAACAGGGGCGTACAAGGCGTTGTATATCCTCCACTCGGAGCAATAAGGACGAAACAATTTCATTTTAAGTTAGAATATTCGTTTTTTGTTTGTATGCATTGTTTTTAGTATAAATTTCACGATGGAAGTCAATATTGTGCTTTCATTCTATAAACGCGGCAGGTATATGTTTCCAAATTAAGCTGCACATCGTTTTTTGCCTAAATCTTGGATCATTCACTGTTCTAAATTGCAAAATTTAGGTATGAATGGGTCCTGACTCCACCCTAAAAGTACTTTTTTTTAAAGAATAAGTTTTTATTGATTTTTATTATTGATTTATTAAAATGGAGTCTTGACCCATAATGGGTCAAATTCGTGGTTTTCACCAAAAGCGTTTTACTTTATTAATTATTGTCAAACAGTTAAATTCATTCATCTGTACCCCAATGTGTCAACGTAGCTCACTGTGATAGGCGGAGGCTCGTAGTCCTTACTTCTCGATTGTGTTCGAATCATATAGACGGCGTTTTATTTTTAATTCATTTGCTTTTAAGTAAAACATTTTTTGCTTTTTTATTGGATTATTATGAAAAAATATCTAATACCATTTTTATAATGACAACAATTACGTAATGTTCATTTTCTGTACACGCAATGTCGGATAAAAATAGCGCTAGCACAGATATGAGATCATGATGTAATGTTTAGAAAGTAAACAAATAAAACAAAGAAGATAAGTACCAAGTACATGTATTAGTGTATATTATTTATTTGTCAGAAAATCCAGTTCTATATTATACATGTACATGTACTGACGCACACTTTCATATGTAAAGATTTGTTATATGTTCATATGCCGTTTCAAAATCCTGGGTACGGGGGATTTGTCAGGCCTTGCACGCTCTTGTCCTTTGATATTCTGTCGCACTCATTCCAGCTTAGCTTCATACTATTTTTTAAAACGATGAACGGTTATGTAACATCGAACTCTTCTAATCAAAATCAAATGAATGAATCGGAACCAACTCTGATAGCGTGGATCGACGTAGTCTGAGAAGATAGGGGTTAATATCGTGCAGAATGAGCCGACCAGATGTTCAGGGTTTTTTTATTGTGGTTGTTTAGATTTTATCAGATGAGCGCTTTATGAAATGTGACTCATACCTGACATAAGCAAGCGTTGTGGCGGATTAATAAAGCCTTTAACTATGGATTTATGGTTTATATTTTGACGGGGTAATTATCCGTTATATTTTATCTTTTGAAATGATTGCTTGTGTCTTGAGAGAAGAATGTCAAGTCTAATACACAGGTCGGATGACAACTCAAAGTCACAAATACATATCAGACCCCACCTAAAACAGTTGGATACATTTAGCATTCCATATGCAATGTAGAAAATTACTTCAATTGCTCTGACATTTTGGGACTTTCTCTGAAGAAACATATGTACGCCATGTGAAGTATGCACTCAGTATGCGCAGTATGCACTCAGGTTTTGGACAAAAGTTCGTTAAGTTATGTATGTAAATTTATGTATCCGTAAATATTGAATGAAACATAAAATAAAAAAGCAATAGATAGGCAAAAAGCAGAGGTCAATTTGCTATATACTAAGGAAGCCATTTAAGACATGCAATAACGTTCTCGATCAAATCGTTTGCCTGCTAAATTTCCAAGTATTGATATCATAAAAATATATATTCAAGTAAAATCGGAAGAAATTTAAAAATAGTGTTTTACAAAGTTATAACATGTTTGCATAGCTGAGCTGTTATGAAAAAAAATATAAAAAATGAACATTTATGTAAAAAAAAAAAAAACCCATTACATAACCTTACCATTGTGAAACATAAAAGTTATTACGCATTATAACCAAATTACCGGTAAATCTACGTCATGAACAAATAATTCTCGGATGTTTAAGATTTATTAAATAGAGCGAATTGAGAAACAAAGTCAATACGTTTGAAGCTTTGCCAGAACCAGGTACACCTTTAAAAATTGTTTATAGTTTCAGAAGCAAACTTTTCCATCTTGATACTATGAAATTTCAAATGTTTCTCCCTATGAATAAAAATCTTATACAAATATTTTCCCAGAAATGGGTGAAGCAGATGTTTTTATTTTGAAGATTGTTATATACTTTTAAAAAAGTTTCCATGCAAGTAAAGCGAGAAAAAAATCTGAAGACAAATTACTGGAATTGCGTTAACGTTAAGACTTCAAAACCTTGGTACATATGTAACGTTGGTGAATGTTTTGCATCATAGGTCAATTCATATTGCAAGAAAACGTTCGATAAAATCAACATCTTGAAAGAGAGATATGTCCCTACACTCCCATGAATTTTAATCAGATTTTCCACCCCGATTTAATTTGTTTTCAGACTTTTTTCTGTTTGAAGAAATGGCAACACTTGATGAATTGCATAAATAAAAAGCAATATAACAGTGTGAGTTCCCGAAACTAATTAATAAGAAGGCATGTTTTTCTGTGGGTTTTGTGGGGAGTTGCCCAGTGTCGTATAATAAGTTGAATATCTTTGGATGTCAAATGAATGTAGACCATATATACCGTTATTTTGATCGTGAGAACACGGTCACATAAAATACGTGAAATAAATGAAACTTTGATTTGCTAGTGCGATTCTTTATCATTCCTAACAGGCAAACATTCCCCGGAACAGTTTCATATCTGCTATTTTTCTGTTAATCCGTTTTAATATGCGTTGGAGAACAACAAGTATAATCGCTTTCGATGTTATAAAATTCTGCAGCTGAATGTACTTGAATGTAATCAATTACATTGTACATGTAGAACAGAAGGTTGTGTCATCGTCCTGAAGCCGACACTTGCAGCAAGCGGAAGTGACTAACCGTGTCTCAGACTTTTTATTTTTTGGTGACCTACACCGACGAATGCAATGCCACCAAAGACCGCATTAGACAAAATGACGAATACAACCTCTCCCCGCGCTAAAAGGCTTTAATTGTAACAGTGCTGATATTAAATTCATTATCTGCAATGGCGTCAAGTACATCTTGTTTTCCATTCTTCTCTATTTTTGTATTCGACATTTTGATGTAATTGAGCAAGATGAAATGAAAACACTTAGGAAAAAAAACTCGGGACAAAAAACCCACAACACCCCCCCCCAAAAAAAAACCACACAAAAAATAACCAAAAAAAGAGCAAAAAATTAAACAAAACAATGAAAAAACCCAAACAAACAAAAAACAAACCGAAAGAAAACCCAGAGCCAAGAACAGCCTATTGTAGGCCATTAACCCAGTTTCATGAGAATATATACCTATAGAAGGCTAACGCCAACGAAACGAGGGCTAACTATTTTCAAGTTTTAGACAAAAGTTCTAACATGTAAAATGCAAATTACTTTGCAAATTACAAAAAAAACCCTTTTTAAAATGATTTAATTCTACGTATGTATATGTGAAAAAAATTCAGCGTTTCGGAAAAAATAATGAATGATCTGTCCAAATTTTGTTGAATGACTCATAGTTAATAGTCCCATGTACTTTAAATTTGTAAACATTTGTAATACGTGTTGCGACACTGCCTCGATGTAACACTAAGATAGAATAGAATATATAAATACATTAACCTGCTAATTGAGTGTTAACATGTGAGATCGGCTCCGGAATCGCACCGAAGCCTAAATTAAATCAAACGGCGAAAAAGTTGGCCATTTCACACCGTAAACAAGTTCGACTGAAGCCCAGTATTTGAGATAATCCCTTGATACCGATTGGACACCAGATAGTATAGTTTTAATCACTATCTATAAAAGATACACAACTATCGACTTGATTCCACGTCTGATGTCTGTCCCACTGTCTTTCTTTTTACACTTCCAAGTCTTATTATATAAGATAGGATTGTTCATTGCTTCTTTAAAGTGGCAAGATGTAAACATTTCAGGGATACAGAAAGGATAGCCTGAAAACATTTACAAGCACTGCAAATAGAAGAAACACTTAAAACATTTAATGTGTTTTAAAAAGATTTTCTTTTTAAAAAGTCTGGATTGTGATTTAGAAATCACATTCATAAATAAATGAAGAATGAAACAGGAATGAATTTGCATGTTGAAAAAAAGACACCGAATATTACAGCAGACATGTATGTACGGAATATACACATCGAGTACACAAATATACGTCAATTAAACATGTCAAATTGTTCATTGAGAAGGTATATGGGAATTAAGATAAAATCGCAACAAATGCCTACATTGTGCACAAGTTGGGCTTGAGTAAATTTCAATATACATCATGCGGTTTATTAAAAACAGATTTAATGCATCGCCTATTTTCAAACCACCATTCATGCAAACGATTCCATTGACAATGCTTAGATTGTGATATATACTTTCTCTTATTTACTTCACAATGGAAATATTGTATATCGTGGTATTTATTATCTGTCTGCATTGTTCGCGTCCCCTGTAATTGAGATCAGGCTGGGTTGGTGTTTTTTTTTTTAAATTTTTTGTCTTCGTGTTCCTAAATCATAACGTCCTATGTCAAATTTATATTTCCGTATGATATATCTTAATACAAGTTTACCTGTAAATTTTCACCTTTAAAAAACACATTCACCGAGCAACTTAACAGCAGAACGTACCGTGCAGGGCCCAGAATCGACACCTGCACGGAAAATGGAGAGCAGAAGCCGCGCAACTACTCCTCTTGGATGTGATCGCATTTAACCAAACGTAATCTATTTTTAATCGCCTCAATATACGCTGAGCAGGTAAATAAGAAATGTCCCATTGATAGGAACTGATTCGCTGTCTCGCATCCTCATTGGTTGAACTGCCTGTGACATACTCGCTTTGAACTAGGCCGCTCGCTATAAGCTATACTTACTCAAGTCTGCCCTAGCTAAAGACGCATTGATACTTTTACCTTTATTTAACATCAGAAGATGCCGTCATAAGTGTACAAATTTCTTTCCAAGCATACGAATTCTTGCCTTTACAGAGAAGTGAAGTTAGCCGCAGTGATGGTGCAGAGAGACGTTATTAAGTTCTGTATATTGTGAAGTTAAATTTTGGTTGTCTAATACTACTCTCTTAAACTGGTGCATATCAGATCTATCTAGCACTATGACATCAAGGAACGTGCTTTTTCATTTGGCGTGGACGTGTATCCTATGTTTAGCTCATAATGTGTACGGGACCAGTGATTATGTAATTCTAGACCAGCGACAGGGTAAGTACTGCAAGATTACATTAAAAGCTTATACAGCAAATTTGCAAGATAGAATTTAGGGTCACGTATTTAGTTTACATATAAAAGAAAAAAATACTGATAATAAATACTTATTCCGGCGTGGTTTTGCATTCTTCTCTTCGAGTTCGAAGACATTTTCACATCGTGATGAAAGTCAGATTTAATACTTTGAAGACCCATTGTATGTGGCTGAAAGGCATTCATAATCGAAGGAACAGCTACAGAAAACAGGGCTCGACAAATATTTGTTATATAAACTCAGTTCCACTGCGACTTATACAGACGTTGTTCTATTTGTATAAAGCACCATTATATATCCATATCGGGTCACGAATATAACAAATTGTGAAATTAATGATGTGTGAAAAAATACACAAATGAAAGAAAAATGCTCTTATCCTGTATATCGTTTAATTATATTCAACAAAGAAAAAAAATTGTCGACCTCTTAAATTTTGACCCAATTCACAAGATGTCCCGTGTCTTGCACCTTGATAGTGTCATGGGTATGCAATATATGCAATTTCAGCCGATTTATGAGGTTATCGAAAGCTAATCTGCAAGAAGTGAAACAAACCATATTCATAAGGTTAAATGAATTTGTTACCCCGCCACAGACACGTTGAGGGGTTGTGTCAAAGATTACGCCTGAACCCAGTTTTCGGGCAGATGGAAACAGATAAAAAAATCTGTCTGTACAGAGTTTGAAATGCTGATCATAGTAAACTGAATTTATCTCTGAATGGTATTGCATACTGATGTCTGACATTAAGTACCTGATCGCTTTATAGATGATAAACTTTTGGTCTTGAAGCTTGTCTTTGGTCATAAGGTTGTGTCATTCTCTCCAAAGATCACACGCATTCTTCAAAAGCTTCCACAATGTTCATACAAAAAGATCGGTATATGATACTGAAAACCACACAATCCTTAATGAACAACAGTGCTGTCAGATGTCTTCTGGGTCATAAAGTTGTATCGCAACATCACAGTTCGTTTTACTCCTGTCGTTGGGGCGTACGAATAAAATGAACTTTCTTTGTAGGATTCAACCTGCATTACCTTCAATGTTACATAATCACACCTGACAGCTAAATTTGATTTTTTATAAGATAAAAACCCAGACTCTTCTTAAGCGATAACTATATTTTGACTTTGCAAAGAGTGTTGTGGGAACAGATATAAGTCTACGCCGACGTGCAAAAACATGTAATTTGTTTCGAAGCAACTTAATAGCTGACGAAAATAACAGAACGAATTATCTTTTATTGCAGATCAATTTGTGAACACTTTGGATAACTATGAAATAACAATTCCTCTACGAGTCACAGAAGGTGGTGACGTCATCTCAAAGGACTTGCATCCTCACTCACTACGTCATCGAAGAAATAGTGACCAATTTTCAGACGTCATACATTACAAATTAAATGTAAAAGACAGTGATTATGTACTAAAATTAAAGCCCAATACAAAACTCTTCCATCCATCATTAGTCATTGAAACCAGGAGGAACTCTTTTAACAATGTATCGGACTCGGTCTTCGTGAGATACACAGGCAGCACACAGCATACCTGTCACTACACAGGAGAAATCCTAGACAGAAGCAACAGTAAAGTCGCACTCGCTTTGTGTGACGGCTTAGTAAGTGCTCATGCTATATATATTTCCTATGCACATAAATAACCTGCAACATTATGTAATGTTAATTAATTCGATAAATGTCTAGAAATGGTTAATTTGGAACAGAGAAAATCAAATCTTTACATGTATATCATGTATATAGAAGTTTATGACGTCAAGATAAAGTGTTTGATATAAAAGTTGAAAACGATTTACTATGGAGCCATATTTTGGTTGGAGTTGTACTTAATTGATTTCGTCAGTAAGCGAAGAAAAATCGTCGTTAATTGCATGTGTTACAAAGGTATCAGCCCTCCTTCAAAGGGCTTCCCTGGATCTTGACTGTCAGTGATTAGCGTTAGGATGTAGCAGGTAACGCTGGTAATTGCTGGTCTTTATCATCATTTCAGTAAATATTCCAATCACTGAACCTTTGCATTCTCAGAAATAACAAGCAGATGTGTAAGAACAAGGTGATCCTATACCAAGCGGTTCTGGCATCCGAGACAACAATCATACAATGTATATGATGCAGATACTTAAAATCTGCCATGTTGATAAATAATACAGACCCATTTCGGTTCCTTTCCCCTTTAATTTGGAGTTTGAACAAATCATTCAATAACTGGAACAAAAATACCCTTAAGGTGGCAGATTTTGGAATTTTGTCAAAATAAATGCACACCTGCTTGTATGATTCGCAAGGAAATGCATGTTCATAGCAATCAACGATTATGAATAATCTTTAATTCCATATATGAATTGTTAATGTCAAATCTCATCAGAATATGAATTGGGTCACGGTTTGACCCAATGAGTTGAATTACGTGATGTTTTGTGTAATTTAAATGCAATGGAAGCTCCTGGTATATTTCATTCATAATTTACCAATACTTTGGTATCTACTGTGAGAACATGTTCGAAAAAATATCAGAAGTTAGATCTAAGGGAGCTACAACCAGATCGAATATACGGCATTAATTACCCCTTCATTCAGTCCCAGACTTTTTTTTATAAAGCGCGTCCATTGAGAACATGTAATTGCTACCCTCTGCTAACAATAGCATATATATAATCTGACGGATCAAATGACCCATCATTAAAAATGTCTGGAGGACCGAACTACTGTCACGCGCTAGGGGCACAATTTGTGAATGGAAACTGCTTACCTCTGATTTAGCGTGAGGTGCATTATGTATATTACATTTTAATGATGAATTGCGCTTTTTATTGCATAATCATAATTATGTATGATTCATAATTTTTTCGATTTGTAACGCGATGTTATGTAACCAAGCTTCGGACTTTGAAAGAAAAGTGATATCATTAACACTGTACACAAATACACGATTGTCTTGTGATTTTTGCAGTCAATTTCAGGCTTTTTAAACCTAAAGTCATGACAGTTATTATACCCTTGGCCTAAAAAACGTTGTACTTCCTTGCACTCGCTAGTAATATTTCAGCACTGTGCACTTGATACGGGATGAAAGCTGTCATATCAGTTTGTTAATGGCATGGTCATGTCTCTACCCGAACAAAAGACGGCGTCCATTATAGTGTGCCGCTTTTCTATTCCTTCATGAAAAAAGTCGAATATATAAATCAAAAGACGAAGAAACCACGGAACAGGTGACACATTGTCAGATGATGACCCCAGACAAGTTTTGCCAATTTCAATGCAAGCTAAAAACTAATTTTTACCAACTCTTTGATGTAGCGTTTTTAGTCCGCCAAAATAAAGCATATTTGCAGACGACAGCAATTTGATTCTGAAAGTGTAAGAAGAACCCAATCGTTATAACTCCAAGGAGGGACATTCTCCACATAAAATATATATGGTTGTTAATGATTTCCTTCTATGAAGTGCCCGGTGATTGACTTCGGCAAACAAATTTATTTACAATTGTGAAATTTGGGATTTGATCTATAAAGAAATTTCAAATACTTGACACAGTTTCATGTTACTTGCGTACTTTAAACAATTCGGACAACCGTTTCTGGAAAACAAATCATTTTTCTCATGCTTCTTCATATTTTGTTTTTTTTTTCTGAAACTCGGTTAAAGGATTTGATAACAAAACCACAAACACAACCTTCAGCATCATGTAAAACAAGAATTAAACAAAATTTAAGAAACGCAACAAGCACGCGAAATAGAGAATTATGATCGTTCTTTATTGTTGTGCGAATACATGCTGTGTGCTGATACATCGGTATCCGTCCAAACCCCAACGCACAAGGCTGTAGAGGTAACAGAAATCATTGTTTTAAGAGAAAACATGTGAAGTCATAGTTTACCGTCATTCCTGATTTTACAGATGATAATTCATCTGTAACACCCCCCTCCTTCACTACAATTACATGTATTTGCTGCTTGTAGGTATCATTGACCTAAAGTATTACAAAGTCATAAAATCTACTTGCAAAATAGTACGTACTTATCAAAAGTATTCGATGTTGATTTATGGTAAGAGTCATTTCGATCGATTCTTATTATAAAGTTCAGTAGCCAGAAAAAAGGTGTTTTTAAGAGAAAATATAACAAACTTTCTTTTTATTATTGAGTTTAATATAAAAATGTGTGTTTGAAATTTCAGCATGGTTTGATTCACACTGGTGATACCACGTACTTTATTGAACCAGTAAGGCGCCCTCAAAATGTAACCGACGGCCACCCTCACATCATTTACCAACACACCCCCACAGAAACCGACCAAGGTCATGGCCATCCAAAATCAAAGGACGAATGTGGAAACAACGGTACTCTCTCTCTCTCTCTCTCTCTCTCTCTCTCATAATTTTTTAATCAAAAAATGTACTCGCAGGCATCATATGACGCATAATACCATAATTTATCAAAATAAATTCTTTGTCATGCATAAAAATGAACAAGTTAGTTATATGGTATCAGTCGCAATGAAATTTACACCTAACAAAATGAGTGACCCGGTTTTTTTGAGCAATTAATTTTATCAACTAATCGACTTAGTGTGAACAGTTCATAAACTAAAAAGAAATGATTTCAAACAATGGAAACCCTAGTCACACGTTTGTGTCTTATCCGACGGTTCCCCATTATAGTTCTCAGATTTCTCATTTGTGATAGAATTGCTGATTAATGGATTCCATTAGCAAATTACAGTACTATGACTCCGGATTTGTACAATATACGAAATTAATATCTTTCAGAAATAAAAACTCAAAAATCCACCAGCAAAAGAGAGCGGTGGGAGGTCGAACACCGGCGGCGAAGCAGGCGTCACAGCAGACGACAGAAACGTTCTATATCTGTGGAACATCACGTGGAGACGCTAGTAGTGGTCGACCCGGAAATGACGGAGTATTACAAGAATGAAGACGTCACTACTTACGTTCTCACCATAATGAACATGGTATACATGATAATAAAATAAAAATCGCAACTTGTTTTCATTTACTTTTTATTAAAGATAAATGTAAAATTCTTTACCACATTTAATGGTCTCTTAACATTTTCTACATGCAAGATCGACAAGCTTATGACACGCGACTGGTATACATGTATGACCACATACTGTACTAGTATTTGTCATGTAAACTTCATTAATTCCTTCAGGTTTCAAATTTATTTCACGACGCTTCATTGGGAAATGCAGTTAACATCGTAGTAGTTCGAATAATTCTGCTTGAAGATGATCAGGTAAATGCCATCTAACAGACCAATACATGTAAGCATCAACTGCAACACTTACTTATTGGAACTCTATACAACGATTAAACATGCGATCTTGTTTTTTAATTTAGAAAGATCTAACTATAACCCACCATGCTGACAAATCACTGCATAGTTTTTGCAAATGGCAGACGAGAATCAACATGAAGGACGAGGACCACCCCAACCATCACGACGTAGCCGTGCTTCTCACAAGGTAGACTCAGACCTACTGTAGTTCAACACCTCACTCAATCATTTAATACTTATCCATTTATTTGATGTTTCTGCAAGAGTGGCTGTGATTGGTTAGTATTGTTATTGTAGGAAGGATATATGTGCCCGGATGAACAGGCCATGTAACACCCTCGGGCTGGCCTACACCTCGGGGCTGTGTCAGCCTCACAGGACCTGCAGCATCAACGAGGACTCCGGCCTCTCCCTGGCATACACCATCACTCACGAACTTGGGCACAAGTATATGTTCAACAAGTTGTCATTTAAACTGTACAATAAAAAAGTCATTCTAAACAAGGTGTAAATATTTTGCTTTATTCTGATAGTTTTGGAATGACCCACGATAGTCGGGGAAATGGCTGCCACACATCGAAAACTGACCACTTCCTGTACCTGATGCAGAGTCAGCTGATGGCGGTTAGTCCTCTGATGAAGTGGTCCAACTGTAGCAAGCGCGCCATAACAGAGTTCATCGAGTACGTAACAAGTACAACACCTGAGATGTTAACGTGTATATTCTGCTTGACATGATATTAATGTCAAAACGTAGCTTGATTACTTTGAAACAAACATAATTATATCTAGAACGCATATACTTTCTCTATATTTGATAGTGCTTATACTGTTTTTGTTTTGCATACAGTCGAGGCTGGGGGTACTGTCTGGAGGACGAGCCTGCCAAGTACCGAGACACTGACTACGACTATCCGGTGCTGCCACCTGGTATCATGTATGACGTCGACCACCAGTGCAGACTGACGTACGGACCCAACTCGTCCTTCTGTGGGGAACAGGTACACGGCCTGACCTTATGTCAGAAACAGGAAAATAGTTCCAACTACATTTAGAAAAATGATCGATAAAAATATTTATGATATTCTATGATTATTTTTAAGGCTATTACAACTAAATATTCAATTTTTTCAAAAGGAGGACATCTGCACCACACTGTGGTGTCGGTTGGAGAACAAGTGCACGACCCGATTGGAGGCGGCTGCTGAAGGAACAATATGTGGTGCCAATAAGGTATGAACTTTTGCCACCGGCAACCAATGAGCCCCCCCCCCCTCCAACAAATGGCTACCATTATATGTGGTGGGTTTTTTTGGTTTTTTTTTGTTTTTTTTTTTGGGGGGGGGGTGCTGCAAATTTTGCAATTATGCACTTTCTATACTATCAATATTAGAATAATGTTCCAACAAAGTATTATACTGCTTAATCCTTAAAAACGTTGTCAAATCTTAATTTTTAGTGGTGCTTCAATGAGCAATGCGTGGAGATTGGCGAGCGGCCGGAATCCATCAATGGGAATTGGGGAGAGTGGAACAGTTGGTCCACTTGTTCCAGAACCTGTGGCGCCGGGGTCTCCTCTCGCGAACGTCACTGCGAGAACCCGAGGCAAGTACAGCATAGACACCACACCGTGGCGGGATTAAAACAACTCTGTGTTTATCACTTATAAATGTAAACATATTACATCAACAGCTTTGTTTTAGACTAAAATAGATGTGCTAGAGTCAGCCACCTGTTGTTCTTGATTTTCTTTGGTGAGAAATATAAGAGTTAAACTCTTTGGAATATAGAAAATATGTTACTGTATGACACACGAGGAACGGAGTTGCCTATAAATCTTTTTATTTACAGACCTGCTAATGGAGGGAAATATTGCATTGGAGAAAGAAAAAGATACAGAATATGCAACACAGAGGTATCACAGAAGACATCTTAATGCTGTTTGCCTGCTTCATCTGGCAGACTGCTCTGTCTATTCCTGCAGCCCGCGAACCATAAACTTTTATCAGTTTGTTTTCTTGGCAGTTTTTTTTTTCTAGTTCTCCTTCTAGACTGTTGTCTCATGACCAATCAAGAGTTAATTAACACAATCTTAAAATGACTGTGATAAACAAGGGTCGCTAGAAAGACATCTTTTTACTGCCGGGTATATTTAGTAACATTCATTATCGTTTTCGTGATTCTGCCAATATCCTGCGTGGTTTGATATGATTAAGGTACATAATGTAAGCAAATCCGACTTTGATTGCAATCTCGTTCTGTGTTCATTTATTACATAGGTAAAGCTAAAATAATCGGCAAACGAACATTATATTAAAAAGCTACAGAATAATCTGCATTTATGTTCTAAAAAAATTCTGACATGAAGAGATTTTCATTTTTTTTTTTAAATTTTAATGCAATCTTTTTGATGTTTTAAAGGAATGTCCGAAAAATACCCCGAGCTTTCATGAGGTGCAGTGTCAAGAGTTCAACTACATTCCATACCAGAACGGACTGTATGAGTGGCAGCATGTCCCTACCCCAAGTAGGTCATAGATCTCACGTAAAACACCGGGTGTTGGTGTTTGATTTTACTAATATTATTTCTAAGGCTTTTAATAGATGGGGTTTATTTAACCTGATAAAAAGGTTATCAAATGCATTACTTGTACCAAGTTGTACCTTCCTTTTAAATTTTCAAAAGAAAACAAAAGTCTATTTTCAATATGTACGGCATTTTTTGTAGATTTATCAATTTGACTGAGGTTAAATCAACTATAAAATGGACCTTTATATGAAATGCCGTTTCCCGAACGGGAATGTACTTTAACGTTAAAAGTCTATGAATCAATTAGAAAGGTGTTGGAGATATTAAGAAATAGATATACTAAAAAGAGACTTTTGCACTGGTCCATCAAAAAGTTTGTTGAATAGGGAGCTTTACATTTCCTTGGTAGTGACCAAATGAACACCAACAAATGACCAAGAAACTGAGTGCAATAAGCAATTGCTGTTTTAAGTACATAACCGACATTAAATCTATTTTTTTTTAAATGTTACAAATGCCATTTTAGGATTAATTTAAAAAGCAGAAATGCGAAGGGTAGTCAAGTAAACAACTTGAGTTTATCTGGCTGGAAAGTGAGCCACTGTCATGAGACTTTTCTTAGTAACGAATTAACCTTGTGTCACCTTGATTCTTTGTTAAATTTTTACACCTAAAATTGATCTCGTAAATTATATCATAAATGTCAAACTTATTTGAGTGCCTCTCCCATCAACCACCAATTCTGTCCCCCGTGAGCGTACTTGAACAATTAAATCTATTGAATTATGTGTCAAGACAAGGTTTTGCAAGACAAATGATATCCTTTACAAGTTACAATTTTGTTTTGCAAACTCAAGGAATATTGGCTTATTTTTTTACAACTCTAGACATATTATTGTTCACCATGAACATTTTATCTTCGGTTAGTAACACATGAAGTTTTTTCGCTGCAGATACTCCATGTCAATTGCATTGCAAACCGGAAAACAAGTTTTTCTCTGTGATGATGAGGGACATTGTAATTGATGGGACTCCTTGTAAGGCTGGCACCAGGAATATGTGCATCAGCGGCAGATGTCGGGTATGATTCAGCCCTCAGTGATATGAATCCGCCACCAAGAATTTTAATGTTCATTTCGCGCACAAAGACGTGCTCATAAAAACTGTAGCATCTGAGCATCAGTTACATTTTATGCATTGCAACTTTTTACACTCTTGCATGTTATTTAAGTATTGCTTCTTATCTTTCAGATACTCTTTGTATATTTATACATGTACGATGTTACTTTATATCTTATTCCTATCTTATCTTAGCATATTGGATGCGACTGGGGAATAGACTCTTCAGCGAAAGAAGATAGATGTGGCGTGTGTCATGGCGACGGATCAACTTGTGAAACAATAAAAGACCAATACAACGAAACTCAGGGAATGGGTGTGTTATGTTTGTCTGTCATTTCTGAAACCTTTGAGTGAATTAAAAAAATGAAGAAAAAAAACTTGAACTTAAAAACTATCAGACATCATGTTTATCTGCATGTCTACAAATGTCAGTAAATTGTTTAGCTAGTTTTTTTGTTATGAAGAATCCGAGGGTTTTTTTTTAAGGTTACGTAGAAGCAACCGTGATACCAAGAAATGCACGAAACATCCGGGTGGAGGAGGTAACAGGAGTTGATAACTACCTGGCTCTGCAGAATGATAATGGCGAATACTACCTGAATGGGCACTGGTTTATTCAGTGGTCTGGGGACTATAATATCGCAGGAACTGTCGTGAGATACAACCGGCTTGGCAACAGGGACTCTTTCGATGCTGCCGGCCCAATTACAGAACCACTACACATCATGGTAGTGCAGTTGCGTTTTTCGAAATTTACACACTTTTGTTAATCTCCATGTAATTATCATTAACTTGAATATGTTTCCTACCCTTGATATTGTTTTATCAGCTTCTTATGCAAACCCGGAATCCTGGAGTTGTGTTTGAGTACACGGTGCCAAAAGAAAATGCAACAGACACAAGACCCCGCGAGTTCACATGGACGTATATGGATTGGACTCATTGCACATCCTCTTGTGGTTCAGGTATATTAAAGTTCTTTGCTAAAATATTGTCGAGTAGTTTATATCAATTCAAATTTTCATAATTGCCACTAAATTTATTTTTGATTTAAAAGGTACCCAGAGAGCAATCGTTGTTTGTTCTGAGAAGGAGGACGGAACTGTTGATGATGTTTACTGTAATAAAACACACAAACCAGATGACTTACAAAGAACTTGCAACGCACATCTTTGTCCTGCCAGGTAAAATTCAAAGCCCTGGTTTCACATATATTCATTCAGTATGTATACAAATTTATTGGTCATCTTTAAATATTGCTCTGTCCTGTATGTAGATGGTGGACAGGGCCCTGGCAACATTGTTCCGTCACTTGTGGTACAAATGGTCTCCATAAAAGAACAGTTATATGCGTACGCAGCCTCGGGAGTGATGAACAAATTGCACTTGAAGATAAGTCATGCGAAGGAGAGGAGAAACCCATCGAAGTGGAACCGTGTCATCACAAAGATCCATGCCCCGGTACAGCAGAGTGGAAAGTTGGAGACTGGACAACGGTAGACAAAATTAACTCTTATTGTCGTTGTGTTTAGTTATACAAGACGTTTTATTGTTTTAACGATGCATTGACCAATTAAAATTTGTACTGATTTCAGTGTGACGCAAATCCGTGTTCGATGCAGACTCGTGAAATCCAATGTGCACAGCCAGTTGTTGGTTGTGTCAAAACGCCAGTCCCCGCAAGCAGACGTCAGTGCTCCAATATTACGTGCGAAACGTGGCAAACTGGAAACTGGTCAGAGGTCGGTATCTCAGCATTGCATCGTAAATGACAAATATTTTCTCTCTATAGTGGGTGCAATGTAAACATAAACATTCAATTTCAGTGTTCAAAAAGTTGTGGATTCGGAATCCGTTTGAGGAACGTTATGTGTCCGAAATCAAGTACATGTGACGAGACCAAGAAACCCGAGGACAAAGAACTCTGTAGTCCCCTGGTGTGCCCGTCTACCCCTCCTCCAGAACCCGTTATAGACTTGATTGACATACCGGAAGAAACAGCGGATACTTTATACGAAAGAAAAGAGTTCGTTGAAAATGTTAGAGTGATAAATGATTTGTCAACTACCACAGTGACTACAGCATCAGCACAAACACCTACATTAACACCGACCGGCAGCGAGGAACAAAGCAGCGGGATCATCAGTCCCATAGTAACAACTGAAGCAACAAAACACGATCGTTTGCCTTTCTTAGATATCAAGGAAGGTGGATCCGATGTCTTGGTTGATCTACCTTCGTCATTCAATGAATCGAAAGTTGATGAAATAATTTATAATAAGGAGTTGCCAGACAAACCTATCCAATCCCCAGGAGAAACACACAGGCCTACCCAGCACAAACACAGGCACGGTCACTCCATGAACAGCGAGCATCAAAATATCCAACATTCAGTTCATGTCCATCCTGATAAACTTCCCAATATGCCCACTTTACCGGACATTAAAAACCTCCACCCATTACCAAAATTTCCCTCATTGCCAGACATCATGTCCGGGCCACGCAGGCGCATGGGACCTCCTAATATGATCGTCCCTTCTGTGTACGAATGGGTTCCGAAGTCTTGGAATCCGGTAGGTTCAAGTAATTTTCAAATAATTTTCCTTTAATCAAGTGGTTTAAATTTTTTAACCAATTTAAATGTAATCCCTCCTTTTTAGTGTTCCAGAAAATGTGATGGTGGCATTCAGACTCGAGCAGTGAGCTGTGTCGACTCTAAATCAGGAATAGAAACTGAGGAGCATAAATGTAACATTCTGACAAAAATGGACACAATTCGCCCTTGCAACATCCAGAAGTGCTCGACGTGGCAAACCTCCATGTGGAGTCAGGTGGGTTGCACATATCCCTTCTAGGGATTGTTCTCAAACTCTCAACGTGTCTTACATATTTTACAAATTGTCTTTAATCTGTGATATATATCTTATACGTGCGTCTGATTTTAACTTTCCAGTGTTCCGCTACATGTGGGGAAGCCGTCCAGGTTCGTGAGGTGGTCTGTTCCGAGAACTCGGACTGTGACCCGGACCAGAAACCTCCCACCCTACAGCCTTGCCTCCTCCCGAAATGCTTGGCGTGGAAACACGGCCCATGGAATACGGTATCGATCTTATCCGTCTTTGTCGGAGAGAAATATAGCAGCTTGGAAAACATGGTTTATTTCGCCGACTTGATATAATGTTTATGTTTTACAGTGTTCTAAAACCTGTGGTGAGGGGCAACAGATCAGGGCAATACAGTGTATAAACATTACATCGGAGACCCTAGCCTCTGATTGTGACCTGTCGGCCAAACCCGCGGAGATTCAAAGCTGTAACCCCGACCCCTGCCCCAGTGGTCACTCAGGTTCGTACCTGCATTGCAGTTCAAATGTATCATTATTTAATCATGTTAATGATTTGAATATGTTAATAATAAAATTAATAATATTTTTTTTTCAGAATTAAAAACATCCACTTGTAAAAGAAACAGACTGAATAACAGAGTTTGCCGTAAGTTGCGCCAGAGAAATCAATGCACACGTGTGTACGTTAGAGTCAACTGTTGTAGGACGTGTGAATTAAGTAAATATAGAAGATGGCGGCGACCAAGGCGGCGACAGGAGTAAGAGAGGGGCGACCTGAGACGACCTCCTCTAAACTGTGACTGCTAAATCAGCCGAGAATCTCCCAAATAAACGGTTCTGGGGGCCTAGCAATGTGTTCACGCACCGTGATGGACAAATCAACCGAGCCAGTATTGAAGTCTTCTGAAATCCATATTCTTTGTTTGTTACGTCAGAATCATTCCCATAATTCCATATTTTACTGGAAGTTGATTGTTTCATGTTTGAATTATTTAATTTATAGAACTATTAATGAAGTGCTTGTAGTTGATGATGCGTGCGCGTGTGTATGTTCTGTAGATGTAGCTTATAGATTCGACTGGTAAAGAGTCTAAATATATACTCTTTATATACATGTACTACCATCCCTTATACTCAGTAACCTATATTTGTACATAAATATACAAAACTGACAATTATTTTACGATGTTTATTTATATTATACAATTAATGTTTTGTGTATGAATTCTTGACGTTATACAATTTTAAATGATACTCAATAAATAAATACATAAAACAGTTTCATTATTCTTGTTTAATGTAAAAAAAAAAAAGCAACCCATTTCAAACGCACTTGATTTCTAAACGCATTTTAAACCGACAAACAATATCAAATATCAGCAATTAAATAATTATGGAACATAATTTCAATTATCTTGAAGGGCGCAAAAAGGTGAATTCTATGATCATCATGAATGATTATCAAAAACAACAATAATACGCTTCGGTTTAAAATATGGTGTACATATATGGATACGTATTGATATACAAAATATCTGTTTCATACCAAATAAAAGCACCAAAAACTATGCGATTAAAACGGTACACAGTCGCTTAAGTGAGGTTTGTACACCAAATACTATACCGGTATAGTAGTTGTAAATAGCTACATGTAGTCATACAGTAGTGTATTGTATACTTAGACTAGATAGATGTAAATGGCATATAAGATAATGAGTTTTTTGGTCGGGATATCACAATCACATCATAAATCATGTATATTAACACATTAGGAATGTTCCCTGCCTCTACTCCTTCTGCCTTCCTTTGTGATCTACAGCGGACTGCTCAGCTGACTGT
The DNA here is from genome assembly GCA_016163765.1 of Magallana hongkongensis. Classification (NCBI taxonomy): domain Eukaryota; kingdom Metazoa; phylum Mollusca; class Bivalvia; order Ostreida; family Ostreidae; genus Magallana; species Magallana hongkongensis. The sequence goes on from WFKH01006014.1 coordinate 33,246,378, forward strand.
CTGGTCTCACCAAGTCCAGTAAACGTAGGCGACAGATCTTCTTGACCTCGTTAGCCCCTGTAACAGCCTCGGTCTGAGGCGCGTTCTCCAGTCTCTCCTCCAGTCCTCTAAGAATCGCATCCTTTTTATTTTCTCTGGCACATATAACAAACGGGAACCCAAATTTCTGTTTATATCTCTTGTTTAGACTGTTCATCCGTTGTCGCTCTTCCTCCGTCATCGTGTTGAGCCCCGCGCTGGCCTGCTCTCGGGTAGACTCTGACGTCAGCTGACCCACCTGGGCCAGTCTTCCCGCGAGGTCAGGATGCAGACGAAGAATTCCTTCCTTGCCTTGTAATCAAAGAAAGATAACTCTACATTCAAATCCAAGAAAACTGAGACCTACAGTTACAATGAATATAATATCTAAGTCTCATAGCTTTGAGGTGGATTGAAGACATCAGATAATATTAATGACAAAATTGTTACATGTAGTTATCTAGATGCTCTTGTTGACGCAAAATCCCATTACTTCACAAAAAAGGTTAACTTTATATATCATTATTTTTCTTAGAAAACTAAAGATATCTTTCAGCTGATAAAATCTCACGATTTCTATCAATCTCAGTTAATCTTACACTAAGATGTGAGTTAAATGCAGAAATATTAAAAAAAAAACCACACATTTTTTTTTCATGAAAATAAAATTGTGAAAAACACAAGTTACACAACTAACATTTTAACTGAATAAGTTAGGTTTTAAAGTACGATTAATTCCTTTTAATAGTTGATCAAAAAATTAAACACATACCACTTATTGGCAACCGATCAATAAAATCGCCAAAACAGCTGGCCAGGTTTTCAGCATCACGAAATGGGCGTTCCCTCCATACTGCGGCGGCACAGAGGCTGCAGTGCTCTACGACGTTACCGAAACACTTGATGAATTCTTCATAACCCATCTTGTTGACGGCATGAATTGAAAGTTGGTTATCGCCCATCCTGCTTAATCGTGTATAAATAATTATGCTTATTAGTTTCCATCGCTTTAAAATTAAAAATTTTTAATTAGCACATAAATTGATTGATTGTGTGTGTGTGTGAGAGAGAGAGAGAGAGAGAGCCTGAGTCTTTTCCTTGCTAACAGCTTGTCATTTCAGGGACTGTGTTGAACTATTTTTGTTTTTTAATAAGCAATATTACATTCGTTCTTCCTTGTCTCTCCTTCTTTATACATTTACATTACATATAAAGAGTTAAATTCCATGCATATTATATACAACAATATGTGCTCAATATGGTCGGACAGCACATAAGAAATAGAGCATTAACACATTTGAACATGCTTATTTATATTGACAGACTTTTCTTATCGCCCTGCCATACTGGCCGACTGCCGGGTGTTATTTGTATACATGTATGCGCAGTGGCGGATTCAGAGGGGGGCGCACCCGGCGCGCGTTCCCTCTAAAATTGTCAAAATAAAGTTAAATCATACTCCTTCGGGCAAAGAAAATAAACAACTTGCAAGTCTTAATTATGAACTTTTTGGAAACTCGTGGGATTTCTCTACATTAAACTGATTTCAACGGTGTAGTATGAAAAAAACCCCGTGTGTAACGTACATAGAAAGCCCATTTTAATTACCCTCTCCTTGGGTTCAAATGTGACCAGTCACTCGACCATAAAGCAATATGAGCTGTATTTCATAGAATTGTATTTTGCTGCAAAAACCTGCTAGTATGATAAGTCTACATGTAACTTAAACTTTTATGATAGATAAGATTTGAAAAAATCATTAATTTTTGTCAGAGGAAAGATTTCTGTTCTAAGGAATATATAGCAGATCAATTTTGTATAGGACGACAAAAATTCAATTTTGCTCCAATTAAGGCTTTTCCACAAAAATATGGCTAACAGAAATTCAAAAACCATATTTTTTGTCATTTTAGTAGAAACTAACATTTTCGTAAAATATAATAATTATATTTCAACATGAAAATTGCAGCTTATATCGCTATAAGTAAATAGGTTATACTATGTAGTGTTTAAAACGACTCACCTTGCCTAAAACTGGCGCCCCCTCTAACTTCAAATTCTGGATCCGCCCCTGATGCGTAAGGATTTTTCTTGCGATTTTCGAAAGATAATAGATTTAAGATAAGAAATGATACAGAAAAGTTTAAATTAATGAATACGGAGCTTGAAATACGTGTACACGTATTTAAAATCAGTGAGTTATCTTTCTTAATATTAGTTGGACAATTACTTTTTAAATCATGTCATATTTTGCACATAAATCATACACTATGAATCAATTTATGAATCTTGAGGTATTCCAGTATATATTTAAGACTTTTGAGTTACCTGCAATTAAGAGTTTTTCACGGTATATAATGTGCACGGATGTCAAATGGTCACTGGAAAAGAGAAACGAGTACTAAATTTAAAACTATTTAAAAGGAAAATATATTTCCGATAAAGATGATGGTCCGACTATTAGCAAATATTAAATGTTTAGACTGTTTAGCCATGCTATAATAACGAAAAAAATCAACAAATTGGTAGAAAAGAAAAACAAGAGGCCAACAGGCCTTAACGGTCACCTGAGTACCATAGCCTATACACGGACCTGTCGAGGATTCTCATAAATGCATTTTTTAAAGTTTCATTCTGGAGTAAAAAAAAAATCAAAAATATGGTAATGACCACCCCCTCCCTACCTGAAATCTTGCAACAGGGACTATAAAACCTATACTCTTGGTGGAAAACTTTAAGATAATAAAGATATTTATCTTGCATGTTAACATAACTAAGTTGCATGTCGACATAAATAAGTTGCATGTCGACGTAAAGAAGTTGCATGTTAACATAAATAAGTTGCATGTCGACATAAATATGTTGCATGTCAACATATTTATTTTGCATGTTAACATTAATAAGTTGCATGTCGACATAAATAGATAGCATCTAGCATCTTGGATGTCACATGTTGGCGATATTTGAAATTTTTTGATATTTTTTTTAATTCTTATTTGATTGCAGTTTTCTTGCATGTCAACATAGTTATGTTGCATGTTGACATAACTATCTTGCATGTCGACATATTTATCTTGCATGTCGACATAATTAATAGAAAAATAACTTGCACACAAGGGGCAGAGATATGCCACCATAAATAGGAAATAATTTTCCCATATTTGTTAAGGGGGGTGTGCGGCCATCTTGTACATTTGAGGATAAAAATGTAAACATTTCTTGAACTGGCTTGTTTCTGACCAAAACTGACTAAAACTGTTGTCAAAAGATAAAAATGCAATAAATATGAGGTTCTACATGTTGTTTTGTATGCAAATTACGCATACAAGAGCAGAACAATGCCTTTTTTAATCACTTAGAACTGCGCAGCTGCAGACTTAAATTCAAGATTTAAAAATCTGAAAAAATATGAAAGGAGGTCATTAATGTCCACTCTACAACCATTTGTTGAGAAAAGGTCTAAACTTGCTTATTTCAGTTGTAACTTTGTCTTAAAAGAGGGTACCCTATTCTTAAAATGGGTCTTAAAAACCATCAATTCGCACAAAATATTTTTGTCTGTGTCTATGGGAGTACATTGAAGTTATATTTTCATTGAAAAATATATGTATATTTTTTTTAAGACAATTAATTTTTTGGACCCTACCGTACTTCTAAAAAGAATTAAATTCAATTTATACTTATAGAACTGAAAAAAAAACCCCTTGGAACTGGTATAGAGATGTCTGTCACATTCAACACAGATTGTTTTGAATTGACATTTATTTTTTTTCTATGAAAAGTTAATGTCAATGTGCCTCCATAGACACAGGAGTTCTAAGTATAGACTGGATTTTCTTGTTCTAAATATAGATCCCATGCCGACTGATAAAAATAGGGTACCCTATTTTGAGGCAAAGTTACTACAATAATGTGCAAGATTCAACCTTTTTCTCAACAAATGGTTGTAGAGAGGACACCAATGAACCCCTTTCTTATTTTTTCAGATTTTTAAACCTTCAAAATAAGTCTGCAGCTGCGCAGTTCTACAGCTGATTTAGATGATTAAAAAGGTATTGTTCCGTTCTTGTATGCGTAATTTGCATACAAAACAACATGAAGAACCTCATATTTATTGCTTTTTCATCTTTTGACAACAGTTTTGGCCAGTTTCGGGCAGAAACAAGCCAGTTCAAGAAATTTTTACAACTTTATTCTCAAATGTACAAGATGGCCGCACATCCCCCTTAACTTTCAAGATAGCTTTTACGTGTATATGTCTTTATAGATAAACTAAAGATGGCTAGTATACATGTTTTATTTAAAACACCCCCCACCCCTCATCCCCAGGGACCAGACAGAAACTCTCCCCCTGGGGCATTTAAACGAAAAAAAATTGGGAATTTGCTTTCTTTTCTCACTTCTTATGTTTCACTTTCTATGCAAAGACATCATCTGGCATTTATCCAAAAATCATTGTACACATACCACATATCAGTATTTTTGGCTAGCCAATTTTTTACTATTAACAAGTCTATTTGGTTTTTTTATAGAAACTTCAAAAACTGTTTTGGTTATTTTGTTTTATATAATAAATACTTGTATAACTCTTCTAATCATTCAACTTCTTAATTACATTATTTACAATGAATTATTATTAAATATGAACAAGCAAGGGAAGATAACTCCATTAACTGTTACCCCCCCCCCCCCAGCTCTTGCCAAAGGTTTCCATGATATCTTTAACTTCATTCTTTTTTCTAGGTATGTACTCATTTCTTTTATTATAATTCAAGAGCAGAATAAAATAATTAAATTTTTAAATATATTATACAGCCCACCCACCCACCCCCATTATATTCATTTGCATTAACACTATCTGACCATTTTTGGCCCCACCCTAGAGTCAAATCCCCATCCCCGTGGGACCTGAAATTTACAATTTAGTAGAGGGCTTCCTGGTCTACATAATTATGAATTAAGTTTTTCTTACAGATGTGTGGAAGTAGAGAAGAAGATTTTTAAACATTGTATGCATTAACACTATATGACCATTTTGGTCCCGCCTTAGAGCCAAAATCCCTACCCCGGTGGACATGAAATTTACAATTTTGGTAGAGGGCTTCCTGGTCTACATAAATATGAAATCATTGTTGCTAACAGATGTGTGGGAGTAGAGAAGAAGATTTTTGAAAAATGGTCAAGTTGTGACCATTTTTGCCCTGCCCCTAGGGCCCCTACGGGGCAAGAGTCATATATAAGTCATATAAGAGTCATATATATGGGTTCACATGCTTATTTTCTTTCTACATCTTTCAAAACATTAACAGATGAAACTACCATACAGTCTTAATTTATCTGTAACAAGTTTTAAGAGAAAATACCATACGTTAATATTTAATTAATGTTTTTGCTGACATCAATGGAGGAAAATACATTTTGTCTAGTGAAAACGCTGTTAAATATTTTTCATTTATGCTGTACTTGAATAGTCGAAGAAAATTGACAAACTGAGTGATGATAAATCGGCAATTTTATATGCTGTAAAGAACTGTAAAGATTTTTTCGCAAAACCAATCAAATGTAGACCTAATTCATGCATTTTCAAACCTCTTCAGTTTGGGGGTTTATCGAATCAATATTAGAAATATTATTTTTGTCGGAATATTTTGTGTCAGTTTAGCTTCTGATTTGAAATACCAGAAAGTGACCCGCAATATACTAAAGCGGTGATGTCATAAGAACTACTGTCAAAGTCGCTACTTCAAAGATTGAAATATTTTGTGACAAAGATCTGTTTCCTTACATAATCTCCTTTCTGTTGATACCAAACAACCAATTATAAACACGCGTTTTACATATTTTGCAACTAAGTTGTAAAAAGAGATTCGGAGCACCCCAAATGACAAATAGTTTTCCCCTTCATCCTATAATTATCCATTGAATCAGCTCTCAATTGGCTTGGGACCGAAAATTTTTCTCAATTCATTCAGTTTTATATTTAACGTAAATGGACAAAAATGTAAAAGTTAAATCATCTATCATTATTTTTCTTATCAATGAGCGGAAATTTAAGAATAAAAATATCATTATTTTTTATTATTATATCAAATGAAAAAAATTGCTGATAGTAATTAGTTATTAATCCTAAAACACAACAAAATATCTATATTCTTCTTGTTTCATCGTTAATGCGCTGATAAAACACAGGTAAAAATCCAGGTAAAATCTTGGATTGAAAGCAGACTATGATTGCTATCACAACACAAATCACACGAGACATAGAAATACGGGCGCGTGAAGAATCTTTATGATTGATTTTGGTCAGTCTTTTTTTGGGGGGGGGGGGGGGGGTAGTTTAGCTAAGAATTAGAATCGGTACTTAATTGAATTGTAATTAGGCAATATCATATTTTTGAGACCGTTTCTTGCGAATTTTATGTACAAGGGTGCTAACGTACATTTCGAAACAATACATTCAACCCAGTTGCAGTTCAAATGCTGAACAATACTGGAAGGAACTTGTTTTTTTCCGGTTCCTGAATCTGAGATGAGAAAAATTTGCTCTTAGAGTATTAGCACATTTACACTATACTTACTGGTCCACTAATCTAGGTAGGTAGGCGACGGGATATACGGAAACACTTTCTTAAGAAAGTACATTGCACATGTTTTGAATATAATACACAGATCCGTGCATTTGGAAAAATGAACAATTTCTCAGAAACTATCATGTGTACATGAATGGATACCTGCTTTGTATATAATTTGATATGCATTTAGCATATATACATATCGTATTTATATTTTATTTCACATTGCAGAATTACTAAAAACAGTTACTCATAATTTTCGTAAGCAAATATCGACGATTAGTGCATGTGACCGTGACCCCATCCCCTCCCCCGCTTCCTGTGTGAGTTATCTTTAATATATCGCTCCCATTAGATATCTGTACAGAGTCGACATGTTCCGTCCCTTTATCAGGTGTGAGCAGACATTTCATGTTACACTCTTGCCTGAATGGCCCGTCTTTGGTTCCAAGCGCCGCTTCACGGTTCATCTCCATAGCAACGAATGTTGTTCCCCCATCTCCACTGGTCACTAGATAGTGAACAGATACTTTTAACAGGGCGATGTTAGATATATGCGAACTATTTTACACTTAAAGCTATCAATTACACATAAAATATGGTATCAACAAATCTATACTACTAGTAAATGTTTATTCTGTTATAACCCATCACAAAATTTCAAGATTGATAAACACCCACAAACTTGCTGTTACTCTGTTCTGAACTGAATTATCCTTTTGCTATCGTTCTATATTCTGTAGATTATATATCTACATCGGCACAGTCTTTTTTATTGGACAGTGAGACTGGTTTGTGATAGCATTTCTCTGATCCGTCATTCCATTAGACTCCCGGCTTCAAAGTTCGACATCCGATATGATGTACATGTAAGTCGATTCTTGCTTTCAAAGTCAGGTTCCATGCTTCACTCTCCGAGGAGGGTTCCTTCAAAGAAATAACAATTTGGGTCAGGAAAGTTCTGCAGTATTGACTCACATTTGTGTGTGATTTATTAATGTGCAAAGAAGCTGATAAGAAGCATCGAAAATTGGAGACCGCCTTACTCTGCCTGTTAGAAATATATCTGTTGTTCAGTGAAAACCGTAGATGACTGTAAAAACTTGTTCTGTTCCTTTGTATGTTTTGAAAAAAAAAAAAAATTAAGATCACAGACAATGTGTTCAATCAATTAAAGGATTAGCTGTCTGTGTTTAACTGCCTCTCGGGCAAGATTAGGAATTATTGGAATTGGAGGAATTTTACACAGCAACCAACAAGAAAATTTTTTTTTTTTTAAATCTTAATTTTTACAAGTAAAAAAAAAATTGTCAAAAGCGTCAAAAGAGCAGCCACAAAGAATTTGAATTTTTTTCAAATAAATATGTATGTAATCTCAAATCAGTAAAGTTCGTAATTAGATAAGTCGATACGATTGAATGCCCCACCAAATAACTGATTATTATGTAAAATAATATTATATATAATATTTAAAAGCACATTTGCTTAATAATTCTCTGAATATTACATTTTCTACACGTTGAAAATAAGATTACTTATCTTACTTTACGACATATGAAATTTTATCTATGAAAATATAGAAAGTTGCACAATATATGCAACCTCTAGATTAGGCTTCCACACTTTTAGAAATTGAATAGTGCGATTGGGGTCGGTGCGATTGTACTATTGAATTGAGGTCATAACATCAAACTCAAATTCATTTTTTCGTATTTAAGGAGGCTGAGTGGTCAACAAATTAACCATCAGATCTACCTTAAGGACGACGGACCCAATTCACTTCTACAATATTGATTTTTATGAAATTTTTATATGAGTTAGAGTTACTAAAGATATATCAAAATCAATCAAAAAATAACATGAAAATCAAATTAGATTTTTAGTAGGGACCATTACAAAAATTGTGTGTACATGTATTACTTTTCTTTTTCAATTGAACATAATGGGGGAAAGCGTTCTTGTAAGAGAAAAAAATAATTAAAAAAAAATCCTGCAATAGATTTTCTATCCAAATTGAAATATGATACTTATATGACGATTTTGAATTATCATTTAAAAATGACCATGTCATCGAATTTGTTTTTTCGAGGGCACATGTCAAAGTGCGATGTGACGTTAATTTTCTTCAATTTTTCATGAAAAGTACCGCGCAAACTCTAAGAACAAGGCTTTGTACATCATTTCGAAGTTGGTTTGTGAAAGCAAAGAACTACATGTATAAGAATTTGCTATACATTTTTTTGAAATAAAATACTTCAAAACTTAAGCACAGGGACGGTTTTACTATATTTTTTCGATACGAGTATTGATGCGGATCGAAATGTAAATGATTTGTCCACTGGCTCAAACTCTGTTAAATAATCTATGTACATAGATGCTTATAAATATCGTGAGCTAATATAAAACTCACTACAGAACTTTGAAATCCCCTAACAAAATTTGTGCATGTTAAATAATGTTGAAAAGCGTATTTCAGCATGTTTAATAAAAGCGCTAGCAAGATCGCCCACTACTTAGTGTGTATTGATGACGTTGAACAGCTATAAATTGCGTCATAAGCGATTTTTCATTGAGTTTTTGGGATTGTGACGTAATATTGAGAAATCGATGTTCGTAACAATCACTCCTTTTAGGTGCGCTTTTCATGTGGATAAAAAATGCTTTGTTTTTTCAATAAGAGCATATAATTGTTTATATTTACACATATTTATAAAATCTATTATAATTAAAGTAAAATATTGTGTAATCGACAGTGTATCGTACATATGGAGCATGCTATGAATAAAGAACTGACAATTACAACTTCACCACTTATATGAGAGTTACTAGCATATTAGGAAGTCTGACGTCATGTGTTTGGTATCTGGGATATCAAACACTTTGATAGGAGAGTAAACCAAAAAAATATGAAAAAAACCGTCGATCAACAGTTGAATTTTACATTACTCTTAAATAAACGCTGTACAATTAAAAAGGGAATTATAATTGAACCTTTTACTTTAAGTTTTGACCTCCAATAAAAAAAAAACTTTTAAATTTTCTTCGATTCGCCCCAAAAAGAAGTCATTGTGAACAGGGACAGAGCACAAGTATGCGGTGTAAAAGTTTTTGTCTCTCATTCCATTTTCTACCATTAGTTTCATAAATATGCCTTGTAATTAAGGCCTAGTTTATTTTTTGTACTGCCGTCAGGTAAACGTTTTGTTGACGTTTGAAGGGGTGCCTTTATTTTACGTTACAGACGTCGAATTAATCGAAAAATCAGTTTGATTTTGTCAGATTCCAAACCACTAGCATTCACGTAGTATGGAAGACATTGCGACATCTGCATTTATAATATTGGATGACAAAATTATTAAGATTTGAATAACGTAAATCTGGAAATTTTTACCGTAGATAAATTTTTAGCACGCGTGCTCTGCATTTGCAAAAAAAATTTTTCCTAAAAATTAATCAACAATTAAAAAAAAGTAAATAAAACTGTTGCCGAGGGCTGGTCTCTACTCCTTACTATATGAACAGGTGTCCGTAAGTAGTAGTCACTTAAAAAACCTGTTTATAACCAGGTAACCAGGTAATTACCCCCTATACCAGCGTGTGGAGAAAGGCTTCACTCACAATCGGTATCTTCGATTGACTGGCAGCCTAATGTTTATCTTAAACAGCTGTTAAATGTACATGTATACTGATGACACTGCATGCAGGCGTAATTTATTCATACATGCGATATGTACCGGCGTTACGCAGAATATAGCGTAATTTTTTTACCCCATTACACCGGCGGGACACCAAAATTCAAGGAATATGAAAATGTGTACAGTATTTTGAATTTCTCGCTAAATGCCGTCATTTTCCTCTCATTCTTGCTCGTTCGACACAGGAAAACATCACCTGTGTGTTGACACGTAACCTTCCGATACCTGTGTAGTGTACACAAACCGTCGCATGTGAAGGTGTGAACTGCTATTTTGGGATAATTATCTCGCTATTAATCCGTATCAAGATACCCCTTTAGGTAGTTTTGTTGCATTTGCTGCTGTTATTTAGCATTGCTAATGTATATATCGGTAATTTGAACAAGATATAAATTGAAGACATCAACTCTCACGTGATACTATATGAAGATGGCAAACATAAAATTAGAGGCGGCGGTAATATTCGATAGCCGAAGGTTAGCTAACATTGTGCATGTCAATATGTTTCATTTAATATTTGAGTACTTTTTAGCTCACCGAGACGAAGTCGGGGGGAGCTTATGCTACATGTATACCCCCGGCGTCGGCGTCGGCGTCCGGACCTGGTTAAAGTTTTTGTTGCAGGTCCAGTATCTAAGTTATTACTTGTCCTATCTTCACCAACTTGCAAGGATGATGCATCTGGACCTACTTATGGACTTGAAAGACTTGGATGCTGAATCTGGGCCATGAATTTCAGATGCTGGAGGAGGTTAAGGTTTTTTGGAGCAGGTTAAAGTTTTTGGTGCAGGTGCCCTTTGATAGCAATTTCTAAGTTACTACTGGTCCTAACTTCACCAAACTTGCATGGATGGTGCGTCTTATGATACTGATGCACCAGACAGGCTTGAATGCTGAATCTGAGCCATAGGTTTCGGATGCTGGAGGAGGTTAAGGTTTTTGGAGCTGGTTAAAGTTTTTGGAGCAGGTGCCATCTGATGATTATATCTTAGTTATTACTGGTCCTAACTTCACCAAACTTGCATGGATGGTGCGTCTTATGATACTGATGCACCTGACAGGCATGAATGCTGAATCTGAGCCATAGATTTCAGATGCTGGAGGAGGTTAAGGTTTTAAGAGCTGGTTAAAGTTTTTGGAGCAGGTGCCCTCTAATGATTATATCTTAGTTATTACTGGTCCTAACTTCACCAAACTTGCATGGATGGTGCGTCTTATGATACTGATGCACATGACAGGCATGAATGCTGAATCTGAGCCATAGGTTTTGGATGCTTGAGGAGATTAAGGTTTTTAGAGCTGGTTAAAGTTTTTGGAGCAGGTGCCCTCTAATGATTATATCTTTAAGTAGTTATCACTGGTCCTAACTTCACCAAACTTGCATGGATGGTGCATTTTATGATACTGATGCACCTGACGGGCTTGAATGCTGAATCTGAGCCATAGGTTTCGGATGCTGGATGAGTTAAGTTTTTTGGAACAGGTCACATGTTTAATAGATAATAGTACTATTTCAAACTTGCATAGTTGATTTAACTATAATATAAATGAATCTCAAACCTGCTTGATAGATGTGTTTGTTGTTAAATGATATAACATGATTCCTATGATATAGTATTGTATGATATGATCCACTATTGTTTTATTTGATACAATATCATATCATATATTATATTGCATAAAGTTATATGATACGATATGATATTGTATCAAGTTTTTGTACATTATGATATGATATTGCATCATGATATTGTTATTGTATATTATGATACAATATTGTATAATATGATATTGTATTATGTATTATTTATCACATGATATTGTTTCATATGATATTGCAATATACAATATTGTATCATATGATATGATATTGTATAATATATATATTATCATATCATATACCTAGTAGTGTATCAGCCCTGATACACGTGTTTTGGACTAGGTGAGACAGCAACTAAAAGCTAGGGCTGTTTCGCCCTCGGGGCTGAGATTTCTCTGTCTCTGCCCGTCGTCAAGGGG
>WFKH01006014.1:33268655-33315581 GCA_016163765.1 Magallana hongkongensis
CGCATATCATGCCCACTACATATACGTTTCAAGAATATTCCCCTCTTGGAGCAATTGCTAAACAACCTTCACCGGATAAACGAAAGCACATTGAGCTAATTTTCGTAGATCAACACAATATACGCGAAACTTTCGCGAACCACAGGAAACTTTCCCAGTATAAAGCTGAACTTCCACGATTAATTACCGGTATACAAGATACAAGATATTTTGTTTACCAATCAAGGGCCCCGAAAGGCATTTCAACATAAATAAATGAATAATTTAAACATTATTTCACAATATAAATTGTTTTTTATAAACAGTTACTAGTAAAAAAATAACTAGGCTACTTTGTATTCAGTGTCAATGATAACAGACAATACCAGTGTCAAGTGTCCAAATGAATGTCAATGATCATAAGACAATACAAATAGGTTATGCTACAACATGTTCATACATGTATTTAAACATTTGAATGGCTTTTCTAAATTGCAATCTATTTTATAAATTTGAAAAAAGCATGCATGTACATGATGACAGATGTATTTATACATTGGTTCTTTGACCATTCTCCAAGTAAGCATAACATTTCTTTATTTCATTATTCAAAATTCATATCAGTTTTTCAGTCAAATAATTCAGTCAAAGAAGAGAAATTTGGGTTGACATTTGAGTGTTTCCATTAATGGCAACCTCTCATTGTTATATTTTGGACAAATAAGCAACAAATGCTGTTCATCGTCAACCTCCTGCATATTAACATTGAGAACACATTAAATTCAGGGGGAAGTCCTGCATATCTTCCCCTTTCAATACTTAACTGATGTGCAGAAATGCGGAGTTTAGTTATATTTTTTCTCTAATCATTATTATTGACAATGTGATGAAAGTGCTCTCTTCCAAAGTTGTTTTTGAAGGTGGAATAAGTTCTTAGTTTGCCATTTTTTTGCCACATTCAATTTCTTTATACCATAGGTTTATAAAATACTGTCTTATAATACATGATAACTTCTTTTTAAATTAATAAGTACTTTTTTTTGATAAGTCAATACTTATGATATCAGATAACTGACCCAATACTGTCTAGATGGATGCAATCCATGATGGTTTATTGTGTAGGAAAAGACTTTTTGAGACCGAGTACGCTTCCTTGAGTAGGACAAAAGATGGTTTAATGTTTCAAGTCGAAACCAATAATTTAGCATAGCTTTAATAATTTTATAATACAGCGGAAATCTACCTAGCTCAGATAAAACTGCAAAGTTAGTTGACTTTCTATGCACACCAAGAATAGCCTTGTGGTATTTAATGTGCATTGTTTCACATTTTCATTTGTTAAATATTTTGTCCATTATAATATCTTTGTTTTTAAATTTGGAAGAAAATGGGTTAAAAGCACCCCAAATTTTACAACCATACAGAAGAATAGGAGCAATTGTATGATCAAATAAATGAAGGTTAATATTGACATTATGACAACTGGATATAATTTCTCTCTGTAATTTTGAGCATGCTTTTAAGGCTTTTTTATATAACTCATTTTGAGCAAAGGCAAAGGATTCCGAGTTACAAAAGTAAAAACCAGTATATTTGTATTGTTGAACACATTCAATCAACTTATTTTGAAAAGAAAAAATTTCTGACAATTTTTTTTTTAACTCTGTTAAAAATCATAATTTTTGTCTTGGATAAGTTAAAAGTAAGACACCAGTCATTACAATATTAATTTGTCCAATATATCAAGTTTTGATTGTAAACCATTTGACTTGCTTGACAGCAAGATTAAATCATCAGCATACATTAAACAATCATTTAGGTGATCATTAAGAGTAACAGAACCTCAAGAGTTATCCATATATTTGGGCAAATCATTTACAAATATTTTAAATAGATTTGGAATTGAGTTGTCCCCTTGCTTAACACCTTGCTGGATTTGAAAAAAAAATCAGTAATTCGATTTTGGATTTTTATACTTGAAATACTTCTTTGGTACATTTCTTTGACAATATTGTAAAACCTCTGTCTAGCTTCTATTTGAAGAAGTTTAATTTTTATCCCAGTATCTATAACAGTATCAAAAGCCTTATGAAATTCTACAAAACACACAAAGTTTTCCGTTCTTTTCATTACAATATTTATCAAAAATACATTTTAGATTAAGCATATGATCACATGTTCTAGCTTTCTTGGTAATCCTATCTGACAATCATCAATAATTTTGTTTTCAACAAGAAATTTGTCTAATCTATTGTTCAAAACACTATTAAAAAAGAAAAAAAAAAAAAATTCGCGATTTAACGCGAAACTTTCGCGAATTATCTATATGTATATATTTGATTTTTTACGGTGTTCAAAAGTACATAAATCTGGCTAAATATTGAATTTCTCTTCCGTTTCATAGTCACACAAGCGCAGGGAAATGTAAATACTGCAGCGTGACATATATCAAGAGCAAACGGCTTCCCAGTGAAACTCGATGTCTCCAAGAACTAATATTATTTGTATATCTATTAAGATGCACTCTGTATGAATGCATATTCCTGATTACAGAATCAAACAACTTCACATTCTAATTCTTTTATCAATGCGTCAATCCCACAGTAACTATTATTTGACATTAATCGCAATCATGTGATACTCAACAACTCGGTTTGTTTACATGTGTAATAACGACTGGTAATGACTTAGAATCGTGAAACCTCCCTTGTGGTTTTCTTATATTTCGTCTTATTTCTGTTGTCATGATTTAAAAAATAAAATATCTTTTTTAAGTCACTTGTTACTTTAAGTCAGAAGATATTTTTTTCGAAGTTATTTCATTTTTTGGTTGATTAAATGATCCACAGATTTTAATAGTTATCAAACCTTGCTGACAATGAAATAACTTGAGAGTGATCAACAATTTGAATTTTAAAAACATTTTCAAATGTTAAATTTGGTAAAATTGAATCTAAATTAGCACGGTTAATGTACATGTACAAGGACTATAAGTATGAGATGGTTTACTATGTCGTAGGAATAACTTGAAGGGACAGTAAAGTGAACCTTTCTCCATGTGTTGTAACATTTTTAAAATTATAAATATTCCGGGGGATTTTCATTTTGTAGGATGTTTTCATAACTTGTATAAAGCAACCGAAAAAATTATAAAAACTGTTTTGCATAAAAGCTTCAATTTGCTAGTTTTTCTATTACATTCCTCTGTCTTTTGTTGATTTTCGCTTCTTCAGTCATGATAAAGTATTCATTCCGCCATATTGCGATTTTTACATGTCTTTTATGTATTTTATCAAGTTTACAGGCCATAAAATACAGAAGAACTTGTGACGGAAAAAGAAGTGTCTATCAGGAAAACGCTGGCACTGCTGACGCCTCTAATTACTTGTGAATGCTTCAATTCGCATAGTACTACATTGTATTATCATTTCTTTAAAATTGAAATTACTTAAACAGAATGTGGAGGAAATGGAAAGCATCAACATTGGTATTGCGTAACCGGTGTTACATCATATTCTTGATTTTAAATATACATCCTCGATGCTACTGCAAAGATACTGTCTTATCAGATTAATGTGTTTGTTATAGTTAAGGAAAAACGTATGAATTCAAATCTTCATTCATTTGCAACCGACATCCCTGCCACCCACGTTTGTGTTGTCAGATTCGATCATCGGCAAGTCTAGATTTAGAACGTGGATATGGTCTTTAAAGCATGGTCATGAATCAAGCGCTTCCCTTTATGGACTCCCCGCACTGTTTTAGGTCAGCCATAGGACCCAATGCCTTCATAGTCTGCACACTAACAAAGTTCGTCAGCAAAATTTTCCCTTAATTTTTTCCCTTCTAATTTTCGGAGGAAATGCTACAAGATATCTGGCAACGCATTTAAAAGACCATTACATGACGTCACAAGCAAATTTCGGCACTTTATTGCGATAAAACACTTGGTTATGCAATGGAAGAAAAAGAATGGAAAGGAAAACGATCAAAATTGCAGAAAATTGTTGCACTTTTTACTTTATATAAGGGTACTAATTGTCTTATTAACTAATTAAATTAGATAACTCAAAAGAACTCAAATGCAGCCGAAGACAATTAGATAAATAAGCGTTGTCCTTGTTGAATTTTTGAACAATGTTATGCAGAGCGCACATTGCTTGAAATATAAAACGTTAATTGTTGTATAAATGGGTGTTAAGAGCATGGTTGTGATTAGATATCTGCTGAGACATTTGTGGTAGTATACAATACATAATGAATTATGAACATCTTTCTGCTACTGACATAATAAGACACATCCCGTAGCGTCATATATCAATCTCATTCAAGTTTACAATGGATTGATTTTGTTTCATCTATTGGATTCCAATGTTTTCCATAAAGTTTTGTTAGTGTTATGATTCCATAGAGCGAGATCAAGTTAAACGTTCAACAAAGCCCTGAACTACAACAAGCCTACTTATTTCCACTTTATATACCACTTTATGTTCTGCTGTGAAATGCATTTTGTTAATGTATACAACTAACATTACGTTTTTGGAGATAAGCTTGTGAAACAATGGCAATCTCAGATTGGCGCATCTGCAACAAATGGATTACATGCATTAATTTTTTGTTTTATTTTGTAACTCATATATATGTATACACGTTCTTTCAAGTCTATCCTTCGTGTGTTTCCTCTCTTATTTCTTATTTCGACCGAGGTACATTTTTCACACCAACGAATTGCCAATATTTCGTTTCAATAGAGTCACCGAATACAGCAAAATCTCAATTCCCAAGAAAGCTGCAGATCAGATTACCCGCATACACAAACCAAAGAAGGCGAGAAAGGAAATGATCGACGCTTTTATAAGACTTTAATAAATCTATTTCTCCGAGGAAAAAGTCGTCTTTGGTACGCCAAATCCCGTTATTCGTCTCTGACCTTTCTTCAACTCATGAAAAAGAATAGCCCAGATCCTAAAGGATTACTGGGTTGGACGCACCAATTAGAACCGACTTCCCGGGATTGTATCAGAGATCTAGAAATTCCTCCAAACAGACGTATTAATTCTATATGGATTGAATTTACAAGCATAGCAGAGAAAAATGTATTCCAATTCATTATGGAATATTGAAAGAATTTGCATGTAGATATGAAGTGCGTTTGATGTATGTTGCCAATAGAACTTGTCAGGCGACGATGGCGCTCCACCATCTATCACGGTAATGGATATTGAACACGCTCCAAGACTGACCGAAAACAACAGAGAGGACTGGTCCACTTATAACAGGATCGGACATTGCAAATAGCAACCATTACGTTCAAATCAAGATACATTCCTCAAACTTCCAAAGGTATCAAGACTATACTCGCATACATTTATTTACCACATGATTATTTGATGAGTACCATGTAATCTTTTGTTCTTTTAGCGCGGCGACGTCGTTGAGGCCGTTAAAAAGTATTTTTCTACTTGGAAACAGTTGATGAGTATAACTGTATAGATTGTGGTATTAAAATTGTGACATAATCCCTTGACTTTTACTATGCCAGTATTTCAAAAGTACTAGTGTAATTTTTTGACATTTTTTGACATGTCCTTTGATATTCTATTAGACTTATTTGACAAGGTTGTTTTACCAGTTTTACTATACTCTTGTGAAATTTGGGGTTACGAAAATATTGATGTTATCGAGCGTGTACATTTAAGGTTTCTTAAACACATACTTAACTTGAAAAGTAGTACCCCTAGCTTTATGGTTTATGGGGAGACAGGTCGTTTTCCATTCTATATAACAATTTATACGAGAATGAGTGGATTTTGGGCAAAGATGATTTTATGCCAGCAGAATAAGTTATGTAAAACTATGTATATGTATCTTTACAATTGTTACACTAGAGGTGAAATCAATAATAGGTGGCTAGCTTGTATAAAAAACATTCTTGATAGCTGTGGTTTATCCTATGTATGGCACCAGCAAAATCCTATTAACATAAAATGGTTAGAAAATATTGTTAAACAAAATCTTAAACATCAATTTGTCCAAAAATGGAATAGTGAACTAGATAGTTGTGAAGACTATCTACTACTACTACCACGGAAATTAAGAAACTTATTTGTTAAATATAGAACTACAAACTATCACCTCCCTATAGAAATTGGTAGGTGGAACAATACTCCACGCGAAGACCGCAAGTGCGGCCTATGTGAAGCCAATCAGATTTGCGATGAATTTCATTATGTTTTAGAATGTAACGCATTGTCACATGTAAGAAGAAAATTGTTTAGTAATTATTATCAAAAAAAACCCAAACACCTTAAAATTTAGAACACTAATGTCATCTTCAAACCATGTAATTCTTATGAAAATGTGTACTTTAATTAGTATAATATTTGATTTGGTCTGTCATCCTACGTAACAAATATAAAAAATACATTGTTTATTTTTTTCTGTTTTTCTTTTGTAAATCCTGCTTTTCTTATTCTTTTGTATATAATTCTTCTGCACCTCATGTAACATTATATGTTTTGAGTGAAATAAATGAACTTGAACTTGAAAGTCTCCTTCATTGTATTCATGACAAGAATGTCGCCGTTTGACGGTCTGTTGTCTCATATGCAACTTAGAAATTAATCCAGTAAAATATACAAATCAAGAACAAGCTGCCTGCAGACGCTTATGTCATTGCCAAAATGACTTAATCATGATCCAAGCTGATTGTACACATAAAACTGTATCTTGTCACCTGTCAGGTGACATAACTAACTTAGAAAGTGTATCCCTTTTCACAGTAGGATATTCCTTTTAAAAATCTTACAAGAGTTTTTCACTGCATGATTGAATTTCTTACAAGAATTAATTTTTAGAAGTTATTTTTTTTAGAAGATAATTAAATTTCCTAAAAAAAAGAGAAATATATATATATATATATATATATATATATATATATATATATATATATATATATATATATATATATGCATTGCAGTGCAAAATCTCTGAATCACTGTAGGAAATTTGAATATTCTTTAACAAGTTCCAAATATTAAATACTCCTGCTAAAACTCTGTTTATTATTATTGGTATTTATTTTCAAAGGTAAGTGTAGGATTAACATGTGATACACAACTCTGTGTCGGAGAATCATTTCAGGTACAACCTGGCATCCATATTAATGGAATTTAAGGAGGCCGATTTGGGTTTTTTTGCGGAAAAACTACAATAGCAAAACTCTTTATTTTTTAACCATATGTAATTTAAACCAACTCTAATTTATTTGCGAAGGTTCATGAAAATCGACCATCTGGTTCTTTTTAGGGACCATCTCAAAATAGAGGTACATTTACTATAGGAATATATAGGAAACTGTCATTTTCCGCACATCAAAGCAGTTTAAAAAAATACTACAATAGCTTTTTTCATCAAATTGTTATATATGATTAGTAATATCATTTCCTACCTTATATGTAAAAAACACAAAATTTTACCATCTGGTTTTTAGTGGGGGCCATCTCAAAATATTAAAATGCACCAAATTTTGCTATATACCGGTATTTGGATCATCACGAATGATGATTGGTATAATGGATTCATTCAAAAAATGAGGAAAATGTCCTCGAGGATAGCATCATTCTGTATATAAAATTTGAACAGCGTACAATTTTTACTTTTTCTTTTATGTTATTTCTTATAACGTACTCCTACAAAGCTTCATTATATCATAACGTCATAAAAGCGCAATGGCAACGCTCCCCTACCGCACAACGTAAAAACCGTTTTGAAAATAATTTTTAAAAAATCTAAATATTTTTATCTGTATTTTGTTTATTGTGTTCAATTTTATAATTGATATCGAAAAAATTTCATAAGAAGTATAAATCAACTGTATTATATTAGAATGCGCAAAAACATGCGCAATGCAAACTAAAGTCGGCCTCCTTAAAAAAAAATCGAAAATGTTACAGTGTACTATAGTCTGTCCCAAGATATTTATGCTGCACATTTGGACGATTTTTAATAAAAATACACATACCTGTGAAAGAAGTGCAATTGAAATCGATGAAAGGGAAAATTTCCAAGATAACTTCATTCACACATTATCATTTTTCCCTCGTAAAAATTCACAGGAACGAAAACAGATTTCCTACGGAGATTTATAATGGGGAATGTTGACATCTTTTCTCCATTCGGAAGTACTCGGGACACCTCGCGCAATTTTTCAACGTTATCATCCGGGCGTCTTCATCTCCTTAGCAATGGAAAAACCCCGTAGACTTTTTATTTTTAGCCGTGTATTGATACCCGACAAGCTAGAGGGGGCGTTTCAAAGGGAAAATCTTGGGATTTTTTCATACTATTGAATGAACATCGTCTGCACCATGAGGTATTTATAAATATTGAATAATTTAAGAAAATATGCGGGAAAAATATCTTGGGACAGACTATAGTATATGATAGACTACTAGTCTATAGACTAGTATAGACTTATTGAGTTTATATCCACTTTTAATTTGGATTTAGTGTATCTTACATGTACCTTTTAAGTGGTTTTTTTTTTTTATCATTATTATAAAATTCTGATTGAGACACTAGTAAAGAATTCAATCATAATATGCAAACACTCAGATCAAGAATTCTATTACAATCATACACAAACACACTAGAATGTCATTAGATTTTTAGTGCATGACTAACAATATTATTGTTTGTATGTATTCCGACATAACACTCTGGCATAGAATCTATACCTCTGTACACTCTGTTCACTCAAAGATACAATACAATGTTGTTCAAAAATGAGCTATATATTATTATATGAGTGACGGTTTTTGGAAGTAATTTGTTTGTAACTCTAAGAGAGCTAATTATCAAACTATACTCAATAAAGCTCAGATTTGGAATGCATGTATCAGACTTTTGGCAGCTTTCAAGAAAAATAAATCTATTGAATTGGAATGAAATAAGACACTACCGATAATGCACCAGTGAGAATGCATGCCATAATCCTTAATTTTCTCACCACAAGCATTGATCAGAGACAGCTCTCCACTGAATTTGTCATATCACAGATGGCGTATTCCTGAAGGGGTCGTGACTCACTTGTTTAAAACGAATATTAAATTCCAACTTTTTAAAAACACTTTTTACATTTGTGATTAAGATGAGTAAAGTCATCGTTGTACATTAAAGTAATGTTGGGCGATGGGCGAACTCTTTTAGCAACAAAATCACTGATAGGTGTATACTTTTGTTATTCTTCAACCTCAGGCCGTAGCAACGGAAGTGTTTGCGGCATACTACATGGACACCAATTAACTAAGTATCGAAAACAGTTTTA
Organism: Magallana hongkongensis; assembly: GCA_016163765.1. Lineage (NCBI taxonomy): Eukaryota > Metazoa > Mollusca > Bivalvia > Ostreida > Ostreidae > Magallana > Magallana hongkongensis. The sequence goes on from WFKH01006014.1 coordinate 33,277,963, forward strand.
AAAACCCAAACACATGTAAAGTACTAGAAAAAGCAACCATGTGTATTATTTATAGTTGTAAAATTAAAGATGTGCTCTTTGTTTTGCACACAGCATAGAATAAGTAGACTACATTTACTTTGCATGAACTTCAACCCTTTCTTTTAACTCTCTGTCTAAAATAACTGTTTTTAGCATACATGTACCTTAAAATAAAAAAGTCTTTCAAACATTTGTATGGTGGCATATTTCTGCCCCCTACATGCAAGATAAATTATGTCAACATGCAAGAAAACTATGTCAACATGCAAGATAAATATGTCGACATGCAAGATAATTATGTTTACATGCAAGTTACAAATCCTTTAAGAGAATATGATTTTAATATGGGTAAATTTTTTTACTAATGCCGTACTCTGACATCATAGATGCAAGATGAAACATAATTATGACAACATGCGACTTATTTATGTTGACATGCGACTTATTTATGTGAACATGCGAGTTAATTATGTTAACATGCAATATATTTATGTTGACATGCGAGTTAATTATGTCGACATGCGACTTATTTATGTTGACATGCGACTTATTTATGTCAACATGCAAGTTAATTATGTTAACATGCAAGATATTTATGTCACCATGCAAGGTATCTCGCATGCTGTTATAAACAAGTTGCATATAAACATAATTATCTCGCATGTTGCATAAATATCTTGCATGTTAACATAATTAACTTGCATGTTAACATAAATAAGTCGCATGTCAACATAATTATCTAGCATGTTGACATAAATTTCTTGCATGTTAACATAATTAACTCGCATGTCAACATAAATAATTCGCATGTCAACATAATTAATTCGCATGTTGACATAAGTATATTGCATGTTAACATAAATAACTTGCATGTTCACATAAATAAGTCGCATGTCAACATAAATAAGTCGTATGTTGTCATAATTATGTTGCATCTTGCATCTATGATGTCAGATACCGGCGTAAGTAAGTGGTTTTTTCTTATAAAAATCAGGTTCTCTTTAAAGATTTGTAACCTGCATGTACACATAATTATCTTGCATGTAGACATAATTATCTTGCATGTTGACATAATTTATCTTGCATGTAGGGGGCAGAAATATGCCACCATACATTTGCATTTTTTGTACGTCAAAAATTAAATAACAACCTAAATTATGATACTCAACCAGCTCGTCTCAGAATGTACTTTCGAATTCCAAACGACCAAATGACCTTGGGCTTCTTTCTTTGTTATGTCGTATATAAAGCATTGTTTATTATGAAACTCTTATAACCTAGAAGAGCACAGATGCTGAAAATTTCTTCACTGATGCTGCTACTTTCGATATTTGTTTTCATGTTAAATAGTTAAGGTTAATTTTCGTTTTGTGGCGTCATTCAACATCTCCAGTGAGAAGTAGAAGAGAAAAATAAATATACATTGTTCAGAGCGATAACAGAACAGACATTAATTATAAATCGGCAGACAATCAAGTTATTTGCGTTAACATAGACCTCGGGCTATGTACTGATTTTTTTGCTTGTGTGCTATGATAAATCAACTCTCTTAGCAAATTATATGAAAAAAAAACATTTTCGATAAATTGAAATAAAAAAAATCTCAACAAATACAATGACTGCTGTTGCTACTGTCGGTAGATTTGTGCCAGGGTTGGTTGGAGATTTCCCTCGGGCCTGGCTCTCGGTCTCCGTTGAAAGCACAGACTGGTCAAGGCGCTGTCGCACTACCTGTATATATTTACATATATGTATAAGCACGAAAAGACTTTAGTTATCATTACGCATTGAACACTGTGCCGGATGCCAAGGTGGCATTTTGCACCCGCTTAAGATACAGTTTCGTAAAAATCTATATACACCATGTGAATGATCATTGCCTAGAAATTGTAAAACCACTTTTGATTTCAGTGTGCCTCACTTGATAGGTGAGATATTTATCTTTAAAATTTAAAATCCGATTGGAAAATTGTAATTCCCTTATGAGAAATAAAATTCCTACAGGAAACAATGAAAATCTTGTGGGATTTAAACCTGTGGGATTTTCTAAAAAAAAATAACCCAACAGGAATTATATTTCCTATAAGAGAAAAGTTTTTCCCTACAGAATCAAATTCAGATAGGTAGTTTTTCTATAGGAAATTAAGATTAAGAGATATTTAAATTCCTGTGGGAAGTTCTTTTACTTCGGTAGGATATTCAAAATATCTTATAGTAAATTGTTTTTCCTACGAGAACAATTATTTCACGTAGAAATTTATTTTTTTAAAGGTGAATATCTTACCTGACAGGTAAGATACATCAATAACAAAGTGGTTGTGAACTTTTTAGGTGATGGTCTATCATATGCCGTATTTTAATTTTTCGATACATGCACCTTATATAGGTGCAAAATGCCATCTTGGCACTGGCATAATTATCCGTGTTATCAGTGTTACTGGTCAATAAGTCCAACATATGATTTATTTTAAATTCACATTGACTTTGTGAGGTGTGAACTCGCCAGGAAATAACCACATACTCAGTACTTATCCTACTAATTAGAAAACTACACTGTATGTGATAGAACCGGTTTAACAAGAGCTTGGACTTTGGACAGTACGTGACAAACTCCGATTTGATGAAGGCGGGGTCTGCTCATGGTTAACTGTCCAGTCATTGGCTGGATATGAATACATTGAACACAATGACACTTGTTTGACTTCATCTAGGTCTGTATATTTCATCTAACACAACGTCAATTTCACACAATGTGGCAGTTCTTAGGGGAAAAAAATCTTTTCCATTTTGACAGTCTTTGAATATTAATGAGCTTTTCTTAGCGAATTAGAAGAAAGGTGGTCAATATTTGACAGCTCGTTTTGGTGAGAAAACTAGATAGTAACATCTCACCGAAAGTCCAAGCTCTTGTTAAAACGACCATAAGTCCAAGAATTTCTGTTTAAGTACTATACGTTTAGGTACCATTGAAGGAAGTTAATAATTACGTTATATCAGAAGGCAAAGGGAAATAAAAATACTCACATATCCTACATTATTGAATTTAACGCAATTATACCAATTAAGTAATTAGGCCAATATAATTTAATTGTAACCCTGAAAAACATTTACACTGTGACACTATTTCTTTATGGTGAAACGCTACAAATTTATTCACATCGATAAACTGCAGAAATGTTCTTGTTATTTGATGAATATTAACTTCTTTATTGTCTTACTGGGATTGTTACTGGTACATACGTATCAATTTTCTTAGATAAAAAAAAATACCACTGTACACTATTTCAGATCATAGACATTTTCCAAGAATGAGCATTGTTTTTGATTTTTTATATTCAAAGCTTCACAGTGACTGAGTACCTTAACGTTAAAGAGGACACTGGATTTTTTCTCGGAAAGGCATGGGAGTCTTAATCACGACATTCGAAGCGATGCCAAGTCAACGCACCCTTTAATTGTAATTAGTCAAACTGAGCCAATCCTATCTTGCATAAATATCATGAACACCCTTTTTTCCTCCACAGTGCAGCTTTTCCATTAACTTGCGAAAGTGAATGAGGTGTCTGGGATTTATAATTTATTAATTAACATCTATCTCTCCTTTCAAAGATAAAACAAAAAAATATATATTTTTATAGCACGTAAATGCAAATTATACATTCTTTGGTTATACAAATGCAAAAGAAGCTTTGATTAGAAATGCTGATGGTTCTAAACATTTGTTTGAGGCCGGGGACCGGGCTCTCACTCTTTGTTACAGAAATCATCACTTCTCATGCATACAATTTGTAGACCATAAACGCTCTGTAGAGTTTCCGGTATGGTGAAGAAACGAACGGCGCTTTTGTTCGAAGCCGAGTATATAACTGCATTATATATGTATGGATCATTAGGTAAGCACTTACATCTGTTTTACAGTGAACAATGCCAATATTTCACCGCAGCATAGATGTGTACAGGGACTACACTATATTGTAATAGACAATGAATCCAAGTGTCAGTGCAAAACTCGACCCTGATGAAATAATTGAAGACTATTTTGATCACCTGTAGAAATGCACTTTGATGAAATTACTCACTCTGAAAAATCTTTTTCTTTTTTTTTTAAAGGAGTGGGACTAAGTCAACGCAGTTTGATTTTTTTTTCAAAGTTCGTTATGAGTGTACATTTTTATCATGGAGATACTTAACGCGCTTTGAAAAAAATATGTATAAACCTGACTTCGTTATTAATTAGTAGGCAATGCGATTCTTTGTAACCACTGCTGAATATGATATAGCGCCATTGGATCGGGAAGGGGACAACCACAGATATAGTCAAATTGCCATCATATCATGGAAATTGATAACATGAAGAAGGCACCCTCATCTTTCCATATTAATATTCATATTAATTTCCACGAACCTTTAGTAAATAAAGTACAGTCATATTTAATATAAAATCAATATTTTCTCCCATAGCTATTGGCGTCTAAGCATATATATCCACTTCTCAAATTCGAACCAATTAAATCAGTTCATGATATAAAGCAAGACTTGTATGGTATGTATGGTATGTATCACCATTAAAGCATTATCAACTCAAAAGTAAGTACATTAATCAAGTCAAGCACTTTTTGCAATAATTTTTCGAAACTATTACATTGTATTTGATATACATAACTTGTTTTCATTTTATCATTATGTTTGTTTATAAGATTATGCAATTAACGCCATTTGAAATATAGGCTAGCCAATGTTTTCCACAAATTAAGGTACCTCACTACACCTAGACTTCTACTTTTTAAGACACTACGTCACAAGATGGCGATTTAAATGTTTTGTGGAATTGTATGTATCAATCGATCTGGATGACTATCGTCATAGCTCAGTGGTTAAAGTATCGGGCTTGTGAACCGCAGATCATGAGTTCGAATCCGCCTTTATTAATTTTTTTAAAATATAATTTTTTATCCAAAATTGCACAATTTTTCGCCTATTTGATTTATTCTTCTTATCCATCATGCTATCTATCATGATAAAGTTATTTTCTGCTGATTTGAGAAACTATTTAAAGGTGTAGTGATGAGCCACCTTAAATCATTTTTTTCTGGATTAGACCATTGTTTTGAACGAAGTAAGAGATGTTTCTTAAAGGAGTAAATTTGCTAAATACATGTACATATTTACCAACTATAAAGATATGTACATTTTTGAACTACATGAGCTTCAGCTTTTTCCGATCGACCAATAGCTCAGCAGGTTACTAGTACGTAAAAAATCTCATGGATTCACTGATTGATATTCCATCAAGCTAAACTATACTTGTAGGTTCAAATAATAAGAATCATGTTTAAAAGTGTCAAGAATTTCGACCGAACCATGCACAATATATTTAAGTGCATTAATATCGATCATATCAACGCGCTTTGGAAAAAAATTTAAGTCCAATGTCAACGTACTTTGAACAATAAATCTTGAATAACTAGACTAGTTTTATCCGTTCACAATAAATACAAAACAAACCTAAGTTTCTCTTCAAGCCAAATACAAACATCGCTGAAAACCATCTTGTAAATAATCTATACATATATACTATCGCTCACAATCAAAAGTTTCAATAAAGATAATGATTTTTTTTTATGAAGTTTTGATTGTGGTCCCGAAAAAAATCACAGAACAGTTAAATGCCCGTATGGGTCAAACATGAAGTATACCCTGCATTGAAAAGGAAAAGTATACACTAGTTTACATCCGACTACAGTGGACTCTATTTTAGTCCCCTCTATTCAACCAATCATATAAGACCTGTTAGAGGTCACGGTGATCAAATTATCGATTACATTGTATATGGTGTGGCTTTTTAGTTGTGTACATGTCCTCCTTTGATTGAAACCAGTCCACAACTAACAGGTCAATATTTCCCCCGAGACCGCTCCATCCAACCAACATTTGAGACCCGCACGGAGCTGGTTCGCCAGCTGCCTTAGTACTGTGTCAGGCTTTTAATGTTACTCCTGATTCCTTACAACACTATTACTGCTTGCATCCATGAGTTCGATCAAATTGTACTGGCGATTATGATGACCGGTGGCACAATTTGAATGCCTCCCCTGGGGAACTGCAACCTTTCCTTATTTGATACAACCTCAATCTGATTGATCAAAGAGAATTTTATCCTCTGTCTTTAAACAGGGAACAACGGGTAGCAAATATTAATCAACACCGATTCTTTGGTACTCCGTGTCGACATTCATTTAATTAAAGCAGTGAATGCATTATTTAGGAGGCCCGGTATAAACTATCTTTCGTGTCCTTCTCTTCCTCTTGTCGTCGTTTGATTCTGTCGGCGACGGAAATCAGTGTACCAAAAGCTTACAATGATACATAATTAAGGCAATAAAAACTAGCAATTTGTGGTGACTGGAGTCTTTAGATTTTCTGCGTGACAGAATAAAGTGGTGATACTCCAGGAGTGAGAAAGCCCAGGGTTGTCGACCCCTGTTACATAGGTCAAGCGGGCTACAGATCTCAATCTTTGTTGATTGAATTTGTCTGTGAATTACAAACATTCTAATTTACAGGAAGCTCCGCGGTTTAAACAATTGATATATTTGTCTGTCAAAATTCACGTAATATTCATTCCGTGTGAGTTATAGCGGTAGAGAATGCGATCAAGCGATAAATATCGAAGTTCTCGCTGGATTTGGTAGGCCTTGATACGATCACTCAGACCGATGGGTACACTTATTCTAGTCTCTCTGTAACCTTTCGTTGAAGTCTCGGGGGAAATGGTAATGACAGCTATTTTAATAGTCTTTACAGAACACATTGTCGGCTCACAATCGTTTCACACTTGACTACGATTTACCATCAAGTGGTAGTCAGCGGGTTGGGCGGGTTATCGGTGACGGACCCTAGTGAGTATACACCCTTCAGTCATTCAACACCACCATTGGGGCACATACTTTCGTATAAGTTACTGTAACTTGGGCTTTGGAACTATCTCATTGGAATTTCTTCTGCATTATGTAGCACTTAGGCCTCAAAACCATATATTTTTAGAAAATTGTAGGACAGAATGTTAAAAACATCATAGCCTGTTATTTTGATGAAATTGGACCGTTTTATCTTTCGCTAATTTTTCAACTTTAATGGACATGTATACAAGGAAGCCTTCTTCTCCCTCTACTGATCACCACTCGAACGGTTTCTTGAATGTCTTAATAACACACAAACATTAAACAGAGATGAAAATCACTTTTACAAAAACTGTCACTTGCTACTTAAGTACTACTTCCCTTCATTCAGAAACTAATACCTACCGGGACAAAAACCTGAAATAATTTGAATTAAGATTAAAATTCACTTAATTTTTTAACCAACATACAACATCTCTTAAATGATAATGAAATATTTGCTCAATTAGATAAAAAAAAATGATGAATTATGCATGATAACCTGAATTTCAAGTATCTCTTCACTATAGAGCTACACACGAAATAGTTCAAGAAATATTCTAAATATGGTATTTAGAAGACTCGCCGGATATTGCAAGTTTAATATCAGCCGGATTTCTCTGAAGGTGTTATTGAAATATTGTTGAGCAAATACTGGAACGTTGTCATTAAATATTTATATACAATGAGTGACACATAAATTTACACTAATAAAGCAAGTCCATTTGACAAAATTAGCTACTCTTGGATGCATTCAATCGGCGTTGACTGATCAGTAGCTCCCAATCCGACTTTGGTCCTTGCTGAATGAAATGAACCACAATGAATAATTAATACACCCGTGCATAGAACCCCCGATCACCAATTAATGAAAAGGAAGGCTGATTATCCTAATTAGATGTTCGTTCCCAGTGGCTTCCTAGAAGGTGTAAAACATCATGCCGATAAAGTATCATATTTTGTCGAATAAAACGAGTATCTTCACCAAATCTTCAAATTTCTTTACACGTTGCAATTGATGTGTACGTCGTCACTGCAAGGGAGGTCCTTGTATTAGTAACCTAGGAGCTGTTGGCCCCATGGTTTATGATTTTGGCCCAGTGGCATCAGATGTTAACCAAGTGATATCAAATATTGACCCTATGACATCGAAATTGGCCCGGAGCATTAGATGGGGCACATGGTGACATCAGATCTAAATGGGATATTAAGATTTTGGCATCAGATGTTGTCAAATTAGGATCAGATTTTGGCTCAATGGCATCAGATGCTGATAATTGTAATCAGATGCTGAACTAGTGGTATCACATGTTTACTCATGGCATCAACTATTGACCCTATGACATCATATGTTTGCCCAATGGCATCAAATGTTTGCCCAGTGGCTTAAGATGTTTGCCTAGTGGCATCCGATGTTTACCAAAACGTATCATTTGTGGATCCTCTGGCATCGATCGGATGTTGACTAGTAAGTGCTACATGTATCATATGTTGACTTTATGGGATAATTTGTTGTATCATGTATGACATCTGGTGTTGACCCAGTGGCATCATATGTAAGCCCAGTGGCTTAAGTTAATAACTCTGTAGCATAAATTGGTTACCCGATGGTATCAGATTCTAACTAAAACATAATGGCAACAGGTGTTGGCCGAGTGGAATTAGATGTTGCTCAGTTGAATCAGTGGCATTATTAGTTGGGCCAAATGGCAGAAGATGCTGAGTGGCATCTGGCCCCGGGGCCATGAAACTTAGACGAGCTTACTTTTGATCTCAGTCTCACTTTTCCACAAGGAATATATAGTGGAAAAGTGAGACTGAGATCAAAAGTGAGCTCGTCTAAGTTTTATGGCCCCGGGGCCTGATGTTGACTCAGTGATGACCTATTGGCATCACATGTTGGGCTCAGTGGCATCAATTGCTGAGTGGCACCTTCTGATAACCTATTGGAATCAGATGTTGGTTCAATGCATTTGACATCATATGTTAGGCCCAGGGGCATCAAATGGCTGTCCAGTGGTACATGTATCAGATGGTTGTCCAGTGGTACCAGATGGTTGTCTATAGTGGCATCATCTAATGTTAACTGGTGGCATCAGATGATTGTCCAGTGGTATCAGATGGTTGTCTAGTGGTATCAAATAGTTGTCTAGTGGCATCAGATGGTTCTCTAGTGGCATCAGATGGTTCTCCATTGGTATCAGATGGTTGTCTAGTGGCATGGTTGTCCAGTGACATCAGATAGTTGTCTGGTGGAATCAGATGGTTGTTCTGTGGTATTAAATAGTTGTCCATTGGCATCAGATGGTTGTCCAGTCGCATTAGATGGTTGTCTTGTGGCACCCGATGGTTGTCTAGTGGCATCAGATGGTTGTCCTGTGGTATTTAATAGTTGTCAAGTGGCATGTCCAGTCGCATTAGATGGTTGTCTAGTGGCATCAGATGGTTGTCTAGTGGCATTAGATGAATTGCTTCCCGTTCCCTTTTCCCTTATCTAGCTTCACTTGATTTTACTTTTGTTCATTTCAATATCTATCTGCATGGGCATGGGCATTTTTGTAACAATGATAAGGTGAAGAGTTTTTGAGGATGCCATTTGGATTGCGATTCCTAGATTTGTATGTCACACCCCTGATTGAAAAAAGTGAAAAACTGTCTAGTTTCTCTGACTTTTTAAGGGCAAGACTGAAAAATCTTAAAACTTTTCAATCGGCTCTAATAAGTGGTACACGTTACAATCATAAATCATAAAATGTACCGATTTAGGATACCGTCAACATTTTGTTCTTCATAAAAATATATTTGTTTTATGTAGCATACATCTGATTTTTTATAGAAAGACAACAAAACTGTAGGAAATAAGAGGAATCGTCTCGTTTGTCCGTAAATTTACTAGGTTACCTTGTTAAAAATTCAAAGCAAAATTAAAAACGATTCCTCACGTATACAAAAAAAAAACACGTGAATGTTCGAACAAATATTCACTTACTTTGTTTACGTCACTACTGCGCTCTTAACAGTAATAAAATAGGTACAAAATGTTAGTTGATCCATTGACTGAACTTTTGATTAATTATTTAAGATTTCGCCATTTTGTTTATTTTTCATTAGATGATTTGAACATATTCATACATAAACGATTTGTTAAATTAAGAAAACAAAGAATCGGAATAATTATTACGACCAGTGTTCGAAAAAATGTGGGTAAACAACGTTTTTAACGATTCATGAAGTAAGGGTGTAGATCCTGCTTCTCTGAGAACTGTCTTAACTGTCATGGTGTCGTCAAACATTGCGATACATCTTTTTTTTAACTGTTAATTTCAATTTGAGCTATGTCGTGGCAAAGTAATTGATAAGCAAAATCAAATCTGAAATCTAGGAAAACGAACGTGTGTTTTTAAATCTACATCATAGGACAACAACTGTCATCGTTTTGCACGGGGCTAAACACCCTTCTTCACAAACTTGGTCTTATTCCAACAAGATATGTATATTTACACATCAATAAATATACGAAAGCATTAAAAACTTGATTGTAATAAGACTGCTTGATATTACATCATGATTGCAAAAGGTTACAGGTGAATATGGCATTTTGATTCATCATCATTATTAAAGGTATTTTGTACCAAAAAGCATTGCAAATTCTTTGGGTTGAAGCAAAAAATTTCTTCTTTCTTTTTCGCAGCAACTGTTGTTTAGCAATTTAATACTTTAGTAATAGGATGGGAGAGGATACCTCAATTCAACCGAATTTGGCTGCTGGGTACAAGTCCAAGTATGAATACATACAATGTACTAGGCTATTAGCTACTTATATTTACACATGATTATTAGTATATAAACATGCGCAGAATTCCCATCATACATGTGGCCTGCCAGTATAGCGAGGAGACGCTTCCTCAATCTTGGCATGGTGGTCCTCTTTTCTAAAAACCTGGCACTTTGTCAGAAATCTATCTGAAAGGTGAAAAACTTGTGCTTAGATACCGAGTGAAGGTTTGCTACGAATGACACTCATTAAGGTGTTCAGCTACACACATTTTTCTTTTGACGGTGAGACAGTTCATGTAATTATGTGAATATTTTTATTGTATACAAATATTGTTTAAACAGCATTTACATGTAACTGGGATTTTTTTTACCAATGGTTGAAAAAGCACAGAAAGCACAGACAATATATCTTGTGGTACTTACTTAGCGTATGAACATATTTCAAGAGACACAATCACTATTACGTGCTTAAAATACTAAAACATCAATGCATGCGCTTTTATTTGTTAATAAAGAAAAGCCTCTCGTTTCAGTGCATTGAGTGTGACCTACACTTTTTCGTTCTGAATTAAAACGAAATCATAATGGGGTTAATCAGATTTAAGCAAACAAATGTTTTTAATTCTTTGTTTGACATGAACAAATGCTCGTTTGCTTTGAAACAGAAAAAGAGAAACGACCATTCATTTAATCCAAATTACGATATTGCAAGGGCCATTGTTCGAGAGAGTTATTAAAATTGCTAAATGCACAATGACATAACCAGATGATATTATAACACGGTATATTGATTTGACACGTCTACATTGAAAATCAAAATAGATTCCATACATTACTTATGCAAGTTTTTGTGTATGGAATTGACAAGTTGTATAAGTATGTTCCAATTCAGCAAAATTTCGGCACTGTTAGTGCGAGGTTATTGACTTCTTTTCATTTAAGCATAAAAATAGATTTACAGAACTGAAGCCCTTTTTAAAACAAAATTGCATTTATTAGTTCCCTACCGGTGAAACCGGAGGGACCATAGTCTTTATCGCTGTCTTTCCGTCTGTCTGTCTGTCATTCTGTCCCAACTTGGTATTCTATTCTGTTTTCGTTATGGTTTGTGTAGATTTGTAATAAGAAACTACAGATCAAGTTTGAGTTTTGAAAAAATTGATCAACATGTGATGAAGAAATTAATTTTAAACGACTCCTTTTTTTTTTAAATCGGGTTCGTCCTTAAAAAACAACAACAATGTTTGGGACGTGATGATGATCATTTCCTTTAACGGATTATTATTATTGCAAGAGTTGTTTTGACAAGATAACATTGAATATGAATAAATATTTTCTATCGAATTAAATTGGATTATTATGCGGTTATACCATACATTCAGGATACATACATACAATGGTTAGACATGTTAAATAATTTCAGTGGGTATTCATTTCATACATTTGAAATCGTCGAACCTTTTCTGCAAGGCCGGCAGTCATACGTTCTCTCCAATCAACAGTTTTCATCATGTTTTATAAATCTAAAATTACGACATGTAATTAAAGAAATATAGTTTCATTCCATGGGATCTAAGACCCTTCCCACCTATAACAAACACATATAACGGTATATCTATGCTTATAATGGAGGAAATATCTTAATGATATCGACAAATATAACTAATAATAAAATATCTTGATCCGAAAAATTCTCGAAACATATTTAGCATATAAAACGACATTCCTTTTAAACTATGGGTGCCGGTAGGGAACCTGATTGCTTATTCAATACTCTCAGAATAGAACTGAGATGCCATCGACAAAGGTAGTCTGTGTTAATATTTTATCTAAAAAAATTAAAAAGTAAAAGATTGAAAATTATAAAATAAAAATAAAACAATCAAATAAGAAAAATAATACAAAGTATACAATATATATCCCACCCTCTTTTATCTTAATTAGCACTTAATATACGATGGAGATAGTTAGCATCTTCTTCTCTACCGACCGAAAATTCAAAATTTGCCACAAGTGTATGACAAGGCAGCATCAGTTCAATGCTGAAGCACACTGTGCCTCGTAGATACTTTTTGTCGTTTCGTTAGGTTATGACACATTAAGCTCACTTTAGAAGTGTGACTCAGATGTAGGCCTATACGGAATCAGCAACTTTTTTCTTGGTGGTATCGCATCTCGAGATGGGTTATTAGTCGACGTTTAAATTGGTCATTAGCGTCATCTTGGTGTAATGCGATAAATTTTGGAACCATTAAAGTTTTCCAAAACGAATTCATAGCGCGAGTGGTAGTTTCCGCAAGAGTATTGTTCATAATATTGATTATAGAAAGTGAAAGCGTATTTTAAAACTGTAATAAAGAAGGTCAAACTCAAACAGGGGGAGGGCACAAGTTTGTAAGCCAAGCGAAAAATTCTCACAGTGAACTGGATGCAAGTTTGAAATAAATAAATGTTGCGCGAGGGGTTATGGTAAGAGAGATCTAAACAGTGTAAGTTAATACCGTAAGCAAAGATACATTTACGTGAAACATGGCTTTTTATTCACTGAATAATACATCAATCACTTGAAAACGGAAGATCGTTTGCTCTGAGTAGCTAGTATCGGCGTGTCGATGGATGGGAGTTGGTAGCGAACTGCCAGATAAAGAGGCGGATAAAGGTTAAATGGCGATTTACAACAATCGCCGTTATCTTCGGCATACCCTTGCCATGCAGAGGACAATTATAATTACCATACAACTACTATCGACGCGAAAATAATAAATGAAACGTAAGATGTTTAATCAGCATCGAATATCAATTATTGCCGTGCAAATTGATTAACAGGCTCTAGCCCTTCTTAAAAGCGTGACCACTTCGCATCAGTTCGCCTCTAAAGTTCTACAGCGAATATCAGATAAAAGCGCCAGTCCCTCACCCGATACTTTTAGTAGTAAGAATTGATCCGTTCCTCACCGAACGTGTCAGAGAGGAAACACAGAGAGCAGACTCCTTCACAGAGGCAGAGGAGGCCCGCACGTGTAGAATTTTGTCATCTTAATTTGAGGTTGATTACTGTTGAGCGTTTCTATCCCCTGTGTGACATGCGGAATTTTCAGCACATGAAGTTAATTAAGGAGAAAAAAAACATACACAAGATCTAGATCCATCGCATAGTTTTTTATTGGGGATTATTGTTTTACATGAAAAGTGAGTATTTTAAGTCAATTATTTGAGTAGTAGACGGAGAGCCCCCTGTGTCTGATTTACAGACATCTGTAGTTTGATAAGGCAATTCTATGCGTTTACTGAAGAATCTGATATGATATTTCAAAGGCAGATAATTTAATAATACACACATTTTCCCCGTCTTCTAGTGCAAAAAAGTTGTGCGATGGTGGTCCAGACACGGTTATGAAATCTTTTATCCTTTTTATGCTTGATACGTCATGCTTGAGAATCTCTAAATTCTATTAATGTTCACATGCACACTATATTGCATGCGAATGTCAACCTCAGGCGTGCTTTAAAACCATTCTTGAACAAAGTGGACAAATCTGAAAACAATAAAACAAAATAAAAAATCTTTCCTCGAATTTTCTTCCTCGTAAATTGATATTTTCTTCTTTCTTACGTAGAAAACACGATTCATTAATCAAGTTGTCAGAATTGTTGTAAATAATAATTATTTTGATGTTGCGCTTCGTTTCCGTACATAAAAAGAACACAGAATACGCGAGGACAAGCTCATCTTAACCATTTCAAAAGTTGTCGAAACTGTCAAGTCTAATTTCTAAACCAAAGTAAATACATTCCAAAGCAAATAAAAAAATCTTCCATATCTTGGTATTTGATGGGCAAATTTTTCAAAGACCGTGGTAGTCTGGTGGTTTTGTTTTCTCGCGGAAGAATCCGCACTCTCTCTGCGACTGGATGTCGGTTATACGCACATTGCTTAACCAAAATAATTTGTATGAACACATTAGATTTATTATTAAGTGATAAACAATGAAAATGATATATGCCGTGAAATTCTTTGAGGTCGGTAGGTATCATCTGGGTGATATTTTATAATTTCAGGGGAAAAGACTTTATCAAATTTTATTCTTCACCCATCAATTATTCTTAGAAGTATAGCTTTGCTCTGTTGGTTGTTCTCGAACGATGAAGTCCCACATAGCACGACAGACTTCTCCCTGAACTAAGCATTAAGCAGGCGATTGATTCTAACAACTCAGTAAACTGTTGGAGCTTTCCTTGTGAGTGGGAATACCTTAAACGAAAACGCTTGTAAGCATTAATCCATTAAAAACCCAATTAATGTGTAGTGAGTTGTCCTCTTGTACAGTTTTTATCAATTTCTAATGAATATTGATTGCCATTCGACATCTTTGTACGAAGTCTTCAGAATCAATGGAAGTTTCTTCAACCGTGGTTTGAGCCGCTTTTTTCTAGGAAAATGTAGATGTAAAAACATTTTATTATGCTGACGGTATTTCGAAAGTCCCGTGCGACTTATCCTTAGGGAGAAATGTTCTCTCACAAACAATTGTGTTTTGAGGAATTCTTCCCCCGATCAAACTTGGAATCAGTTAGCCATGACCTCTGACAATAAAACAACTACCGAATTAAGTAGATGAGTTTTTTCCCCGCAATATCTGACATCAGTGACGGTGTGAAGATTTTGGGACTGATAGAGTGGCCGTGAAAACAGACCCAAGCGTTGCCCCACATCAGACAATTTAATTTGTCTTTTTGTACATTTTAGGACGGCCTCGTTCAGTGCTGGATGCTTTTTCGGAGCAGCTTAATTAAGGAATTACAATTAAGTGTACGAGACAATGAAAAATTTAGAGCACCTCCTACAGACACATACCCAAAGAAATGTTACGTGAAAGGATGGAAATAACCCAGCGATGGAGCTTCTTCATTCTCCCTTTTAGTTGTCTGATTTTGATGACGCCTATTTCAGGTAAGTGTTCTCAGATATAATATTTTATTTTTCTAATTGCATGTGTAGACCATTCAGAGGCAAGGTGTGTCCAAGTATATGTAACCTCTCTATTCAAAACTGATAGGGCTTTGACACGTATTTAATTAAGTCCTACAAAAATGATCGAAATGTATATGGGTGTGAAATTCCACTTTTTCGTGAAATCGTGCCAATTACCAAATCCTATTTCATACCAAAATTAGTCTTAATACATGGAGTAAATTAAAAATTTCTGAACAAGGTGAAACTAGTGCACTCATTAAACATGTATTCAGTCTTCTTGGAATTCTTTCGTATATACTTCATCATAAACACTTTTCCCCAATCATCGAGCATTGTGGATATCTCTATAGCATGTCCAAATTACATCAGTTAAGCACAACAATTCAAAGAGAGTGTGTTTAATAATTAATTTTAAAGCGAATTGCATATTTTTAATGTACGTAAGCAATTAAACTTTATCAAAATTTAACCACTTTTCGTTTGATTACCAACTGTGGCGTTCCGATTGTTTTAATGACTTCTTTGTATGCGAATTGGATCATCAAATCTGAACAATGATCCTGGGTCAACAAATTAAGGTATCATATAAAGATACATGTAGTATGAAAAAAAAGCCCAAAACTTCAAGTTGTAACCAGGAAATGTTGCTTCAAAATCTAGCCCCATAACATGTATATGTATGGTGTGTACATACACAATGGCCGCTACTTGACAGAATCAGACGTGATTTTACGGTCCTGTGTCGTTCAATGCTTCTCTAAATAATCATGAAAGATAGTACAGAATATCAGAACACCCAGTGACAACGGCAATTATATCCGATTCTTTGACTCCCAGGTCTTACTCCAAAGTTTTATTTAGCCCGGTGACGGGGAATATTTGTCTGCATAATTAATTAACACCAGTTGACTTTACACCGACTTTATCAGAGACAAAAAGTGCGTTATCATTGTCCTCAAAAAAGATTTTATTTGGGTTTTTTCCTGGCCTACAGCGTGACTAGGGGCAATAGTGGCGGTTGTCGCAGTAATTCGTTCTTTTTATTACTATTTTCCCCAATACTTGTTAATATAAACAAAATACAAGCGTCATGCAATAATTAAAGCGCAGAAAATGAAATCATAAATTCACATACTGAAAAGAACCGATGTTTTTCTTGCAAAACCCAATGATAATTTAGTATGAAATATCACTAATATGATAATGTTTGCTATGATGTACGCTATAAATATCGTTGTCAATATAACATTTTAGTAGTTGTCTTCATGTATTGTACGTTGATTTATGGATAACGGTTTTTTGGCATTTGTGTCTTATGGTTGAAATCAAGAATCTTTGACATAATAATTCACTGTTATAAGTAATGGGAAATGGCTATTCAATGGCTGAGAAAGGGATTATTTTTTCCATTAATTTGTAGTATTTTATACTATGTCGTACATATCCATGTCACTAAGAGTTATCAAACATACAAGTGTGGTTAGCTTCATGTTAAAAAAAATTACTCCTGTTCTCTCCTATCATATAATTTAGAACCGGAATAAATATTAGATTCAGTGAAATATTCGACTTTGTCCCTTAAGGAAAACAGGTGCAATGAAAGTTGAAAAAAAAAAATACCGAACATTTCCCAATTTGTCCTGTAGTGTTACTTTCATGAAGAAAACCTTGTTGAGGTGTTTTAAAAGTTCAAAATACACAATAGATTTAGTAATTTTAATTGGCAGCTTTTATTAAATGTCCTCGGGACGGGGTGTAGTCCCAAGATGATGTTTACAAGTGTAGGTTTTATCAGACGGACGGGAAAAAGATTCTCCACTAGCTAATGAGGGAGTTGTCACAGAGATGATCAGCTCATCGACTTCCGCGCCGGAGGGGAGCAAAAAGCAATCCTCAGTGAAAAGCACTACACTGGCTTGCTCTGTTCCCATACCCTGAGATGTTAGAGAGGGAATCCTTGAGGTTTCATTAGTGTCGGAGTTGATACGTACTTGGAAATCGATATCACAAAACCTCTCCCGAAAAGATAATGCAGAAGAAATGGAAAATTTACTGACGTTTTAGCCAATTATCACCAGTTGAATGTCTTCACTAACCATCAGAGGTCTGGCTCAGAAGTGTACTAGTTTGGTATATGTACAAACTACAGTATGTATACTAGTGTGTTAAGGAGGTCACAGACAGGCCAAAATTTGATTTCCAAATTTAAAATCCATATTTTGAAAGGGAAAAAGGGATTAAAGTTTACTAATAGAATTAGTTTTAAATGTATTTGCATAAGATGGTTCTTTTCATCAAAATATTTTAATTTCTTTTGAGTTTTGTAAAACAGGTTATTCAAAATTTGAACATTGCTCAGATACATGTAAGCTGTGCTAATTTTGAAAAATGCATATATACATGTATATTGAACATGAGTGGAAGTAAAACTTTATTTTTAGACAGTTTAGAACGAACTGAATAAAGATTCTACTGGGTCTTTTCAGGAAATGTCAAGTTTGAATTTAATTAGACAACCGCACTGTTTCATTTTGAAGCAATTTGTTTAAATACTGATTAATCTATGTACTTAAGTCCGTCTTTTTGTATGAGCAGTATTTTATAATCAGCTCGGATTCTGAACACATTGAAACATGCAGGGATGAACGATTCATGGCCCGACGTATGAATGTCATTTTCCTATCAGCTCCAGATCTGTCCGAGAGAAAAAAAAAACTTGGGCATTCCTTTTATAGATTCCAATTATCTGGTGCAAAATATCCGACTCATTAAATCAATATTATGACTATCTGTCCTATGCCAAATGCTACCCCTGATTGCTTTCCTTCTTTCGTACTTTGTGGTATATACATAAACTTGTCTCGGAGGATTTTAGCATACTCCGACAAAATTGACTTGACAAAGTTGTCTATGATGTTCGACGGCTTACGGTCAAACTTATATAGGTAGAGTCCCTCCCAAATCAAATAAATAACAGATAGAAAAATAATGAATCGTATACTACAGTAGTTACAATGTAAAAAGTGGACATGAAGTTTGAAAACCAAAATGCTTAACACAATTACGAGTGGAAAATTCTGATTGAAAAATAACATCCTTGTATAGTGGGGTCATTTTGTTTTGTTGGAAACCACTAAACGATGTCTTTCTGGAGAGGATTTCCTGAATTTTACGAATCATTAAGTAATAAAATGTCACAGATAAAATCTTCCTGGAAAATCGATAACGACTTATCCATGTTTGTGACTTCTGCCCATAAGAAAACAGAGCGTTATAATAAATATTTAAATTCTGTGTTAGAACCACTAAAATAAATGAAGCATCAGGCTGAGCATTTATTTGATACACTCGGTAATTACGTATCCCGATGGGAATCCCTTTTATGGCCTATTCTACTTTAGATCTCTCAATAAGCTGGTCTTTTCGTGTTATCTACATTTCCTGTACATACTGGAATAAGTAAGTCTTGTTCAGATGTACTTACAATGTACATGTACAATGTATACTGTACAAGCGAGACGCATGCAGTGATCTATGTTGCACGTACGATAACCAATTCGAAATTGTAAAAATCCTTTTGAGTGCTGTCGATGGACTCAGGCCGGCCAGAGAAGGACCGATGTAAATTTATAACTGCATCTCACAGAGCCATACAAGATAAGACATTATCTGAATAACAATATAGAACGGTGTGACAGACAGTGTGAACTTTGATACCTTGGATTAATTTTTGATAAACCTTCTGTATTCAATTTTTAATTGGAACATCATTTGATTGTTACAAATTAACATTCCTTGTCAAATAACTGCGCAATTCATTTGATTCCAAATTATACCACTATATGTCTGTGTATGTATCCAGGAAAAAAATGTTTCAGTTTTATTTTTTTTTAACTTTACTTTTTACTTTCACGTTCCGAAAGCGCAGTACATATACATGTAGTTCGACGAAATGGTTTTAGCATACGTAAAAGATCGCGTGACACAGGCAACATATCATTTTTTTTTTGTTGCTCATATTTAACAATTTTATGGTTATTAATTTATTTAGAATTTATCTGACAAGTGCAATTGGATTTATAATGACCACGTTTGATCATCAACGATGATGCAAAGTGAAACGTAAAATGGCGAGCGGAAGGCTTGTTTTCTTTAAAAGATCAACATGCTTACTAATATTTGTGTCATAAACATACAGTATTTGGTTATCTAAAAAAATGATGAGATTACTTACTCTGTACTAATTACATTTTGTAGCTTAAGAGTAAAAGAAGGCAACGAAAAAATGTCAATGAAAATTAATTCGTACGTTTTCATGTTGGAAATATATAAGTACAGTATTGTAGTTTCTGCTCAGATGCTTAATTTAGTCTGAATACCATGAGTTATGTGTAGAAATGGTGGCAAAAATAGCAAATTCTTTACAAAATCTTTTAACGCAGAGAGAAACGCGAAGAAATCGATTCCCTTAAGTCAAATATTGGCTGTATGAAAGAGTGCAGGGAGTAAAAAATATCTTCATACGATCGGAAACAATGCAACTTCACAAGAATTGCTATCAAGGGAATAGCTTAAAAATTCAGCTCTTTATCTTACATGAGTTTCATTGAAGATGACTGACACACTAAGTCTTGTAATTACATCAGTGATAATACCATTTCTGATTACGTTTGATGGTACTCGGTCTCTTTATAAGGTAATCAGAAATAGTCGTGTTCCTAATCGCTACAATTAAGGTGGGTCCCTACCCAGCAATATTTTGGTTAAAGTGGTCTTTTTCTCTTGAAATTATTAGTTTGACACCTCGTTTAATTAAAAAAAAATCATATCTTAACTACTTACTTTTCCTAAACCAGAATCTCCACAATATGTACACTCCCTTTTTCATAGCACGTCTCCAGCCAATTTTCATTTTTTGCAGTTTTAAATACATTTTTAAAGTAAAACAAGTTTTGAATATATTTTTTAAATCAAGTATTATGTGAGAAACACGATAAAAGTGTCATTTTAATTGATAAACTGATAAAAAAGACGTTTTATAGGAAAAGATACCAAATAAAAAAAATTAAAATTATTACAATATTTGTAATATCTTAACATATTTTTGTAATTTGATGGTTAACTTGCTTATTTTATTTCCTTAGAATTTTAGATTTATATCTGTTGCACTTGGAAAGCTAAAAATACTATTATATTAACTCAAGGTCTATACAATAATTCTGTGCTTAATCAGTTATGATAATTACATGTACATATTTTCAATGCAGTGTATACAGAACTATCAGTGATGATGTCACTCGAGTAGGGACCCACCTTAAGAACACAAGTCTTGTTTAATGATTGTTGAATGCTCATCTACCTTTATCTTCGTCCCCATTCCTGTTTTTCGCCACCTGTAGTGCGGCTTCGAGACAAAGAAATCGCATCGTTTGGGAAAATGAAACCATTCAACTTCAAAATCGCCAGAATCGAGCTCATGTTACCTTTTATCGCGTGATATTCTAAATACGTAGCTACTTCTCTTTGGTATTGAGTTGCGAAAACAGTTGTGTTGTTAGAATTGCTTTTCAAATTACAAAGGTTTGATCTTAAGTCAAATTTTAGAAGAAACTATTCTCGTAACAGGAACATCGATGTGTTTGAGTTGGTAATGTTTGATTTTTTTTAAATTTCTTGATTTTTCGCTGTTTTATTAGGGTCTTCCGTTTCCCACGGAAGACCCTATTGTTTTTGTTCGGTTTCTTTTTCTCTATTTTTCACTATTATTATTATTCTTCTTTTTTTTCTTAACATTTTTCTTAAAACTCAAATATCTCAAATATGCTACAATGGATTTTTATGAAATTTTCACTAATAATACAAAGTATCGAGGTCTTTTATCATGTACATTTTTGTTGATGACGTCACTTCCGGTCGGCCGTTATATTCGTTTTTCTTTTTGTAAAAAGTGATCTTGTCCTCCCTTTTTCTTGAAAACGATTAAAGATAGAAAATTGAAAGTTTCAGGAATGATAGATTCCTAGGGCCGATCAGGTAAAACCACGATCGTCCGTCACTTCCGGTCCGCTCAAACAGCATTTTAAGAAAATTGTGTTTTAAAAATTTTTCAAATTAAATAATTTACAATTTTTTCCCATCAGAATATGTTTTAAACTTATCAAATTTTATTATGAGCAGGTCGTCCGCCACTTCCGGTCGTCACCGGAAGTGATTCCAAAATTTCGATTTTTGGAATTTTAAAGCATATACGTTTTGTAGACATTTTTGTACTGAATACAAAACTAAAAACCGTTTTAAAATCGGACAACGCATTGCAGAGATATTGAAGTTTAAAAATGGCCTTTTCCGGAAATCTTAATTTTGCAGTGTAGGTCCAAAAATTAGTTTAAAAGGGAGTTAATATGGTAACTCGTACCAAATGTCAACATTTTAATTCAACCCTATCATTAATTCATAATCAAACGGAAGACCCACTCGTTGCTCGCAACGAGATCGTGTCTAGTTATTATTATTATCATCATCATCATCATCATCATCATTATTAGGATTTCTTCTTCTTTTTTTTTTGGGGGGGGGGGGGGGGGGTATAATATTGAACAAGAAAACATGTTTTAAATTTTTGTATTCAAAACAATAAATTAACTAATCACGCTTTTTCAGGCTTCTTGGGCTGTTTTAAAGATTTGTGGGAGAGAAATTCTAAATAATTAAAAATATCTTCACGTAGGTCTTCTGGTGTTCTCAGTGCATCCATCCTCGTTTTATGTGTACATTTTGACGTTTTAAAAGACGCAATTTATTTGTTGGACAAGTTTACCAAATTACATGTATACGAAGGATCGTTATTCTACATTTAATGCATAAAATTGTACATACATAGCGCTGACTTTGTAATGATCACGTTTTCTGTCGATCTGTCATACGCAAGCTTGCAAAATGGTTTCATTTCATGGACAACCAGTCCTGTATTTACAATCTAGAGTTATACATTTACAGAAGAGGATGTATGCAAACACTAGCACAATATAACATGTTTACCATCGCCATTAGGCAAGCGTCAAATGGACGACCAGAGACATGCGAGAAAAGGCTACAGGTCTTTTCCATGCACCTAATAACTCAAAACGATCAAAAAAGCACGGTTAAACAATGGAAATGTGTTAACCTGGGTGTTTAGAAGAGATCGACGAACTATCTCGCACTAATTGAAAATGGATTCATATATTTACACTTGGCTCTCACCAGCAATGCCAATTATTGGCTGTTGTTTTCCTACAAAAATCTTTTAACAAGCAGAAATGAAACGTTCGGATGTAAATACAGATCTACGCAAAGAGACAAAGATTAATTATTCTATTATCGATGTCTGAACCTGTGGGTAGAGTAGAAATTTCATTTGTGGACCCAATTAACAATTTTTTGCACAAGGGGTTTTGTTATATTAAATATTCGAGTAAATTATGTGTGTTTTCCTTTGAATTTTATGACACGAGCACAATTACAAACGTATTCGTATTCATAAACGTAAATAAAAAAAAATTCGCCGATTTCAAAAGCATTAATCAAGCATCGATTCTTCACTCTATTTATCATTGTTAGATATTCAACATTTTAATCTCCAGGTGTTGTTAATCTCATGAGCAATTGCGTTGTCGATTATAGGATTTGCATTGATTTGGATTTTGCAAATCATTTTCTTTTAAGTGAAATGAGTAGAATAAAACAAACACAGGGTAATGCCATACGATTTTTTTTTTTATAAAATGAAAACGTATTCAGAGTCTCAAACACCATACATTACTTGTTAATGATGATTGGGTGCTAAAATGGAAGAAAAAGAAAGCTATTATTCCTTTAACAGTTAATTAATATGTAACGAAGCTTCAGGAAGAGATACATTGTAAACTATCACTTTCTTTGACACAAAATTATTGACGAATTCAAATAAATATATTAGAGGTATGATACATCCAGGTACAGAAAAGTACAATGTTAATACAGTTATTTTTTTTAAGGTTACATCAATGCTCCATTATTCCACGAGACAGAACCTAACGTCACAGTCCATTCTGGAGAACTGGCGATTTTAAGGTGTACTATTGAAAACCTGGGACCAAAAACAGTAAGTCTTTGTTCCCGACTGTTGTTAAATGACCGAGGTCAGGTGAGCAGTGCCTTCCTTGGGGCATACAGCTAGCAAATCCATTTCTTTCCAGTAATGATTTTCATGTTAAGGATGCATTGAAGAGGTCAAAATAAGCCGATTCCAATAGGACGCAGGTGATTAGCGCTAATAGTCTCCCTAAACAATTGGCTATGGGCACCGTATATTATTCTGCTGCCTGGTTAACCTTCCTATATTGAAGAATCATTGCAATCTCTCTCTCTCTCTCTCTCTCTCTCTCTCTCTCTCTGTACGAAAGAAACAATTATCGTATTTTGTAGACCTATTTATTTTAAACGGAAAAACCCCTTTTCACAGCAATTTTCTGGCAACCGAAAATCGATTATATAAGCATCGACTTTTTAAATAAATTGTATTGGATAAAAGCGTAGTGTCATCCATCTACAGGTCAACGCATTGGATCTGCCAGAAGAATGAACGATGTTTAAGATACACAGCATCAATCCTCACCTAGACTAATCTATTAGTGCTTTCATTCCCAGAACCTCTACACGATATAGGGGGGTCGCATCAGCGAAAACGATATGCTATGAATACATAAATGATTCTGATTTATATTAATAGAGTGAATACATAAATGATTCTGATTTATATTAATAGAGTAAAGAAGGTAATGTTCCCCTTCAAATTGTTTATATTATATTCTGTAGCTTTGCAACTGCGATTATTTTATTTGTACTTGCATGATAACTTAAACATCATTCATTTATGCATCTAATAAAAAATGCAACATGCATAAATCGGACTTTGACAACCTCCGGTCAAGATAAAACGGACCAATATGGTGGAAATCGCAGTTTTGTTGGTTTTTTATACTGTACCAGGGATGCATATCTTATAAGCTGATTCAAATGCGAAGCACCTACATGTACACCGTATGGATAAAATGATAATTTGGTATTTCTTATTCGGTCATGTTAATGTGAAAACTTTCCATTTATTTGATTTTTTAAATTTAAGTTTGATTCATTTTCTGTGCATTTTTTATGTGACACATGACGTTTGGTTGGCCGGCCATAACCGTCTTATTGGAAATGATCGGGATCGGGATCCCAGACCGTGCTTTATGATAGCACCGGTTCGTAATATACAAGTATATGTATATTCTCCTGAAAGAAAAAAATAACCGTAAATCATGTCTCTTTCTCATCCGGAAAAACATTATTGGGGAAATATCAAAATCCCATTGAAATAAATATATGTTTAACTGATTCATTTAGAAAACAAATGTTATAGTTGGTTTGATTTTAGATAGGCTACACGTATCTTTTGATAATTTATTGACCTAATTTTAATTGACAATCAAGTAAATAACATGATTATTTCCAAATCACCTTTTACATATATTTCTTAATAAATGTATTTCAAAGAATAAAGAAAACACGACTTTAAATTCAGGCACATGAAAAGGTTATTTATCCTCTAATAAAATTCTTGGAATTTATCAGGCCCAAACAAATAATGTAAAAACTTAATTATGTTTTTTAATTGATAAATAAGTTAACCATTTACCTCTCTCCACATTACCTAATGACCCTCTATCAAGTCGATGAGCTGTTTTCATGTACACCATCATCCCAATGGTTACTTCCAAACTTTTCCAGTTTGTTGACCGTTGCAAATGAAGATCAAATTTAATATTTAGAATATCCACAGATCAGATAACCATTTAAAAACTTTCATTGTGAAATACTTGACCTGGTATACTGAATCATTATGTAGACACGTTGAGGGGTAATGCTGAAATTTATGGGGTCATTGAAAAAATACACATTGGGTTTGTCTTGTACTGAGAGGGTAACCCCCCCCCCCCAGGTAATACATAAGTTATATTGTTATAAAGATATAATATACTGCCCTGAAGTAAATGTGACCAAACATCAAACAAAAGTTTGGACTTTTTTCTATATATATTCCATTTCTATCTATGAAGACTTTACTTGAATTGATAGAACTGTTACTATGCATGCAAAACGCATTTGAGCTGTAAGATAATTACCTTCTGTGTTTACAAAATTATGCACTTCATTGATAAAACGGTTTAAAACTTCAAATATACTCAGATTCATATACATTGTATCATTATTTTACCCCAAATATTTTTTCAGGTATCATGGCGTAAACTTGGTCCCAACTATCTGCTGACAATTGGTGAAATGGTGTTCTCGTTCAATGATAAAATTGACATCCAGCATAAGAGGGACTGGAAGGGCCTGAACCACTGGAATCTGGTCATTAAGCGGGTGGCGCCGGATGACGCCGGTGTATACGAGTGCCAGGTGTCGTCTGCTCAGCCCCTGGTCTACTATGTGCAGCTAAACGTTCTCGGTAATGGGTTCATTACGAAAAAAATTGATACATTGTACATATACATCTATATTGTTACAGCTGAGGGGATAGTAGTAAACTAATGGGGACAATGTAAAAGTAATTTTCTCTAATTGTAAGCATTATTTTCATGAAATGGAAGGTTGGTGCAAAAATATAGGATACATATAAATAATTCTAGCCTGCAGCCGAGAAACATTTGTCTCTTGCGATTATCGTATCTCCCCAGTAGCATGAAGTAATTGAAGCTATAAATATCGCGCTTCAAAAGAAATTGCAGCGAAAATTCTACATTGGCAGAGCTCAACCAAACTAAGGAATGCATGTGTCAAACAATTCCATGTTTGTACAATATGTAATATATTTAGATCGTTGGCTCATTATACGTGCGATCTTTATGTAATTCTTGTCTAGAGATGGACTAGTGTTATCATTAGCAACGTCGAATAATCAAGTTTGTTTTTTACTAATCATTATTGAAAAACTTTGCTGCGCTTTTATTTCTTGCACTAAAACATCGTAAAATTCTTTTAATGGAAATACGACGCACCGCCTTGGTCGTGTTTTATACTTTGCAGTGTAAACTGGCGATAGGAAATGGGATCTGAAGCAAGACCTCGCCTAATCTTAATGTATTTTGTCACATTTTATTCACATTTGCCATAATGTTAAACTACGTTCAACGTCATTTGAGGCTCGAGATGGAGGAAACTAATATAATCGGGCAGCCGGGAACGCGGAAGAAAACTGTAATCGACCTTTTACATGTAGTTCTACCTCAATGTTTATAAAAGATATTATCCGGGTGATTCAATTGGGAAAAGGGGATGGGTGTATGGTCCTCTAGTCTCTATAGTCTACATGTACTAGTTTGATAGATTCTTCGCATACAATACCAGTATAATCACCATTCTCTTACAAAAGGACTATCTCTCACGCTGTAAACTCCCGTCTAAATAAATGCATTATCATCACACTATTGCATAACATTCCGGTATTCTAAGATTGATTTAATACACTTTTTCAAGGTAAGGATAAAGAGGCTTGAATGAAAGAATTAGTGCGTATTGACTCCCAATCTGGATACATAATGCGCAAACGAATTGAGGAAAAAGCATGAAAAACAAAATGTCCCTGGAATGAGATAATCACGAATATATATTTATAGTTTTCAAAGGCTAAACGGAACAGAAAACGCGGCTATAATTCTGGATTCACTCTCATGCACGGTTTAGTTATAAATCTAAGGGTTTAGTTATTTAAGAGATTTTGTGAACTATATCTATAATGGTCATGGTTACAACATATTTATTAACTGTACGTTAGAAGTGACTTTAATGATGACAGAATATGACATGTGTAAGGTTTCCCTTTTATTTTTCAGATTCGCCCCCTGAGCCCTCAGCAGGTACGATACATTACATTTCTGGCGCGTTTTTGGTAATAACCGCCAACACAGGTACATTCATTGTCGTCTTCCTCTCTGGTTTACTTTTTATCTAGTTTGAAATACATTTTTAAGAAAAAAAATTTCTTTAACACGTGATCATGAAATGCAATAAATTCATGATCGATGATTTATCCATTTTTGAAATTCTTGAATGACTACATGTACGTGTATGCAACAGATTTTCGGTGGAGCCGCATTATAAAGTTATAGTTCGTTGAAGGCGTGGAATGAATTATAGTTGCAACCGTGTATTTTTCAGAAATGTGAACTTATTTATTGCATTTTGTTAATGTTTGTACAACAAAAGTTAATAAAGTAAAATAATTACGATAAATTATTAGTCTAAATATTCACCAACTTTTATAATGATATGATATAAATGATAATAATAAAACGAGAAGAATCTTGATATTAACAGGTTTGACGCTTGAAGGTAGAAACATAGTGAACTTCAATGAACCCATTAACCTGACGTGTCTAGTAAGGGGAGAGAACCGCGCACCGGAGGATGTTGATTGGTTCTTTAATGGCGTCAAAATAGTCCCTGGCAGCAGTCGTTGGCGCAATAGAGTCTATATCACAAGAGAACGAGAGACCTATAAAAAGGAGTTCAAAAGCCACCTTCTGATTGACAACAGTGACTTCAGCGACAGAGGTGTGTTCGTGTGTCGGGCAAGCGCCGACCTCGTGGAAAGCATCTCTGTCAGTATTCTTGAGGGTAAGGGTGATTGCAAATCTTTTTAATTCGAATACGGTCGTAATAGTGACCAAGAAGTGATATTTTGAATGTCGAAAATGTATGCTCTTCCTAAAAAGAGATACTCTTGTCAAATGCAGTGCAGCACACTTTTAAAATTTTGGGATGCAAACAATATATTTCCATGTTTACATGAAGCACTTTTATTCTTATATGTTAAAGTTGACACATTCAGATTATGTTATTTATCTTCTTTAAAATTGATTTAATTTGCCTGCAGAATGTATTTTTTCTCACTGCTGTATTTCTTTCTCATGCTCTGTTGGTTGCTTGGATGTTTACTCTGACTTGAAGCAGTAATATAATTATGTACGACTGATCGTTACGTGTAATATTTGATATTTCAGCCCCAACTCTCAAGCCAAAGAAGAACAGAGATGTAACTGGAAATAACAGTAAGTGTAATACACTACAGAAAATGGGGAGCTGGTCACTGTGTTCATCGTATTGGAACAACGTTAACAAAAACCACGAATATTGAAATGTTGTATTTAATTAAGACACACACTGTCTTTGCATTTTCTATGTATACCAGTAAAAATTCATTTCAAACTACATGTAAGAATAAAAAAAGTCGATACTTGAATAAATAAATCAAAATTATATATGTATTAGCCATTATGTATCAATTATGTACATGTATCAATTATGACAATTGGTTTTTTAAAAAATCTTAATCTATTTTCTCTCTGTCTTTTGCAGAACAATGGAAGTTCATATCAGGTCAACAGTCAGATTCCAGCAAAATGCTGCATGGATTTAGTCTTCAACTGACTTTTATAATTCAATTAATAATACAAACGTGGAGTAGATGACAGAAATAGTTCTGTTGTCGGTAAAAGTGCCTTCGTCTAACAAAGGGACATAAGCATTCGTCCAATTCCTTCACTCCCGTGTACGCCTACGGGTGTCGGCTGAAGGATTTGCTGTGTCACCGTGGTTGAGACTCCATGAACTCAACCAGTCACTGGTTCCTGAATTTATGAACAATTCGTGCTCTTCTTTAATCAGGATCAAGTCTTTTTCTGCCACTCCAGACGCTCCCTGTAAAATGACAGAATGGAAATAAATCTTATACAGAGTGCTTTGAGACGCTTTTGCTGAGCGCGCGTCCATTGTTTCAACAGAGGGAATTTTAAATCATGAATTTGAATGAACTACCTATATATCATTTTTATAAATGTAGGGCCTCATCAAAGTTTTGTCTATATTTTTTCGCGCATCATTCCATTCAAATCAGGCATTTTGTAAATAATTCACAAAATGAATAACAGTATCTGGTACAAAGCAATATCATAACCTCTGGTGTATTGTAAAGAAGATTGGACAGTGCCGAAGCGGTTCCTGTGAACTATTAGCTAAACATCGAACAGTTCTGCACAAATAGAAACATTAAATATTTACAAACAGTATAAAGTTAAAGATGAATTATGTGACACTTCTGTCATAATGATAATTTTAGCAATAGACGAAAACAAAAGTGTATGTAGGAACTGGTTATCGACATAGCTTGATCGTATCCATGTATGTATTGTTTACGATTCGGATATGCATGAATATACAGCAATAATGTCTCTTTGATAATCACGTTTCTACTGTTTTGAAGCTTCCTGGAAAGATCAAATTGAATGAAGTGTCTTCCCACAAATGTTTATTTAAAAAATAAAAGTTGGTGTTATGACTACTTTTAACATCAAAATTTTATTTTTAAGTAAACTTGTGTGGAAAGACAGTAGATACTGATTTCGATATATAGTACAAATGAGTCATTTCCATGAGATTACGACAAGTCTATTGTGAATTGTACATTTAACATCTAGACATTTAACATCTTATTCATTGAAAAAAAACGTGTTTTTTCTGACTTACTATTGATAATTAGTTTCACTTTTTTTATTTTGTCGATCCATGTTGTTTGTTTGACATTTATTTTATAAACAAGATGAAACTTTCAACGTTCTATGTATAAACAAATCAAACAATCTTCTTGAACAGTTGGAAAAAAAACTTATATGTGAAATACAGTACTTAAACAAACTTATTATAATTTAGTAATTGGTTGTAAAACCTAGCTTTCACATAATTGTTTTTGTCATCACTATCAACGAAGCATGACAAATGTGCTGTTAAAAAATCCCGAAAAGCTTCCCTAACGATGTAACTCCTCTAATGTACCCACGCCTTGTACTGTCTAGTCCTTGATGTATTTATGGTTAATAGAGGGTATTAAGATAGTGCATATTGTAGAAAAATATCACAATGTCGCTATATACCGGTATATTTTTGTCTGATATGAATCTGGACCAAATCAATGGCTTACATCACTCACTTGACTGTTTAATTAAAATCTTTACATCCGTTGCAGATAAACTATCCTTAAAAATTCTTTTAGAGAAAAGTTCTGCAGGAAGATGCATGACTTCAATATGTACACGAGGATAAATTATGATGAAGATTATACAGCTCAATGGGATATTTGACTGCAGATAACCCATGCGATTATTGCTTCTAAATTGGTTGTTATACTCTGTCCCAAGTTTCTGCTTCCACCACTTTTTGCGTAATATCTCAATAATCATAAATACCTTTGGGCCCAAACAACATCCACTCACTAGAATGAAAAAAGTCCAGATTATCTGTTCTGAAACGCCCCCTCTACCGCTTCAGGTTTCAATACACAACCCAAAATTGAAAGTCTACGGGGATTTTGCATTGGAAACAAAATCAAGTACCCCGGATGATAACGTTAAAAAATTGTGCGAGGTGTCCCGAGCACTTCCGAATGGAGAAAAGATGTAAACATTTCCCATTTTAAATCTCCATAGGATTTTTGTTTTTGTTCATGTGAAAATCTCCGGGGATAAACAGACGATGTATCAATAAAAAAATCTTGGATTTTTTCCCTTTTATCGATTTGAATTGTATTTCATTGACAGGTATGCTTATTTTAATTAAAAATCATCAACAAGTGACGGAAGCAATAACTTGGGACAGACAATAGTTCTGTGAAACGAGCTGACCAACATAATAATTTACTCTAAACAAGATGTAAATGCATGTATGCCAGATAGAAGTGATCAGTCTGTCCGTCTTTCCGTCCTTTCTTCCGTCCGTCCATCGGTCCGTCCGTCCGTCTGTCCGTCCGAGATCGCTTGTCCGGAGCATATCTTCTCTTCCCTTGGCCCAATCTTGGTTATACTTCACCCATAGAGTGCCTTTATGTAAAGGGTGTGCAGTGACCTTGAACCATGTTTCTAGGTCTAAGGTTAAGGTCATAGCAGGATTATATGAAAAATCCTTGTCCGGGGCATATCCTCTCTCTCCTTGGCACAATCTGGCTCATACTTCACCCACAGAGTGCCTTCGTGTAAAGGGTGTGCAGTGACCTTGAATCATGTTTCTAGGTCTAAGGTTAAGGTCATAGCAGAATTATATGAAAAATCCTTGTCCGGGGCATATCTTCTCTCCCCTTGGTCCATTCTAACTCGTACTTGACTCACAGAGTGTCTATGGTCAAAGAGTGTGCAGTGACCTTGAATGAAGTTTGTAGGTCAAGTATCACGGTCATGTCGTAATACGAAAATATCGTATTAATTTTTCAGAGCATATATACTACATGTATTTGCCTCATACTTCACATAAACAGAGCTTTTAAGTCAGGGTATGTAGTGACTTTGAACCAATTTATAAGGTCAGATGTGAAGGTCATAGCAGAAATATAAAAAATCCTTGTCCGGAGCATATCTTCTCTCCCTTTGTTCCAATCTGGCTCATACTTCACCTACATAGTGCCTTTGATCAAAGAGTATGCAGTGACATTGAATGATGTTTGTAGGTCAAGTGTCAAGGTCATATCGGATCACTCAAAAATCCTTTTTTAAGAGCATATATACTCTCCACTTAGCTTTATTTGGCTTATACTTCACTTAAACAGAGCTTTTGGGCTAATGGTGTGCAGTGACCTTGAACCAAGTCAATGTGAAGGTCATAGCAGATCTCTTTATAATCAGTTTTACACTGTAGATTATTTCCCATTTGCTTAATCTTGCTCAGATTGAACAAAAATGCCTGTATATAAGGGGTAATGAAATTTAATTAAAAATTCTATATCAGCTGGAAAAAGTTATAGGTCAAGGTCAAAGCTTTGAAATGCTTTTCATTTAATTGTCCATTATTTAAGCGGGGCCCTTTGAGATGGTCACCATCTTAATGTTATCTAGTTATAATTTAATTCAGTTTATTTAGAACGTTTAAAGCTTATAGTTATTCACAATTACATTTCTGATATAGTTTTAACTATAAAAATTGTTGTAAATAGCGGAGGAAGTATAAATCAGTACAATTGTACAGCGTATATTTTTCATAATACTTTGTACCAGTACCCCGGTGTACTAGTAACAATTTTTCACCTACTTCAAACAATTATGAAATATGACATACAAGTTATAGGGAAGATAATTTCCTTTGGTCAGTGGTAACCCGTTTATAAAACAATATTGTAAGTCTGTTCCTCGGGGGAAAAACCCACTGTAGTTACACAAAAATAACACCCATCATTCTAAACGAAGTCCGAGTACTCAGTACGAATCCAGTTCATGTTATTCCTTCCGGTTGTTACCATTTTCTCCGTCGAAACCCTCTTACATTTTAGCAGCAAACAAATCCTAAAACATGGATAGGACCTCTTTCAAGAGATGCGCAAGCCTAAAGCATTAAAATTTTTTTAAAAAGATGATTGAACTCCACCTACATTATTTCATAGAAGCCGCTACATCTTCTAAACTTAAATCTTTAATTTCCTGCAATTTCAATTTAGTTCTTGAATTTTATAATGGTAAAAACTGGCGTTTCTCTAATTGAAAATAACTTATGGTTGGAACTATTCATACACTTATCAAGTAGATAAATCATTTCATTGATCTGGTAATTAGTGACCCACAGTGTGCAATAGGGATTCCAAAAAATAACGACTAAATATGAAACATCGTGGTAAGATTTCATTTAGATGGAACCCTTCGTACAGTTTATGCAGTATCCAAAACTATCGTTTTCATAGACAAATATGGTCGTAAGTGTACGGCTCGATGGTCGTGGCCATTTTTAGACTGTATTGATCTCCTTTAAAAGGAGAGCTCTATATAATAATATAGGAAAATGTCCAAATTTAGAAGGTAAAACATATAGACTTTTTCTTTACTAAATTATAATTTATAGCTAAAAAGATCATATCTTAAACTTTAAGGAAGATCTGATGGCTGATTTGTTGACCATCCAGCCTCCTTAAACGTAAAAAATTCAAGATTTCTTAATTTACACGTCATCTCTCTTTACCCAGAGAAATTCACAGGAACGGAAACAGATTTCTTACGGAGATTTATAATGAAAATTTTTTACACTTTTACGTTGATTTCAAATGTCAACGTTATTATCCGGGCATTTTCATGTCTTTGGCAATACAAAACCGGCTTAGACTTTACTTTTAGTATTAAAACACGACAACCTAGAAGGGCGTTTCAAAGGAGAAATCTTGGGATTTTGGCATGGTTACTGTATTGAATGAACATCGTTTGAACCCTGAGGTATTTATGAATGTCAAAAAAATTATTAAAATGTGTTGCATAATATCTTGGGACAAAGTTTAGTACAACACACCCCTGGACCAGTCTTGTCTAGAAGAACAAGAAGATGACGGTAGCTCTACTGCTGGTGTGTATGTGTAACACTTTATAAACTAATTGGGTTTGAGTGACCCCAAGAGACAAAGTGTGGTACGCCAATAGATTGGTCTTGTCAAGACAAACAAGAAACGGATATATGCTTTATATGTTCCCGTACATACTACCGGTGTTATATAGTACGTTTTCCCCCTAGCCATCAAAATGGCTATATAGCAGTTTTTCCCCCCGGAAAAATGGCTATATAGCAGTTTTTCCCCCACGGAAAGCAGACTATATAGTGGGTTTTCCCCCTTTTTATAGCCAGATTACCCCCACGGAAAGCGTACTTTATAGTAGATTTTCACCCTTTTTTACATTCTGGTCATGTTTATGGCGGACCATTCGTGGCAACAATTTGCAATAACATATAATATTAATTTCTCATAATAAAGGATAATAATAGCATTTATTAATACATAGTATAAAATACACTGGGTTTTTTTCACTCTGATATGAACAAAGGCACGCGCCTTCATAACATTCCTGTGTCATCACCATTTATTTCACCTTTAGTTACACCTTTTTGGAACATCTTTTATTGGGATTTCGGAATACCTCGAAATTTATTCCTCTAATTGATGCTTACCTACAGTTTTGACTTTGACGTTATGACATGGATATTTCTCACAGAACACGTCAGAATACGTACGCCGGCTTGGAACTTTAATTTTGCCATATATTATCATCTATGTATAAGCTCCTCCCAGGAAACTAACCGACCAATTATGACTTAATTTTGTAGAAAAAGGAATAAGAAGTGGAAATGTATTACCCCCTTCGTCCAAAAGGCTATAAATTTTAAATTAATACCGTTAGAATTGACGATCTTAAATATAATTATATATTTCTACTTATAAATATCGAACGAGAGACAGGGTGCAATGATATGATGAGAAACTGAAATGTTTTACTTCGATTGATGGGGTTCGAAATCATAGGTAAGGGGTATTATAATTGATTATGTATTAAAGGCATGTGTAAAATTAGTATTTACAATTTTGTTTTAAAGTCACGCATATTCATATTCATGTTTTTAAGCACACTTTTTTTACGAAACGCGAGGTTTTATGATGTAAACATTTAAAAAAAATGAAATGACTTCACAACCAGAACAAAGTCGGTATCTTTGCTGGTTACTTCGGAAGATGTGAAATGGAGCCTAAACTAAGCTTATGTATATATTATCATTCACTGCGTGTTAATTTTTCCGCTTTTTATTTTGCAACGTGATTTAGAAATATACAATTTTGAAAACATTGCCATATAAAACAAGATATACGATTCACTTACCTAAAAATCTTATCATACTATTTATTTCATATCCTTCAGTTCATCCAAAAATTCTTTAAAACAGAGGTTTAGCCTGGACAAAATTTGCACAAACAGACAGACGGACTGATAGATTTTCAATTACAAATTCAGAACACAGAGTTATGCATATTTGGTGTATATCTTGTAAAACCAAGTACTTTTTCAATTAATTGCCTAAATTAAGTTCTATGTATAATTCCATTACACAGATGTTCAATTATCAGCATTGTCTTTAAAAAATAATAAATCGGCAAAACGAAACTTAACCTGTACAGATGAATGCAGATATATGCAACCTGGGAGTGTAGAAACATTGATTTTAATCCTTACTGGGTTTCCATAAATATTTTTTATAAAATCTGAACCAAAAACGTGAGGGAGAAACCCTGCTACTATATAGTAGCTTTTCCCCCCGGGGGGAAAGGCTACTATATAGTAGGTTTTCCGTGGGGAAAAGCTACTATGGGGGAAAAACTGCTATACAACACCGGTATTTATAAGGGTTAACAGCATTTCATCGGTTCGGTGTAAAAGTACGTCAAGATGATGAACAAAGATGTTAACTATTCTAGAAGACTTTTTTTAAAATAATTTTTATAAAATTGGTTGGTTCTGGATGACACTATGCATCACTTTGCAAACTGGGAGATACAAGCTACTAGGATTTTGTAAATTCTCAACATATCAAACATTTGTTAAAATGCGTTTGGGGAGTCCCTGTTGACTTATGCTTATCTAGAGGAAAAAGATGATAAATTGTTTTAGGTGGGGTTCTGAACTTCTAATTTATCATTTTTTTTCTCACAGAAAATTAATAAAATGGATATGTCGTAAATTATGTGAAAGCATCTACATGTCCATGTACAACAAGGCGAAATTGGTACGATGCTTTTATTTTAAAAAATTAGAAATTTACAGTTACCAGGTATACGCACATGTAGGTATCCATGTAATCAAATAGCAATAAGATTCAACTTAAAAGAGCACCGAGAGAAAACTAATAGGAATAATCTAAACTTGGCCTTGCACTGAATATTTTATAAGCCCAATAGATGTTGATAAAGGTGCAACTGATAACTAAGAACTGCATGTCCATATTTCATTATCAAAGAAATCCTTGAGAAATCATGGTCGATGTTTTAAATAAATATTATGGGAAGAATGAAATTCAGGTGCTATAACCCAATCTAAAAACATTTTTTCATTGAAAAAAAGTGAAAAAAACCCAATAAAATTATTATATAAAATGTAGGCTCGAGTCGGTTAAAATATGTATAGGAAATAAGCATTATTTTTAGCTTGGGGTAAATACCCCTGTAACATCTGAAATGAACGTATGGTTTTACTAACAAGTAAATCAATCTAAAATAGCTAATAACTTACATGTATGGTACAACCCAAATATTAGAATTGTAATAATTTTTTCTGAAAAACGAAATAAGATACATTAGTGGTATATTAGTGTGTATCAATATACAATGTATTAATGATGAATTTTTACTGTAGATGGCCGTTATCTTCCATTAAAGTAATTTTTCTCAAAGCTAGAACATTAATTCAATTTTCATTAAACTTTCACGACGAAAGACATATTCTATTGCACATATTGATCAGATTTATAACTTATATACTTTAAAGTTTAAAATACAAAAAACGTAGATATACGATATGATTCCAAACTGTGTGCGTTTTTTGTACATATACATGTATATTTATATGTGCATATTGATAGATATGTGTGACATTTAC
Organism: Magallana hongkongensis; assembly: GCA_016163765.1. Classification (NCBI taxonomy): domain Eukaryota; kingdom Metazoa; phylum Mollusca; class Bivalvia; order Ostreida; family Ostreidae; genus Magallana; species Magallana hongkongensis. The sequence continues at coordinate 33,315,171 of WFKH01006014.1, forward strand.
ATTTTTGTGAAAGTTTTATTTTTCAATTAATAAGAAAAAATTAATGAAAATATATAAATATAAATGGGGGGGGGGGGGGGTGTAAAAAAAACCACCATCCAATGGCTTGTCATCCCTCGTGTGGACCACAGTACATGTACTGTACATCGCCCGCTGCTTCTTGATTGCATTAAAATTATAAAATGTACTGGACAACGATAGCAATGCCGTACATTCATGAATCAATTTTGTCTGCTGACATAAATAGGAAATCCAGGTTCCATCCATGAAAAAAATATTTTATATCGGTTTATTACGGCGGCGTGGAAGGGCCAGATGAAAAAATAAATAAATGTTATTTGTTCGGACGAATAAGGATTTGTTCGGACGAAGAAGTTATTTGTTCGGACGAATTACGATTTGTTCGGACAA
>WFKH01006014.1:33320581-33334571 GCA_016163765.1 Magallana hongkongensis
GTCAAGACTCTTTAGTTTACCGTAATTAAAACTCGTTTCATTGAATATAAAACTGAAATTAAACATCAGTTCGTACTATTACACTACAAGATACAAAATGTAAAATGTGATAGCTGATAAGCAACTGTAATAAAACGAATGGTTCAACAAATAGGGTATTTACATAATGTAAGTCATGCAGGTTTTCAGCGATTTTCAGATAAAAAAAGAGTTTTGAAAATGATTTTTTATCTAGCAGTGATACACAATCGGTTGCTTTCATCTGTATAGTTCTTAACATATGTCTGAACACAGTATGTACGAGAGCAATTGAAGATTTAAACCATTTTAAAAACTGCCAAACTTTCACCCTTTATCAATGGTCACCATTTCGCATTATTTCTATCTCGCACACGCATATTCTCAAAACCTCGCGCACTTTGTCTTGCATATACAGATATACAGATATTATGTGTATTAGTCTCCTACCGGTCTTTCCGTCTATCAGTCATTCTTTTCCAGACTTTTTCGTTACGTGGTGTGTAGCTTCATAACGATAAACTTTAGATCAAGCGTTACATTTTACAGTGTATCAACATATATTTTATTTTAAGAATATAAATTGAAGTTAAGAAGGGAAGAAAGAAAAAATTAACACCATCCTTTAGGCCTAAATAAATTTGGGGTGCTGGTAGGGGACTATTCTCTTTTGAGAAGTGGACAGGCATAGCCTACATCCACTTCTCATATTTTGATTCTGGAAAACGTGTAAATGTCAGAACCGAAGACGGTCTACGCTTCGACCCATGTTTTGACTCCAATTTCCCTGAATTTTTGTAACAGATCTATAATTTCCACATTTTAAACATAAATGCACGCATATATCACAAAAAAATCAACACTAACCAGCTGTTATATCATTTTCTCAACTTCTACATCCCGGGTTTAAATTTTGTGTATCACATTGTTTATCTATGTCAGTGCAGCTTAAATGTTTGTGTTTCGGATAAAATTGGAAACGTTATAAAGAAAATAATGCCGACAACGTCACTGAATCAACTTAATCTTTCAATGTACAAACAAATAGTGAGTCACAAAATTACATCTTCCTTTGTTAACCACCCCTTTTGGTGACATACCCAAAATTTGCTGTACATTTATTCTTAAACATTAAAACGAACTTTGATTAATAGAGCATGCAAGAAAGATCAAAATCATTTTTTTTTGTGACACAATTATTAAAATGTATGTATTTTGCTAATTTTCTTAAAACAGTAAAACCATTCTTTATACCTCTTTAAATCATAAGAAAAATACGTTTAATCTAAAGTCTACAATCATGCACACAAAACAATATTTTTTCCATTTTTTCCGATTTTGAATTTTCTACTTTTTAAACCACCTATAGTGAGCGATCTCATAATTTAAACCCGGGATGTCGAAGTTGAGAAAATGATTTGATAGCGAGTTAGTGTTGATTTTTTTGTGATATATGCATGCATTAATGTTTAAAATGTAGAAATAATAGGTCTGTTACGAAAATTCAGGGAAACTGGAGTCGAAACATGGGTCGAAGCGTAGACCGTCTTCGGTTCCGACATTTACACGTTTTCCAGAATCAAAATATGAGGGCTTGCGAAGAGACGTGGATGTAGGGTTTGTTCCCGTTTTGCACACATTTGAAAATTAGGTATCGAAAAAATGTGTGCGAAACGGGAATTTGACCAGGTGAGATAATTGCTTAATTGCAATAGTCTGTATCACAGTTCCTGTGAAGGGTTTGGACAATAAAATAAATAAAACATATCTATTCGCAATTGCGTTGATATTTATATTTTGCAGAATTTAACACTGTTGTATACTGAATGTTGTTTACACTACAAAATATAGTCACCTTAATACTTGATGCAAAAAATAAATAATAATGATAATTTACATTTGGATTGACACTCTATACAGGATAATATGTCAAGCTTGGATGAGGAGCAATCTTCAATGAGATAGAGTCTTCTGGTGGTATTTTGAATCGCATCGCGTTTCGTGTTTTCGGACGTTTGAAGTGTCGCTATGCAATGTACAAAACGTTAACAGATGAAACTACCCTACAGTCATAAGTTATCTGTTACAAGTTTGAAGAGAAAATATCATACGTTAATATTTAATTAATGTTTGCTGACATTAATGGAGAGTCTAGTGAAAACGCTGTTAAATATTTTTTATTTATGTTGTAGCTTGAATAATCGAAGAAATTGACAAACTGTATGATGATAAATCGGCAATTTTATATGCTTAAAGAACTGTAAAGATTTTTCACAAAACCTATCAAGTGTAGACCTAATTACTGCAGTTTCAAAACATGAAACTACCAGACCGTCTTAAGGCTGTCCAGAGTTAATTCTACGTTTAACGTAACGTAGGTTTAGGAGACATTTGGTTTTGAAAGAAACAAACAAAACCCTATTTGAGTTTAATTTTTACCAGTTTGATTTTACTAAAATACTGTAATCTGTAGATATTCGAAATGTTTAGAGCATATTATGGATTATAAATCAGATACTCAATGGGATTATCAGGAAAAAAATCACTATTAAAGCGATAACCTATATGTAGTTTGAATACTCAATGTATTTGTATTAATGTAAATGAATAAAAATCATTTGTTTGAAAATGTTGTTTGTTTTAATTTTATCGCCCTCCCCATAGGTTTGGTATTTTGAAGTGACGTTAAACGTAGAATTAATTTTGGGCAGCCAAAACTGTATGATGATAAATTGGCAATTTTATATGCATCAAAAACTGTAATGATTTTTCAACCAAAACCTATCAAATGTAGAACTAATTCATGCATTTTCAACCCTATTCAGTTTGGGGTATATGGAATCAATATTAAAAAATATTATTTTTGTCGGAATGTTTTATTCCAGTTTAGCTACTGATTTGAAATACCAGAAAGTGAACCGGAATATACTAAAGCGGTGATGTCATAAGAACTACTGTCAAAGTCGCTACTTCAAAGATTGAAATATTTTTTGACAAAGATCCGTTTCCTTACATAATCTCCTTTCTGTTGATACCAAACAACCAATTATAAACATGCATTTAACATATTTTGCAACTAAGTTGAAAAAAAGGAGATTCAGAGTACCGCAAACGACTGTAGTTTTCCCATTCATCCTATAATTATTCAGCTTTCAATTGGCTTTAGACCGACATTTTTTCCTCAATTCATTCAGTTTTATAAACGTTTGTTAACGTAAATGAAAAAAATGTTAAAGTTAAATCATCTATCATTATTTTTCTTATCGATGAGCGGAAATTTAAGAATAAAAATATCATTTTTTTTATTTTATCAGATGAAAAAAATTGCTGATAGTTATTAGTTATTAATCCTAAAACACTTCTAAAACAATCCTAAAATTCTTCTTGTTTCATCGTTTTTGCGCTGATAAAACACAGGTAAAAATCCAGGTAAAATCTTGGATTGAAAGCAGACTATAATTGCTATCACAACACAAATCACACCTATTGTTCTATACCCCATTATCAAATGTGTGCAAATCGGGAACACACCGATGTAGGCTATGCCTGTCCACTTCTCAAAAGAGAATAGTAGGGGACATGCTTAATATGCAACACTCTGAAAATGCTTGTTTATTTAATTGTGACCTGCAGATTTCTCTGACGTAAGAAAGGACAACAACATAAAATGACGTTACTTGTCCCCTGCGCTTTCGTGTAGTCCAATTCGTTAGGTCAATCACACAATTATTATAGTGGATATTGTTGACAGAGAACAAACCCAGACTCTCTTACATACGTCAGCGGTTTAGGAAAGGGAACCGTTTGGTTTCGTCCCCTGTATGTTTGGGTTTATTCAACCCGAATGTTATGCATCGATTGTCAACAAAACAAACTTCAGAAATTATAGTGAACAACATGTACAATGGTTTATTATTGATTTGCCAGAACACTACCCATATTTATAGACTCTAGTAAAAATGACGTCAATGTCGTAATAAAATCATTACCGCCTCGACGTCAGGGGCGAATTTTAATATGAGGCGAAATAACGCGAAACCCTTTTTATGTCGTTTGTTTTGTTAAAATAATGTTTACATCAATTTTTCATTGAAATATGGCTCAATTGACCGGGAAAACTACTAAAATGTCTATTATCAAACACATACTTAGCATAACCATTGTTTAAAAGCGTACACAAAATTTGATATGAAATCGGACCAAGCAATTTTAAAATTTCTACAATCACAACCTATTTGAATGCCCATAAAGAAATTATTTTTATTTACTTTAAATATTTCTAACTTTGAAAGGAGATTGATTCTGCGGGTGTAAATAGGCGAAATTTCTATTATTTTCTAAGATAATTGGTTTGTATGGAAAATTATTTGATACTGTAATAGCCAAAAAAATCGGACCATGCATCTTTAAAGTCATCATAAAATACTCGAAATGATGAAGTTTAATTTGCAGAAAAAAACCCCTAATAAACACCTACTTCTACACAGACAATGAGGTTAAAAGATAATCCACTGATAAAAACGCGGAGGAAAATGTCGCTTCTTATTACAACCTGGGTATATGTTTTAAAAGCATCTTATTTTATAGAAAACCATGAAAAAGATTTAATTACTTTCTATTATGATCACAAATTAATGAGATCAAATAAGACATATTGGTTAAACTTCGAAGAAAAGGACGCATTTTATCAGGACGGAAAATGTGTTGATTGAGGTGAATGAGTGAAGCGTCACTCTGACTGAGGACGGACAATGTGTTAATTGAGGTGAATGAGTGAAGCGTCACTCTGACTAAGGACGGACAATGTGTTGATTGAAGGCACAAACAGCGTGTTGCTGGTTGAGGATGTGATTCAAAGAGCCATAACTCAAGCAGCCTCCTTGTCCCGTCACTAAACCATTTAGGTGGCATAGGATACGTTTTTTTCTGTTGAGGAAATGTAAAGCAGATAGTGGTCATAAATATTAATTTCTTAGATTTCTCAGTGGATTTTTTATTAAAGTGTTAAAATTGGTTTGCATGCAGGGGACACACGGTACTGACTCTTGAGAATTTTCATACATTTCAGAATAAAACACGTACAATAAATGGAATAGCCAGGGATGATCTCAAAATTTCTTAAAAATTGCACTTTTTTCACCATTTCACGGGTTACCGCACCACGCCCCATTCCCAAGCAACTGCCATAAACTACCATAAGAATTGTTGGTTAATTTATAAGAATTGTTGGTTAATGTCTACCCATCGCAAATAATCGCCAATTGATTGGGGGGGGGGGGGGGGTCAATCATCTTCCCTTCGAGTGACATTTCGTGTTCTGAACCCCCCTCCCTTCTATTTTTGATGCACAAAACCAAAAGTGGAAATTGTGGCCACTGTTTCGCATTTTCATTCCATAACTGATGAAATACTAAAGCGTCATATGTATCATAAAGTCCTCTAATCACAAAATGAATGCAATAAATATTCAATCAATTTATACCCCTCAAATAACCAAACCTTAAGGGATGGCGGTGGTAGAGAGATGTATATCTGAAGATTAAAGACATGTATTATCTTTATGTGTGTTACTAGTAGATTGGATGCTTAAACTATCATATCAATTGTTTAAAAAGATAAGATATCCAATATTATAACTAAGCATTTTTATTATGTATGTCGAATAAGATTTAGAAGCATATTGTTTTTATTTTGAACTATTCTCGTTTTCAATTCTCATTTCTGTTCGAAACTCCCTATCATTGTTTTACCAGATATTCCATTGCATTATTTCCCGCTCCAATCCCTACAGAAGTTACTTCTCTTTGTGCCTTGCAATAGGTTCAAGTAAACCGTTTACTTGGTCCATTCTGTACATAAAACAACTGTTAAAGGATGTCAATATTTAAGTCTAAGGGCTTCATTAATTTCATTGATTAAAGGACCAAACCACAATAAAACCAGAGAGAAAGAACATTTATTTACCGACACTTCCCATCCTCAGCCAATTACAGGGGATTTACCACAGTTACCATCGTCCTGGTTATCTTGTATTTTCCAGAGTTCTAAGGTACGGGTCCTGCGCATTGGTATTAGAACTGGTAGAATCCTTTTGCATATACTCCCTATTCAAATGTTTACATTTTCAAATTTTCTGTTTTTGATTGTAAATACATGTACCTATACTATCCTTTATTACGTTGCCTGCGACAAAAAAGAAAGGAATGTCTCTGAGAGACAGTTATCTAAATAAGATTTGCTTCACAACTCTAAATGTCTCGAGGTTGAGTAATGTTCACCAAAGAACGCCAATATGAAAATTTAATGTTCATCGAGGTGCCCTGCCCTAACCAATTCCGTAACTTTTAAGGCATTTTCTTGAGTTCTGTCTTCATTCACTGGTTTAAATCGGGAACAGATTGCCTGAATGACATATTTCAATCAAATGCGTTAACTTCAACACTGATATGCTTTCTTTGGTGGTTCATGCGTGTGAGGAAGTAGAAAGCATTGTAGAAAAAAACAAACCAAATAACCTACATCAGCGGTTTATGTAAACTGATCGCTACCCCATAACCCACCAAAGAAAACATTTTATAACTGTTATGTACATCTCTTTCTAAATCTCTTTTCAAATATGTATTTCATATATAAAGTAAGTAACTTACTAAATTATCTTTATTGTCGATTAATATACTAGTAGCAGTATCTTCTTCCATACATGCGGCATCTATTAGACGTCAGACCGTGCAACAATTTGATTCAAAGTTCTGATAGATCATGAAATAAACCACACATTTGTCAACCTCAAAAGTAGGAAATAAGTCATCTTTTAACAATGAACAAAATTTCAAAACGTTGACAATCGAAACATGTAAACTAGATACTCTTATATGTAAATACTGGGTTTGAATAATGTTTAAACATGTTCAAAAATTTCGTATATTTATATGTGGACAAATTGTTTAAAATCTGGATCGAGATTTGGTTTTGTCAGTAGCTGTATCAACTCAATCGAATTTCTTCAGAAATAGGGGAGAATCACTTAGCAGGAGTAAACATACTATAATCTACATGTATATTCGGTTGAAATTTAAAAATAAACTTTGATTTATAGCAGATTTTGTACAGCTTTGAAAATTGGCTGGAAATTCGAGAATAATACTAGTAACACTGATCTTCAATAGTACCAATGTATGTGGGGTTTTTTTTCTTTGACTTCTCCGCCCTTGTTTTGGGCGAGGCTACGATCGTGTTAGAAAGAAGAGCAAGTATGCAGGAACGTTTGTAAAATTACAGACTATAAAATCACATGCAATGTAAACAAATATAATAATAACTGCAATAAACACGTATATTAAAGAACACTAACAACTCATGCAACGGATATTGGAGGTCCACCAAAGCAACCGACGCAGACGACAGAGTGTCACCTGGTCAGCCATTTCTTTCAGAATTGATGCCAGGCTGATCACTGACTGTAGTACTCCAACAATAAAGCTCTTCAAGCAGCCCTTTATTTGAGAGACCTCTGGGGAGTGACACATGCAGTGTAGAAGTGTAAGTACATGTAGTAAAAGTTTTTGAAAGGATCATCAGCACACAGAAGTAATATAGCGTGCCCCGTGAGCCGTGTATGACATGTCTGTTTGGTCCCGTGAGTATACAGAACGGTAGGCTTTACTGAATATATTGTACTCAGCAATACCTAATTAGAAGATCATAAAGTGAAAATCAAACAGAATATAGATAGGTCTCAGAAGACATGACAATGTTAAAATACACAAAATCGAACATTACGTTTCTTGACAATGTGTTTCATGTAGATGGCGACGACTTCAAAACTGCATGGATATTGCATCTTTCTTCTTGTCCTCCTACTCGGCTTCTTTTATTTTAATACATTTAAGATCATACTCAAAGATCCAAGTTGAGTGAGGGACAAGACCTGGAATTCCACGAGATGAGGCGTCCCAGAGATACGCCCAGAAGAAGGTTACGATAGCTAATCACGGAAAACTATCAAACACGACAGCGTTTTACGACCCACAAATGTAACGTTAATTCAAAATCTCATCCCAGTTTGGACCAATCTTCGTTATTATATAACAGAAATTCAATTAATTTAACCCCCAATCATAATAAATCTGTAATTTTGGGTAATCAGTATCACTGAGTGACACGGTTCCGCTGGAGCCGTCAGATTGTGCAGTATGAATGTCTTTCAATAGAAGTTCAGTACGTTGTTGCATTTGAGGGGGAGGGGAACATGACCATTTTCATTTTAAAAAATCAATAATAAATGACCAATGTCCTTTATTTTCATTGATTCAATGTTTGATTTAAATATTCAATTACCAGATATATATGGCTGCCATAACAGTGCACTGTGTGCACCGGCATCTATAGTTAATGGGTTAAAAAATTACAAATATCAAGTTTGAGAGAGAGAGAGAGAGAGAGAGAGGGGGGAGTATTTAAATTTAAAGAATGAAACTGATTTAAAAATGTTTCGAAATGTTTATTAATTATCAAAATATGAAAACATCAATGACGATGAAGAATTTCCTGGAAGGCATTCCAAGCGTACTGTAAGTTCATGGAGTGTTGGCTAAATCCCCGGGAACATCGACTTAAATCGTCTGCATCATTCTTGGGAAGTAGAATTGAAATTGATGAAAGAAATCTGCAGTAAGCTACGCCATGTTCCCAAGATCACTGAGACCCAAGAAATTCTTCACTTTTTCATTAATTTTGTCCCGTGGGTTTATCAGAACTTGACTGACTTAGTTAATAAAAATATTTAATATGTCTCTCTTTTTTTTTTTTTAGTGATTTTGTTTTGCTTTAATTACACTGAACGTTTTGATGTAATTGTCTATTACTTTACAACATTAACCCCAAATAGAAATATGCAGGTGTAAATGTCATCGTGATTTTTCACTTCATTATTTAAACCTCTTTAATGAAAACCAGGGTTGCAGTGAATTTCATCTATAACTTACACCATGGACCTATATTTTGACACGTTCGTTATTTGCTGAACACAAAATGCACTGATACACATCTAAGATAATAGTTATTGAAGCGTCTTTCATCGGTGTCATCGTAGTTAATTTGAGCAGTTGTATTTCGTTCATCTTTTGCACACAACACAACAATTAAGTGCAGTTGTTCTTGGTATTAATTTTTCTGTTTATGTGGAATTTCTGGGTTTATTATAGCCTTTTCGCTGTCTTGCAAGATTGAAATCTTTTTCCGGTTAATTTGGCAAAACATACTTTTCTGCATATAACATGTCACAAATCAATTTGATAGATTGTTTTAAGCTTTGCATTTTGCTTTTGATAATACAAATTGTCGCTTCGGGCGTGAAGATAATTACCACAGACTGATTTCTCTTTAATTTCTGCCTAAAATACACCGAACTCTCAACCGAATGTGGAAACATCTATGTAGTGTCGTGTAACTTGGTTTACGCCTGAGTTTATGGTTTTTCATCATTTTTCAAAGTTTGTTTTTATGAAATAAACAAATTTAGTACTTTTTTAAAGCGTGTTCCATTATAATTAATAATTATCAGCTTAAGCATAAGGTGTATGAAAGAACGATGGTAATAATTCACCTCTGTATTTTGATTACATGTAGATGTCACTGGTTGCTTGTTTCATTTAAACATTCTAACAATCATAAGACATTCCTATCAAAACATGTAAAGTCAAGATTTGTGCAGATATCTATGAATACGTCGTTATACAATGTATAATACATAGATTATTAATGTAATAGAATTGACATGAAAATTGAAATTTTACAATGATCTTATTCCACAGACGTCATTCATAGAAAGTAAGCTACATTGCAAGTATTTCAGCTACGACAGAAACACAGTAACATTTGAGGGAGCTTATTCCCGTCACAATGCATCATAACACCCTGATCGAGCAGTTTCCAGATAACTTATGAACTACTGTATGCTCTGGCATCCAGGTCCATGTTCTCAATGAGAATCAAAGGTCTGACAATGATTAAGTAAAAAGAGAGAGAGAGAGAGAGGGCCGGTGGGTGGGTGTTTCAATCTTTCCATTATGAAGTCGACAAAGGTAGTTTTTAAACTCGTGAAATGATAGAGAAATAGGTAGCAACTTTTGTCTTTAGTGAACTTGTCTGGGAATTTAAAAAGGAAGTAATGAAAATTATACTAAAATGGCATGACATGAAATTTTTATTATGGAATTTTTAAGAGGAGAAAAAACAAATGATTGGGGGGTGGGGGGTGGGCTCGTTGACCTATACAATGTTTATCTAATTGGTAATACATGTACATTTAAAAAGATGAAAATCGTTTTTCTTGCTAGTAAAGGGATTTGGGTCTTCCGGTGTGTAGTAGATAAATCATCATTGGGCGTTGAAGTATGAAACTAGTATGCTGTATGACTAGTACGTCCTTGAACTTTGGACACGGTGTTGTGTGTCACTAAGGTCGGTCTATTAAAAGTCCCCCCTTTGTAATTAATTTGATTATGAAATGTAAATGTGGGCCTTCATGGACCTTGTCACTTTTGTTTTACGTCAAGTTCAATCATCAAAAATTACAAATATAGAAAACAAAAGGTAATCAATATTTATGTGCAATAAATCTTAATTGCAAAACAGATAAGATTTTATACACAGATTATGTGTAGACCAAGTAGACATCCCGATTCCGATCTGATTGAAATAAAAAAGAAACGTTGATGAAAGTAATGAACCAGTACTCTCTATCGGGTCATTATCAGGGTCAGTCTTATTTCTGTTCCCTTTGATTTTATCCGTGTCCATCACGTATATATAAGCGAACGCCTTGCTTCATCAGCGGTAGATTGTACTAAATGCGACTATTAAGTCTTATCCTAAAATGCTGTCTTCTACAGATGACTCGAACTTTATATAAACCATAAACAACAGAATTATGATTCATTTCGATCCGTGAAATCATAAAACATGTGCAAACATACCATCTCTCTTTGACCCACCCCTTTTTTCATAAACAAGAGGCCCATTGGACACATCACTCATCTGAACAACAGTTCTTGTATAATTCTATTTCGAAATTTTTAAATATGAAATTCTTAAAATATTGTAAAACTCTTATATATTTAAAGATTTTACAATACATTAAACAATACTTAAAAAGAAGCCTACTTTTTTGGACATTATATCCTAAGATATAGAATGCACCAACTGACCAATCTTATGCCTGAACTTATTAAAGATAACAAAATTGTAAAAGAGCTATATATATTTAGTAAAAGTAAAAGAAGGTCACTGTGACCTTGATATGAGGATAATTATGAAGATGCTTACATAGCAGAATAACTAAACATAGCATTGTATTTTCTTGAGAAGAAGATTTTTAAACATTGTAATATACTTATATGTTAAACTTTAAACCCCTCTTGGGGCCCCAATATTGGTCCGGAGTTCACGGTTTGAACAACTTGGAATCTACTCTACCTGAATTACTTGGTAGTGTTTTTGCATAGTAATATCACAAATTGTAGTATTGTAGTTCTTGAAAAGGAGATTTTTAAACATTGCTAGTATTGCTCCGGGGGTCACGATTTTAACAATTTAGAATTTTCACTATGTGTACAAGCTTTGGTGTAAATATTGGCATTTCTGGTGCAGTAATTTTTGAGAAGAAGATTTTTTAAGACACACACCCCTTTTTCACTTTTTCGCAATTATCGCCCTTTTAAAAAGGGTTTCGCCCTTTATTTTTACAATTTAGAATCCCCTTACTATAAGGATGCTTTGTGGCAAGTTTGGTTAAATTTGGCCTAGTGGTATTAGAGCAGTCAAAAATGTGAAAATTTTCCAGACGGACAGACGGACGACGAACAGGTGATCAGAAAAGCTTACTTGAACCTTCGGTTCAGGTGAGCTTTAAACAACAACTCATCAACACCAGTACTCATAAGTTGAGGCGATGGTCGAGAAGCTATCAAATTGTCCGATGTTCTCAATATTATTATATTTTTGCAGCTTTAGCGATAATAAATAAAAAAGTACATAACCATGTCTAGGGTTAACAGGGCTTGCAGAAAAAGTTCAAAAGGAGCACAGCTATCAGTACTTTGTAGTACTTTGATAGTATATGTATAGTTTGCTTGTACAGTCGTGCGGTCTGCTGTAAATCATTTTGTTCTATACATGTATAAGAGAATCCAGAATACAATAACTTTGCTATTGTTGTAAAAATCAGTTTATTGCAATTAAACATTAACATGTATAACAATGCTGCACTAATGTAATGGTCGTCATTACATGTAGTGTTTAACAATTGCAAGAAGGCAAAATATCTTATTGCTTCTGGGGGTTTTTTTCTGAGCAGAACATGACAAAATAGTCCGCCATAAATTAACATTCCCAATGGCCTGTGTTGGTTTCCGTCTGTTGGGTTTAAAAAATTGTTTACTCCTTCAGCACATAAGTATGTTTATCAATGTTTACAAAAAAAAAGCATATTGAAGATATCATCAAACAAGATAGAGCTCTTTCTCTTTACACGAGGCAGTAAACGGTTTAAACAAGAACAAACAGGCACTGTGACTTATTTCACGTAGAACAAGAATAACATTGATGTTTTTCAAAGATTAAAGAATCCCAGTAATCTAAGTGTTCCCTGCCAAATACATTATGCATTATGACCAATTATTTTTCATGAGTTACATTGTAACTGATCTAAGTTGAACGTTTTCTTTATTTTAAGGATGGCAATCGATTGCATAATTGCTAATCGGTTAATCGCAAATCGTTCCGACCGATTAACCAGTTAGTAATATCAAAATACACAAATTTATATATATTGTTTTTTTTCTTTATTATCTGTCATTAATGCCACAAGAAGCACGATAGGAATATTCTGTAGATATGTAAGCTACAATATTATACATCATTATAATTTCAAGAAAAAATCTAAATAAGGAGCAAACAGTCGCGATATAATTTCCCTACCCGCAATTTTGTAGTCAGTTCAACTTATCAAGTAAAAGGTGATCAGCAAAGGCCGATTAAAGTTTGCCTATGAAAAGTTCTAGATGTTCCGTTTGAAGTATGCATCCTTTATGATTGTATTTACATGTATCTGTTCTATACAGACAAAACACTTGCTATTATTCAAATGAATTAATGTCTTATAAATGGAAAAATGTAAATAAAAAAAAACCCACACACTGAAAGTATGTATAAATGTAACAGTACTCAACAGTGATTTTAATATCGCGTTCATTAATGATTAGATAAATGGTGAACAGACAGGTAGGGACAGGTTGTTTCAAAAGTCATTTCTGAACAATTTTCCTCCACAATCTCAGCCCCGGGGCCTTAACTGTTTCCAATTTACACGTAACTTCAGATGTTAATGTTTCGAAAGATATAAAAAGAAATTTGCAATGAAATTGCGTTAAAATATACAACTTTTTATATTGAATAAATTAAACTAACAGATTACTAATTTTGTAACCGGTTACCATCGTTCCGACCGAGTAACCGGTTAGAAATTTGTATAAAAAGATTCTCTATAGATCTATTACTGCATAAAACCATGAAAATACTCCCTGACGACAAAACTTGCCCTCTCCCCACTACCCCCCCCCCCCCCAGGCTGAGTAGGGGCAGGGTTGGCTGACTTGGTAATAAACCAACCGTGAGAGATAGTTACTACCAAACACTGCATACTGACCTTATATATCAAATATTAACTATATGTAATTATATGAAACGTCAATCACGTCACGGTTACCACGAAGTCTCTCTCTCTCTCTCTCTCTCTCTCTCTCTCTTTCTCTCTCTCTCTGCTTTATGTTTTAATGCTCTAAGCAGTTGCATATATATCATACCTCTCACACTTAATGAATTCAAACATGCCGCTGTGCTGATTAGAGCGTATCGCAAAACAAAGTTTATTAGGGTCTTCCGTTTCCAACGGAAGACCCTCTTGTTATTCTAC
>WFKH01006014.1:33334841-33367002 GCA_016163765.1 Magallana hongkongensis
TAACGGAAGACCCACTCGTTGCTTTGCAACGAGCTTTGCTCTAGTTTAATTTATATTGCTTATCTAATTTTTACTCATCTTCTAATCTTGCTTTCATTTTTTTCTTTTCATTTAGAAAACGGGGATTTTTTCACAGTTTCTGGCCGCAAATTCCATTTCTTTACTATAATGTTCTTTGATTTATCACATACCATTTCTGTTTTGATATTTTCAAGATTACATAACCCTCAAATTTATTGCTCTTTAATACAATGAAATCGATATCTCCGTTTTAATCAAATCCTTCAAATCACCTTACTGTGTATATATTCACACATTGCAATCGACTGGTTTAACTATATGTATTAATAAATTAACAATTTAGTTCAATAGTCAAACCCCCAGCTTGTTTGTTCTAAAGCGTCGAAGTCATTTGTTGAAAATTAGGTTTAAAGTATATTTTGAGACAGGTAGAGTTAAGAGATAAGCGCATTCTTCTGTCCCGCTTGTGTATAAGATGGGATTCTTTCCATAAGGTAGGACAAGTTAAGCCTATTAATATTTGACCACTTTCAACTGTAGCTGATGAATGGACTAATTTTCACAAATTGTTATTATGACTGGGTTATTGATTTCAAATCTCACTTGACACAAGGATTCTTTGTTAGTGGAAGAATTGAAATAATCAAATTTTAAATGTTCTTTCCTTTACAGTTGTTTATTTTTAACGCACCTTAAGACCAGTTTTATATTTTTTAATTGTACTAGCAGTATAATAAAAGAATTTTCGTTCATGAGTCCAAACACAATTAGTATAGAGAAATCATCCATGGGGTATGCATTTTACACCTCGATAGTGTTTCAATTCAATCAAAGTTTTCATTCAGACGTCGATGAATACTTTGGCACAGGGGCATTCAAGTTCTTACGATTCAATACGACCGCTCGTGGATATGGATAGAAAGCGATATTTTCTGGACACCTTTTGCTAACTCCAAAGAGTAAGTCATCATTTTGAGGTTCATAGATCATATTTTGTCGATTTTATTTTCAATGTCTATTATTAAATGTTCAGATCCAAATTATCCGGTTTTCTCGCTACGGGGAATAGAGCTAGACAACTGATAAGAAATGGCTGGTCGGAATTGGAGTGACTGGGCTTGATAAACGGCATTATAAATCTCATTTGGGTGTTCATGGAATAGCCGGATTGAAACTTTTCACCGCCTTCCGCCCGTCAAATTCATAAAAAGAATACCATACACTGTATGAGTTCATGTGTTCTTCAAAGTATCTATAACTCACCGAAATTAAATTCTAAAATAATGTCCTAGTGGCACAATTTTGCATTGGCGTATATACAGCTACAAGTAGAAAGTCTACCGCTAATTCTATCAGAACTAACGCACACTTAGTTCTGAAGTCTGAATGAGATTTCTTGAATAGAGCTGAAAGTGCATGGCACTTTTTGGAATGGCAATGTTATCATTTTTTCTGTTTTTACGATAGCTCCTTCAGCTCCTAATTCCTCCTTGAGTGGTATCTGTCGATACTCGGGACTTAGCTTGACAAATTGAGAGGGGCACTGTTTGTCTATCAGTCCAGTGCGGACTGGGCTGGGACAAACAGATCTTAATTTATATTCACCTTTGAGATAATATGACAAAAAGCCTTAGTATGGTGGGTGGCCAGTGCAAATTTTAAACTTTCAATTAAAATTCCTGAAAAGGGGGTTTTCAATTCTTTTTAGAGATCAGATTAAAGATTTTTTCTGCTATTGAATTAAGAGAATTAATTAAAAAATTGCTTGAAGTATGATATCAAGAGCATCATGACATGAATTCACCTTGCGAAAAGAAATAAATATTTACTATTATTAAAATATACATGTATTTGTATTTATATATTCATTTATATATTTAGTTACATAATTCTCCTTTTAGATCTCTATTGAATGTTGGGAACTCAAAAATCGTGAAAGAATCATTTTAATGCCCCAAAAATACCTAAGCTGAAAGGTGAGGGACAAATAGACATTGAACTTGTTGTAAAATAGCAGAAAGTTTTTAAACAAACTCAATAAAAAGTCATTGACAGACGGCGAGGTAGATTAAGCCCTTCGTCATCAGCAGATAAAAGCCTCATTATTAAGGAGAGCGGACAGCGTTCTGCTTTCAAATTAGCGCTTTAGGTCTGTTTATCTGCCGGTGTGATGGCTGGATATTACGCACCCTCCTCTGACAGGCCAACAGTCAGGCGCTCACCGCTTTTTATTACTTCTGTATGCTTCTCTTTAGATATAAAACAGATAGGCCGGGGTGCATCGTCATTGGTGACCTTGGATAACAGAGAATGTCCGGGACATGAATACCAAACCCTGCCTCCCGAATAAGTAGAACCAAATTTAGTTTATCTTTAAACATTTTGTCAATAAAATAGTGGGGAAACTTCACTAGAGGGCGAATATTTAGTTCTTGTGGTGTCAAATTTTGATTACATTTTGACAAATTGTTCTCATTTAAAATGAGAAAATTTCGTTGATACGAATGGCTCAAGACACAGTGATAAGAAACAATGCAAAAATTACAAGATCCACCCATTACGCGACAGTTCTGATCTTTATTAGATTTGCAGGCTCTGGCTAGCTTATATTTTTCCGTGCAGTACTGTAATTATCAAGTATATAACTTCGAAATTTCTTGTATGATGCCATTTTCCATGATGAATTTTAGGTCAGAGTATGTTTTACTAGAGGGAAAGAAAAGTGGCAATGAATAAGAAAGGCAACCGGAAGTACACTTTAATGGTTTTTGGTTTATTGCCCCTATTGGCATGACTGTAATAAGTTGAGTTTTATTATTTTCCTGGAATATGGTACAAAAGTGTCCTCGTGTCATTACGGTCTTGACAAAATTTGACAAAAATTGACACTCAATTTAAAGCAAATTAATCTTTAGAAGAACCCCAAAGACCTCTACAATCGATGCTAATTAATTTGAGTTCTGATATTTGGTCGTGACCTGAAATTGGTGATACTTCATTTCTATACTTGACATAATAAAACTGTTCGTTGTGCGCACCAAAAGGTGGTAAGTATATTGACTAGAAATAATTGTTCATAGATCTCTGGTCGAACTCTGACATTTACACAATACCACTCTCACGAAGCTTACTCTAAATGAACAAATGACTCTAATTGTTCTAAATGGCTTACATACTTGCGCACTTAATATTAAAATTGACCTTTAAAACACATCTCATCTCATATCTGTGACAAAAAACGTATTCATAAAATCCTTTAATCAATTTATTCATTTACTTTTTAACCGACACCGTACTGCCGAATCAGTGGTGAACCAATTCAAAATGGGGGAAAAGAAATCATTAAATTCTGATTAAAAACATATTAACTAATAGACTTGAAATTGGTTGTCCGGGCGATCGGCTGGCAGAGGCATTATTCTGCTCATATTCCTGTGTGTTCTTGTCAATGAGCAGCATCGTTGGCATCGTTAGCGAGCAATTACAAACAGGGTAGTGCGTCTGAGTGTTTGGCAAGGTATGAAAAAATATGTCACGACGGGGAGGTCTCCGAGATAGCGAGGCTGAAGCCTGTAAAACGATACACACCATGCCAGGCACAACAATCATATCTAATAAACCATTATTTCAGTTTTTCAGATAGATTGATCAATATAGGAAACAACCGTGTTACAACACTTTGATATAACAGATTTGTGTAGACCGACCTTTGACTTGTAGGAAGCAGTAGATCGAAGTCTGGGTTCTCTTCAAAGACAGCTTTACCAACCGATTGACAAATAGTCTAGGGATGGTGGTATCTTTTTTCTGTGGTTTAACCAACAAATCCAGGTGATAAGTTCTCATGTCTTGTCAGCAATGTGTAATGTTTTTAAAAATCCGCCAGGCTCATCTGTGTAAGTCGTCAAAAGCCACAGGCCTAGAAAATGATAACAAAATTATTCTTGTCATTGAGATCAGAAATCTCGGAAATTGCATAAAAACCTTTCCAAAATAAAACTTTACGTGCATGTTTAGAAAGTGTATTTAATATATGGCGTTTTTGTTATAGTTAAACTGAATAACTGAATAAATTACAAGTGCATTAATTTTAATTGATTTTAAAAATTGGATTGTGGTGCAGCTAAATCATGATTAACATACAGTAGAAAATTAATTAAAGTCTGCATTGATATTAAACTTAGTTTCATCCAAGTTGAACGGAATAATCTACATCATATTTGTGTAATGCCAGTAACTCCAAAACCACGGTACACACAAGTATAATCTAAATCTAACAATATGACAACATTCTGATGACTCAAGTACAGATTCAACAAAACCACCGAGCGTAAACTTTACAACAAGCAAAATATGTTCTAATCTTGTTTCCAATGTTTCAATTACTGAACAACACAAATGTAATAATATGACTCCTTGGTTACCGCAATAACAAAACTGCATAGAGGCTAACTTAAAAAAGTTCAACTCCATTACATACACTACTAGAAATTCTACAGGGTAGCCCGATAAAACAACCAAAAAGTGCTTAAATTAAGGCAGTCATGTATCAATGTAGAAATTTCAAAATAATTATCAACATGATAATTGTAATAATTTAGACAGGAGTTATACGATTACAAATGTATTGGAACCATGTTGTAACAGCAATTGCAATAATTACAACTTGAATAATATAGAACCATTTTAACAAGACCTTGGACTTTCAGTAGAACGTAACTATCTATTTCTTGCGTCGAAACAAGTTAAAAATGACGCGGTTTCAAGCGAAATATGCACCGATTGCGTAGTCTTAGCTCAAAAGCCAGACAAATCTTGTTGATTTCAAAGAGCCATGGCTGAGTGGCCAGCAATGAAATAGACAGGCCTACGTCACATTGCTGTTTGACACTACTACCCAAAGTCCAAGCTCTTGTTAAAATGGTTCTAAAACTTGGAGATTTAATTATAATAATTTAGTCATAACAGTAAAGTTATAGCAATATAAAAACAATACCACATATCATTTTTAAAGCTAGTAATATATCAATTAAAATATAAACCTTATTTTATAGCAATGATATTCAAAGAAACGAACCGCACGATTTTGTAAGCTTTGGAGTTAAAGGAGGGATATAAATAGTCTGATAACTCACAGCTTTTATACTTACTTATTGTAAAATAAAGTAAATAAATTACAAAAATCAATTCCAGGGAATTACTAGCAATAGTGGCCCACTTGGTTGACCCCCCCCCCCCCCCCACCCGCTGGGAGTTTCAATATTGATAACAATGGTTAAATACACGCCCTCGTGCGACAAACTAGATGGCGTTTTTATCGTAAGAAACTTAGATGCCCTCCCTTTAAAACAACATACTGTAAAAAGTCATAATAAGTGCATTCATTCCTGATTGAATAGCTTCATCAAAGGTGGTATTTTTAAGAATCAAACAAGTTTTGTCGTTTGTATAACATAATATATGTTGCTGTTGTTAAGATTCTTCGATTTGACGAACTACAATATCTGTGATGTATGGATATTTTTCGTAAAATATTGATTACTAATTAGTTCTCTTTTAAATAATATATCAGAGGAAAATAAAACAAGGATAAAGTAAGATTCTGTCGCCAGTAGGTTCAGCGTTGGCCCTGAACTTAATCTTTTTGACATCTTTGAAAATGAAACCAAAGCAAATACTGGCAGGTGTCACACTTCCTTCTACACATAAAATTGCCTTATACCTAATGAAAACACTTCTGATCTATAATCATCATCAAATGGAATGGCTAATCGTGTGTCTCTATCAGGTAGAATTGTTTTGAAATAAATTTTAGTGGTTTGCAAGCTTTCTAATATGTGTCAAATAAAATATCAATGGCCTTAAAAACTCATCACCAATGCAATAAAAAATAAAAATTTCAAGAATGACAAAAACAACACTGCGCTCTAATGGCCAGTCAAGATATGAACGTTAGCGGAAACATATTGAAAGAAGGAAAACATTGTCAGATGTGGTCATGAAACCCATCTTCATAACCCCCACCCACCCCCAACCCAAATAACACCCTCAGTCCTCCTTATGAAATAATATATTTGAAATTTTTACAAATAACTTATCCAGAAGCTAAAATAATGAAGATCTAACTAATATGAACAAAACAACTTCTGCCATAAGTTTAGTTGAAGATGCACTGCAAATGAACATGAATTTCATGTGGAAGGGTTGAGACCTGCATCCTTTGTTTACACTAATTAGAGATGCCGTATAGTGGCGCCGAGGACGAATGGAGGCTTGAATTAGTTATGTACCAGCTAGGATGTGTCTGTCATAAGAATTTGGCCTAAGAGATCAATGAACGGTAAATATTCCATTCTCATCATAGGCCAACTTATTGCGTAACCAGAGATTCTTCTGATTTATTTGCTTAAAAAAAACATCAAAAAGGTCCCATGATTTTAGTGAAAAATCCCATTTTCATTAAAATATCATTTAAACACACTAGTAGGTACATGTATGAAGTACTAATGGGACTGAAATTGGGGTCAATAAGTACTGGGAACAAAAAAAAGTCAATAGCACAAAGTATTCAGCGAGTGGACGTTGAAAAAAAACAACACCAAATGCTCCAAAGATTTTGACACTTCCAGTGCACATTCTATTTCAGATAACAGAGGTTCCATCCATCTTACTTCCAGTGTATATCGAACATTAAATACACATGCACTATTATCATGAACCCAAAGGGAAATTAACGAGCATCAAACTGGAGCAGCATATGCATTCACTTTGATCATACAGCTTGGTCGTTGACATAAAGAATTAAAGGATTAAAGAATTACACTGACGTGTCATACTGTCATCATTTTTGCCATTTGTACTCGGGAACAATCCCCTGTAGACAATTTCACCTTGACTCTTGTCAACCGTGGGACATGTGTCAGGCTGAAGGCCTTTAATTTTATGAACATCAAGGTGATATGTAGGATTTAGCCAATGAAGTCATAGTTAAAAGTGTACATCCCCCTTTTACATGCTTTATATATTCATATTGAATAGTTGTTTATAAAGTAGTATTCCATCAGTATTGTTTGACGGCACATAACTACATGTATATATTTTTTTCGGTATTACTCTACGATGGGCACAGTTTTTTGGGGGGTTTTTTTTTTGCATTTTTTTTTTTGGTTTTTTGGGGAGGGGAGGGGCTTTTTTTTGGGGGGGGGGGTGCTTACTTTGTTCATCTGTACTTTACAAAGGAATTTCATTTTTCATCATAACTCTATCTGTAGTTCAATTTCCACATTTCATGCGAGGTTATGAACTGTTTAGAATGTACAACTGGTGAACATCATGATATACTACCGCGGTTTTTTTGGGGTTTTTTTTTTTGTGCCAACATTTGAGTTGATAATAGGTCTTAATGACTGTATCTTTTATCATTTCATTGATGAAAATCTAAGAACAGAGTTGCTTAAACTGCACGACAGCTGCAGTAACCCGTAGGATTCCTCAATGAAGAGCATGTATTGATCATCCGGTGCCGACCAATAACTTCCCGGATTTGATTCATTGCCTTCTTTTACAGAGCGTGCCAAACCTGTTGTCTCTTATACTCAGCACGACCGCCGACCACTCTCAGGTCAGAAAAAGGCAGCGGGCCCCACACTCTGGACGCAACCACATGGCCGCACCCCGATACAGGTATATATGTAGCGCTCTCTCTCTCTCTCTCTCTCTCTCTCTCTCTCTCTCTCTCATCAGAAGGTAAAATTAATGTACTAGTATATATCTAATTTGTTTTAAGAATATTTTGTTAAGAATGATAAACTAAGTGTTTAATTTCTTATATTGGGATAGTGATAATTAATTTTTGAGGGTATGTAATGTGTGTTGCGCGCTATTTTAACACAGGATTATTCCGCCGAAATTGTAGGGAAACTATGAACACTTTCTACACATATCAAATTTTCTGTTAAACTGGATTTTTGTCAGATAATGGTACTTCATGCCATTATCAACTTGCGTGATTTAAGCTACATTATATAATCTGTTCCTTTATCAAACTGTATTACTGCGAAAAATACAGAAAGTTCAGTTATTGATGACGACAACCAATAAACCTGATATCTAAAATGATATTAAACGGGATTAATTCGATTTCATGATAAATTCAATATTCAATTCAATATTCCATTATCAAATATATAGATTGGATTTGAAAGCGATAATTTTTATCATTTATTCATCAAAATATGAAACTTCAAATTACCAGTAAGCCAATTTCTGATATATACACTGAATCAGAAACCAATCTATAGATGAACATATGAAATAACCCGAGATATATTGTAGTTAAATATGGAATTATTTCAAGGATTGTATAGGATCGGGTTATTTTATTTTATTTTATTTTATTTTTGCAATTTTTGTCACAAGTGCGAAGTAAAATATTTTTTGCTTATATCTTATTTTTTACTTATTACATTATAAAGTTTTAACAGCATCTTTGTCTGTTTTAGTCAGTGTCACTCAAGATAGCGTATATGAATTCACTTGTGTCGTTAAATGAATTTTAATAGTCAAATACTCAATATGATATGATAAAATTCAATAATCGACGCTACAGTACCATCAATTGAGATTATTCTCTGACACTTTTTCCGCCGAGGGAAGGGAAATGAAAGATGTTCGCTGCGAACTTGCTGTTTGTTATTTTCAAAGTGTAAAACAACACATGTAAAAATGTAAAAGTATTCAATGGATAAGTTACACATTGCCAAAAACGTATGTTTAAGCGAAATCTATGGTTATGGATTTTCTGTAATTTGTAAATAACTCTTAATAATTAGATAACTCTTCTCCTGTAGTCTTTAAAAACCAAAGTCACTGCACAGAATGTAATCCTACATTCAAGTAATCAGTAAATGTGGGTTAACTTGTCTCAACAAAAACTGAACTACTCTAATGGCCACTAGAACAAAGAGGAAACAGTCGATTTCAGTATCTATTTAACGCATAGTTGACCGGTTTGATAATTTTTGCTTCGAGGTTTCCAAATATCATTAAAGATACCCGGGTTGATCCACAATGTTTTGAAGTCTGTTGGAGAAATCGATCACAAAATGGTCCAGCGATTATCGGAACAAAGCTAACTTTTGTAACCACATCCAACGCTTTTACAAAAAGTGTGAAAATATTCACGAAATAATTGTTCGGCAGAAACGTTTTCTGCGGCTACATCGTTGAAATACAATAAGAGTGTATATTTTAGAATATTTCCAGTAAGGGTTTCCCCTGGGTGGTTGGGTAATAAGTCTCCATACACTAAGACATACATGTAGTATTATACCCCGAACCTCTATTATTTACAATTATGCAACAAAATACTGGTACTTATGTTATAGCTAAATACTTAAAGTCATTTTCTAGTAGATTTACAAAAAGATGAGTCCTTATGTAACTGGTCTTACAGTTATAATGGAGATACAGTTCTCATGACTGAATTCATGGCTCATCAAAGTACATTTAGGTAATCATATACCGTGAATCATATACAATAATATAAAATACATATTTACTATACCCACATTTAATACTCTTAATTTCATTGTGACGCGATGTCCAAGCATATGCCATACGTTCTAATTATAACTACATGTTTCCTATACACATCGTTACTAGAATCAGAAGGAAAATTGAAAACATGTAGGGTCTTAATGAAATCAGTTTTACTTAATAACACTTGATATATATTTTTCCTGCAATGTAATCTAATGTAATCTAAGTAATCAAAAGTATTTATTCAACATAGCATAAATATGATTAAAAGATGGCCATGCATGAAAAATTCTCTTTACCATCCTTAGTGAATTTATAATTCATGATGTGAATGTCGAGTATGTAGAGTATACCATAGCATGCAGCATCAGAGGAAATTCAGACTATTTGTTTAGTCTCGGGTGAGAGCTAGCCACCATCCTTCTCACCCTTAGCACCCCTCCCCTTCAACCTCAACGCATAACTTACATTTAAAAATGTTTTTAAAATCAATTTCACGCTGAAAATGTGGGAAATAGAAGTTTAATTAACCTTAAAGCAAAGCAATTCTTCAAAATGTCGTACTACTTTTAAGTGGCCTTTAGTGCTGTGTAGCATTCACACAAGTATGCCTAAAATCTATACCTGAACGATTTTAAGGGTTATTCATTAAAAGAAAATAACATTGATTCTCCAGAATGTTTTTTGACATTAGAATGCAGAAACGTAATTTTTATAGCTTCATGTCTTACTTTGTCCCGTACTTACTGGGCGACAATTACAACCATGCATTCTTTCGACCAGCAGGGCCGCTTAAGCCCCAGCGTATCAATAATTCACATCTTTATATTAACTAACTGCTAGTTATATGAGCAGCTTTCGCGCTTCATACCCAAAGTTATTTTTAAAAAGTGCGAAGATCCTTTGTAATAGGTTGACATCTAAAGATGATGAAGAAAATTCCACAGCACCTCTTTTGACACTGTTTGCATGTAAATAGGGAAGCGAGCAAATTGGCGCTGTGTGCGGGAGAGCGCAGACGGTGATAAATATCTGCAAGAATTCATCTCTCTACAGCGCATATTGTAGTCCTCAAACACATATCATTGTCTGGCACGAACATCAATATTGATGTAAGCCATCGATATTGAATTTTACATGTCTGGATCACAGGAAAAGCTTAAAATTGGGAATAAAAGTAAACGTTTGAAAATGAAACCCTTTTATTTGCAGCATGTTTTGCCCTCAAACAAGATCTGCTCAGCTGAACTTTCTACAGACAAAGGCAATGCAATTGGTAGTATAGTGCTGTACTTGAAGCAAACACCGTTTCTTGATATTACCGAGCTTTCTAATATCACTGGTGGATTTTTTCTTCAAATTAATAACAGAATATTTAGTCAGTACTTCAGATTTGTCCTTTGTTTGTCCTTTCGTGACTCAGCTGTTGACTCATATTTTCTATAGACCTCAAATCAATGAGTGAGTAGTACTGAGGTGGAGTCTCGAACTACTCCACAGAGTAAACTGCATCGACAACAATGCATTACATCGGAATTTTTCTGCATTAAAGATAATACAATAGATAATCTCTAGATGATAATAATTAATGTCAAGTAAATCATATGAATTCAATCAATTTGATTCTGCTCTACAATGTTTCATTTCATTTTTATACAGATGACTAGATTGCTAAAGCTAAATATTTACGATGCAAGATCGAAGCCATTACAGTTATCCATATTTAATTAGAGTATCAGCATGATTGCAAAAACTCTTTGCGTCAAAGTAAAAAAAATAAAATACTAAAATGGATATGACGACTTCTTTCAACGTTGATTAAAGAGACTAGATTTATACGGCCATTTTATAAAGCAGGGTATAATCTGTCATCATTATGGAACGCAGCAATTGGTTAATATGCTGAGCATCCTTCGAAATTCAAATGGTACACCAACAACTTTGTACCCGTAAAACCTCTGGTCATACGACAAAATAATACAACAAAATCAAAAGATTGGATTTGTTTTAAAACTAACTGCGCTTTGCCCGGAACATCTTTTATCGATAGCGTTCGGTGGGTTTTTTTTTTTAAAGAAAATATGATTTGCTTTCTGAAGCTAATTTTAAAAGGTATTTCTATTATGATTATTTTAAAATTAATAGAAAAATCGACAGAGCACGGGGAAGGAAACCGTGTTTATATCCCCGTGGAGTAATTCCGTCACGTGAAATTTGATCCGTTAGTTATAAACCGACAAACGTCATTACCTAACACGTCAACATTTTTATGGAACTGTCAATTAAATTTGAATGTGAAATTGATCCGCAAAAAGCTTTTGTCTGTCTCCAAAGCATTTGTTTGTAGTATTCGCATCAATTGTTTCATGGAATGCATGCAAACTTGAGAAGAATTACTAATATATTAGAGGGTCAAAAACATTATCCTAAATAGAACAAAAGTCTAGTAATGCCGAAAATACTGTGAAAAGAAACAATCCCATATCGGATTGATTACATATTTTATTACGATTAATTTCTGTTTCCAGTCCATATTTTTCTTATTTTGTATAATATTTAGTTTAGTCTTATCACTGCATATTAATCCGTAACCGGAGATGTGTCACTTCCGTCAGAAGAATTGCAAGAAATAGGATAAAATGGTATTCAAAGTCAACACAACTACCAAAGACTTTAGTTATGAGGAATTTTCTTTTATCGTTCATCTTAATCTAGAGCCGCTGTAGAAAGGACAATTTAATCCAACATTTCTGTTGTTTGAGCGGAATTCTTTTCTGATTATGTCATTAAAATGTTCGTGTTGCGAAGTTCGAGTTTCGCGTTTTATCATACCCCACAGATTCCATCGCCCGAATTTACTATGAATGCAGTGATTACGATTGACTAGTAATTACAATGTTTGGATAGTTTTTAACCCTCTTGAGAAAACGCGAGAAAACACAAAGTATTTGATATTATTGTAGTCTAACATCTTAATTTTGATAGCAATCCCACCACAAAATAATTCGTTTTTCGATTTGTTGTTCAAATTCTGTAATCGTAAAAGCGATTTTTTTTAAAAATAATTTTTTATATGAAGTATGACATGGTCGAGATTATGAACTGAAGCTTGACCTTAAAACGCCTTAAGTATTTAGTTTAGTAAAAAGTTAGTACAAAGCCCTTGTACTGTGATGTTTTCATTAGAAATTAACATATAAAGATATTCAAAGAACCATCAAACGTTGTCCCACACATGTAATTTACAATATATAGAAGATTGATCGTACGCTCTCTGGTCAAACAGACTTCTGATAGGCTGGACCCTCCACAACCAGTCCCTCATATTCAGGTCTACAGCCCCCCCCCCCCCCCAACCTTTCTTATGATAAACCCCACGACGACATGATGTCCAGAACTTAAAACCAGATCTCTCGTTTTGAATGATAAGAGATTTAGCGGAGGAATGTTTTCATTGTTACTTATCAATGACATTAATATTACATGTTGTATATTTAAATATCATTAACTTTAAACAAGTCTACTGATTGAGGCGTTTTTTATTTAAATTTCGCAAGAGAGAAAAGGATATACTAGTATTCGGTAATTACCATATCAATGAGACTGGATGCTCGGTGTTCAACCTGAGTTGAATCAATCATTGATTCGCTAAAAACGGAATGATTTGATGTGGGCAGTGATATTGGCTTGATTCTGTACTGATAAGGCGAGGCGTCCATTTTCCTTTCTAGTGACTCTCCTAGTTGGACTGTTGTTAGCTAGGGACAAGCACAAAAAGTGTCACCACGTGTATATAGCGTCGTCTTCCGCGTAACACACGGACAAGTCCTGGTTCAACCATCGTAAGTTCGTTTTACTGGTTCACATGTATGTATTTTCAGAGATTATATGAACAAAAAGTGTTTTAAACTTTACAATCATTGAGATAATAAATGTATATATATAGGCTGTTCGTGTTTATTTGAGGTATTAAGTCTCCCGTTTGTCTGTCTGTTGCGATAATATAAGCAGTTAACTATCGGTAACGACTAGTGCCATGTAACACTAATGGTGTACTGTATGCAAGTCATTACTCTAGCTGATGTGAGCACATGGGATATCAGTGTGAAATAGGAGAATAGCTTAATGTCATTATCACAGGCAAGATCTATTGCAGCTTCAAACATTAATCGAATAAATGAAACTGTTAAATGAGTTGAATTGCAGCTGATATTTAGTAGCTACCATACATTTTATGATTTGGGAATTCCGTCGCTTGAAGTTGACGGCACCTTTGCTAGTTCTGTCGCATGGTGACACGTTCAACGCTGCCTCCGTGCGGGTAATTAAGTTGGTGTACTATATTATATCCGCTGATTAAGGCGCGAACATTATTTTCTCTGTAGCCACCGATACAACATAATTTACTAAACGCCGCTGGTATACATTCCACCTTGCCACCTGTTCTTGAGGAGTTCGTCCCTCAATTGACCATTTTATTAATTTAAATGGTGTAAAAACTTTCATGGTACTTTAAAGAGAAAATTAAACAAGGTATGTACAATATGAAGTAGGCTTACAAAACCATTTGGATCATTAAGATCGAATTAGACACAATGAGTAAGTTTTTGTAAAGAGATTTGAAGATACGATCATATAATGTGGCCCCTATTTACTATTTTCTCCTTGGCAAAGTCCCTGAATTATGACACGTTTTCATTCCAAATGCTCAAGCGGTTTCATTCGGTGTCTAGTTTATAATCACCACGTCTGTTCGGGTCCCAGATGAGATCTCCCTTTCTCGATCTACACCTCAGAGTAGGGCCAACACTTGGTTCACAGAGGGAGATCGATAGTCTGTTAAAAACATCAATATCAAACCCGACAAACTCAAACGTACAAGTATCAGAGAGAAGCACAAAAATGGCCATTTGCCTCGAGAAAGTTCATTCGCTTTTATGCAATTGACATGCAAAAGCACCTCAGAAGCTTATTGTCTTCCATTTTTCCTTAACAGTTGTTGGTTTTATCTATTGATTTGTCTTTTCTTTATACAGTTATCTTTGTAATTTTTTTATTAAGAAACATAGAAGTTATGAACTCTGCTCAATTTGAATTCATTGAATTATAATTTTATCTTGCATGCAACCAAACATATAAAAAGCGAAGTGAAACTATCAGTTTTGTGTCAGAAGGTGGATGTTCACTGATAATTATCTTTAACCTGTTTTATTCACTAAAAAGATATTTAGCGCGCATAAACGTTTGTATTATGTACTACATGTACATTGAAAGCTGTGTTCAGTATAGATGCATATGAGTGTGATTATATGCTTCATTGGCATCATTGGCTACAGCAGTTTGTTAAATACAGATCAATGCCTACATATCTTAAAACAGAATAACAGAGGATAAAAGCAAGCTGTTGTACAAGTTGCGAATAGTGTATCTGTAAAATCTTTGTGTGCTTAAGTACCTGGGATGGGAGCTATAAGAACTTCGCCTGGATCATACTCGTACATGTTTAACGCAGGTTTACCGAAACAAAGTAGCAATGCACATGCATATAGCATGTATAGCTCATAGGAAGCTTGGCAAACGACGTAAGGTATATTTTAATGCATATTTCACACATTATACATGTACTATCCATGAACAAAAGCCAACCTTGTATGTATTGTTTTGGCAAATGTACTAATTATTGTATTTGACCTCCATTTTAAGGATTACATATTGTTCTGTTTGCATATGAAAAAAAGAAATGTTCAGTCTTCTCTTCTTAAGCATATAATAAAAAAAAAATTTAAAAAGTAGTCTTCGAGAAACTTCAAAAATGTGAACCCAATCACACGCTCTGTAATGTCTATGATCCCTAAATTCCACAGCCAATTTCATTACTGCAAAAATACATTGTATGTAGTCGAGGTGCAATTAATTTCGTCAACATAAATAAAAGTGCTAATTTTTCTTATTCACCTGGAAAATATAAACGTTCGGAAACATCAGAGGATCCTATTTGAATTCTTCACATTCTACTCGCACCAGAATCAATGGAGACAAACAAACGGCGAACTGCACCCGCGCAATTCACATTCCGCAGTATTTGCTTTGGCCACCTCCGTCACGTTGTCTGTGTTCTATTGACTGTAACTGCCACCTCTCCCTCATAGACAACAACCTTCCCCTCTGTTACATGCTCATATGGAATACTATCACTTGTGAATGGAATATTAGCATTTTATGAATGAAATTTCAGTAAAAATAAACGAGTAGCCCGCCCACACCTGAACACTGGTGACTTTCACTTACCTGTGGCGGTCGACGATTGGTGTCAGGAGAAATTGGTTAAAAACAGACAAGAAAAAAATGTGAAATATTAAAACCACGTCGCATACTTTTAGGATACTAAAATCATCAAAACATCTATTTTGACGTCAAATTTGAAACACAGATTTAACACGTTTTTACAAGTACAGTGACATCAACGTATCAATCTGAAATATTGCTAAAATTATGATATATGTGTACCGGTATAACTTGGCTATGATTACATTTGTCGTTCGACTTCTTCCCATTTTAATTTTCTGCAAGGACGTGTGTAAGTGACAAAACTGAATATTGTATTTGATTGTCCGTCATTACTTGTTCTTGCAACCCATAAACAGGAAAGTGTTTCCATTATTCCAACACAGCATTAATTGGAAACGGTTAGCTTGTCTTATTTGTGTCTATATCGTTTTGTTATTGGTTTCTAGTTCTGAGGCTATAGCCTCCTCGCTCTTATACAGAGACTCTCAAATCTGAAACTACGTGTAAGGATTTCCAAAAGTTGTTATGACGTATGGAATCGCGTATTAAGTCTTAAGCCCAGTCAACAGGACAATAAGACAATCCCAGAGGGACAATATGGACTGTAGATTCCTAGTGCATGGTATTGCAGTCAGAATCTGCACGAAATCACACAGGGACTGTACTATGAGAAACGTCATTCATAACTTTTGATATGTTTTTATACTATAAAATCGATAAAACAACCCACCAAAAAAGATTAGACGTGTGGTGATTGCTGGGGAGTGCTTGATACACATAAGCCCCCCCCCCCCCCTTTTTTCAAGTTTAAACTGCATAATCTCATTCCATACACACTAATTCCATTGTTAAGTTCAGGGTTTGAATGACCTTTTAAAATCACACCAGGTAGAACATTCTGGCTTAGGATGAGCATAATTCCCATTCCTTTATATAAACAGGAACAATGTTAATGTTCTTATGAGGAAAAAAAGTATAATGCAAACAGGAAGTGGGTAAACTGACAGCGAGTCCCCGGTCTATCCAATATATTACATGTTGTGTAAATTCATTTCGCAATAAAGTTGTCAGCCATGGCAGCAGGTCCCTTCTGCATTCAAGATGACTTCATTATGAAGAACGATAAAGTGTTATATAGGCAATAAACAAGAAGGACCCATGCAAAAAGTAGAACGCATGAATATGATTCGCAAAGTATTATAATTTGGATACCTTTGTAAGTTCACACCTGTCTTTTCCGTATGCTAACATTATTCATACCTGTTGTCAGACTTATTTCCATAAAGCATGAAACGTACAGCTTGCAATGAAGTTAAAACAGAAACCAAAGTTATTAAATTCAAACTTAAATGATCTGCTTTATTTATAAGCTGACCAAGGATGAAATATTTTCTAATATATCAAAGGATCTGTCATGTTCAACCAGTCTAATGGCATATTCCAAAGGCAGTGTATAACCCATTTCATAATCATTGAATTAAACATTCATTAGCAAATTAAGGATTAAAATATATCTCAGTAAATATTTCTTGAAGATATTTTTTTCTCAGGTAAGAAGGTGATCATAATTCTATTTCCGAAGACTTTTAAGCATGAATATTAGTTTATAGACAAAACCAACGAACTTCTAGCTGTACTTTACGTATGCAAATTGACGCTTAGACTTAGGGAATAAACATATTTAGAGAGGAGCTATCAACTGCATTACAATACAAGTCGAACCACAACTGCAACACACCGAGGCAGTGTTCTTTACCTGGTAGTAGGCATACCAATGTAGGTATGTAATGGGTAGTGACCCAGAGAAAAGAGATTCCGTGTCACAGGATATATATTTATACGTATCCTTTGTTGAAACCTGCGATATTTTCATTCTGAAAAACGAATTCTGTGTAATTAAATTTCCTTTTATACCTAGTGTACACTTTTGAATATACTCGTATCGTTTGTGATTTGGAGATTTAATCTGTCAGCTTTTTTTCTTTTTTTTTAATTTCAGTCTAAAGAAAACTTGCTGTGGATTGCTTATGGAATCACTGCGGAAATTTGAATAATTTTATACGAACTGCGGAACCATTTTCTCTTCTTCTAATGGAAAGCGATTTAAATAATTAACAGTTGGACTATAAAAAATAGCTGCAGAAATTCCTTGGTTGTGAAATGTGACGACTGTACTATTGTTTTAATGGCGCGCCTCTCCGATCTTGGTCGACGAGTTTTACATAAAGATGGCTAAGACAGATTTACTAGTTGTAGAATTCAAGTGGATTATATTATTGTTCCTGTTAGTTGAAGGTAGGTCTATTTTCTGTTAATTAACCTGTCTTTAGACGATTTTATATTCTTGTACATATAAATATATTTATGGTTTTAGAAACATCACCTTCAAAGGAGTCTTTTCATCGGTAGAATAATTCACACACGCTTTTTATTAAACTCTTTTGGTTCCAAGATGGTTCATTTTTCAATGAAATATACACAAAACACTTTATTGTGAATTCATTTCTAAGAAGCTTTTTTCATATGTATAAACGTATTTTTCTTTTTATTTATTTAGAAAAGACCTGAATGAATAAAAATTGGTTGCATTATTATAATTGAACGTCAACTTTAATTGTAGCCATTTATTGATAAAGTGTTAAATCAAATTTAAAGGAATACATGTATGTCTGCAAATACAACATGAGCTCTACATACATGTTCCGACATTTAGTGTGAGTTGTTTTGAAACCTTTGATTTACAAAACATTTTATGAAGTAGATAATACAGAGAGGAGATACAACGTATGGACTACCTGTTAACAATACAATAAGATGATCCAATATGTATAGACATGATACAACCCATCTACGCTGTCTACACGATACATATAACTCTAAAGCATGTTTTTGTGTAAAACATCTTAATTATTTCCCTGTCTCACTTAAACAGAGTAACGGTTGTGTCTCGGCCTGAAATACCAGTTTTTTATTTGGAATGTATGCGTTTAATATAGGCCCGAAATGTTTATGTCGCGGAATGGTGTTTCTTTAATGGCCGGTTTAATTCTAGTCTAGTTTTATTGTCGTTTAGACGGAATCCCCCATAATCAGACAGTACAGTATCCTAAAGGGAACACACCAGCCTCCCTTGTTCGATCAACTATTTCTGTACATTATTTGTGATAAGGGATGATTGATGCTTAGTATATTATTGGATTGGTGAACTTTTAGCTTGAATATACATGTACGGGGACGGTGAGTCGGCATATATAAAAGACATTTCAAAAGTTTAAGAAAGTTATTTAATTAAAGGAAGAAACATTTTATCTCCATCACAGAGATGAATCCATTGTTGGTGCCCCTGATCATAGGTCAGTGTGCTTTGTTATTCTGTCTGGCCGCAATCACGCCCCGGTGAAGTCCGTACAGTACTGTAATATAAGCCAGACAGATGGCTCAAAAAATTTTCGTTTTCACCGTATGATGGTGTGTACTTCGAACGATTTGATTTGTGAACATAAGACATGTAGATATGACCATGCAGCTCAAAATGTTTCATTTTCTGGGATGGGTGGGGGAAATCAAATATTTTATCAAAAACCCTATATCACTGCATGTAATACTTTGCATCTTCACGAAGATTAACCATTTTAAATGTAGAAAAATCCAACGCGGACAAAGCTGTGAGTTTGTAATAACAACTTGACAAAGTAATCTAGAATAATCCAACGCAGTTTGTTATAACAACAAACTATAGTAAATATCCCATGCGGCTGTACCTCTTAAAGTTGAGAATGGCAAAGTATATTGGATGTAAAGTAGAACATTGTACTTCAATTCTAAATTATTACTTGAGAAAAAACCCCGTAACTATTTTATAATAATACTTTTGAACCTTAGGGTAAACAATTTTGAAATTTAATTCTGTGACTGAATTAAGATAGATGTTTTGTTATAAACATTTTCAATCAACTATTAAATAAAATAAAAGGGTTTTCCGAAATCTACAATAAATGAAGTCAGTAAATGGTTTGGGTAACGATAACTTTTTTTATCAAATGATAATCATGTTCATCGGGGGATCTATGATCCATCGAAAATGATGGTGGGGGGTTTTCTGACAATGTACAAAGGTCATTCTAGAAAGTCAGCGGGCCCGCTACCTCTCAATTCTGCACCTTATGTGCAATTATGTTCACTTTTATGTAAAATAAGAACTTAAAACATATCTACACTTAATTTTTACTAAGTGGTTTAATTTTGTTTGTCCGAGAAGTTTTGGATTAATTGTGATACATGCATGCATTTTTTCCCGATTTTTATCATTTCTGCCTACATAGTACAAATATGACAGTGTAAATAAACAGTATTTTGCTTTATTTAATAGATCTCATTATCCGTCATTTAATAAACGATTCTTCTACGTAATTGTTTACGATTCATAGAATTTCATGCTACATGTATATACCGAGATCATGAAGATACAATTCCATATTCGAAATCATTAGATTGTCTGACTCTTTATTAAGATATTTTCAGGAAAATAACTGCAAATAAGTATTGCACAAGAGGTTTCATGATTCTATTATTGAAGAGTTTAATCAAGCAACATCGTCTGAGAGAGTTAGACTTTTAAAAAAAAAAAAACTACCCTTTAAGGATACATCGTGCGTACATTAGGAGAGGAGCCTCAATTACACCCCTTGAAAGGTTGAACTTAAATGTGTCCCAATCAGGAATCCATAAAAATGGTTGAGTAATCATTTTTAACAATAAATGTATTTTGCTGTCGCCAAGATCCAAAATGTTGTTGAGATCTTTCCAGAAAATAACGAGATAATCGTCTTTTTGAAAGCTTTTCTGAAATCGGGTCGGCACTGAGTTAATGGCAGGCAGCTCTACATTAGAAATACACCTTCACTTGGAAACTTGGACTGGTATTCTAGTAATGTTGTAAATTGGTCGCTGCTCTCTAGTCATCAAATAATAATTCGGTTTAAGGTACATGAAATATGAATCATTGGGAAATCTTGTTAGGAACCGTCCGTGAATGAAGGATTGTTTTGTAGTGGTAGATCCAACAAGGGAATTCCTGATGGATGAAGCCATTGTTGCTAGGATCACGGGTGTTGGATAAGCTTCCATACACCGTACTCTCTTTGAAACTTTTTGATTGCTTCTCTTTTGTTCTTATTTTAATTGCCTTTATTCGCGCTGAATATTTTCGCTCTGTCGTTCTCAAATTTCTAATCGCGGATTTTCAGTAAATGGAACCCGTTGATGAAATATTCAGGATTGGTTTGTAGTCGACTTTGCGCAAATTTTTTTTTAAATAATTTGTTCATGAATAAATATCCTATTTGATTAGATGAACCCTTTTAAATACAGCAATGATTGTTGAATTTGCGAGATTCTTCTGTGAAATTTTATACGTTCTTATTGAATGTAACAATGGTTAAAAAATGTCATTTTCTTCAGGAACACGTATATACATGTGTAATCGCCAAAATGTGGATATAATAAGTTGACTAACCTTTTTAGATTCTGATTTAAATCCAATGTCAATATTTCTTGTGTGG
The DNA here is from genome assembly GCA_016163765.1 of Magallana hongkongensis. NCBI lineage: Eukaryota > Metazoa > Mollusca > Bivalvia > Ostreida > Ostreidae > Magallana > Magallana hongkongensis. The sequence goes on from WFKH01006014.1 coordinate 33,356,252, forward strand.
GTTTTAGGTGAGGGCGAATTCCACAAAAAATATATGAGAGCAAATATTAGCGTTTTAAATTTTGAATTGTACACCTGATCTTGCTTCAACACTGTTTACACAGAGTGTATATAAACTCTTCTGAAAAGTCAATACTCTCTTATGAAGAAATTTAAACGATTTAATGAGTACATTTTCAACACTTTCTTTAGTTCTGTAGACTCTTGAGTTGTTCGCGCTCTGACCCGCATATAATATTTTTATCAATGCTCAATTGTGCGTGCATGATTTTATTATGCACCTTTCTCATCAATACATATAAAAACGCATGATTTTTTTTTTAAATATGTACTTCGAAAACATACAAAATAAAATCATGACATCTTAAAAATTTTAATTTTACAATTCTTATCATACATGTATTTCATAGAATAGAAATCCAGTATATATGTATGCATATTAGCAAAGATTTAACCATGATAGTTTTTTGCAACCACACTTATAAAAGTACTTAAGTGATAAATCACATGTTTAAGTTATCCTTAGTTTTTGATCAATTTTTCATGCATTCAATAAGAGTACCTGTTTACATTCATAAATGACAAATTTGGTTCTCAATTTCATTTACTAAAACTAATGATATATACCCCCCGAAAAAACGTCCTCGGGGGTCATCAAAAGCTTTGTTCTTTGTAATAATTCACCATTAAAGGAATTCTTAATAGGTTGCATCTTTTATAAAGCCCCAACGATCACGACATGTTTCAGTGAAATACGTCGACAGCTTGTCATTATAAATCAGAATTGACTTATATGATTTGAAGAGATGGTATAAAAAGGTGTAATGAACTAATTATCGATGAAGCATGCAGTGTGATAAAGTATTTGGCAATTGGTTTCAGATGGACAATAGGAGGTGAGTCCTCGGTCACCTGCCATCATAGTATGCGATTATTTTATAGCAACAGGTACTGTAATATACAAGCTCATGCCACGGACTACTTTCAATTAATGAAATGCCCCTTGCATCGCCAATATTCTCGTCAAAATAGCTGATACTTGATCAGTATTTTCACCCTCATTAATGCTAATAAACTGTTTTAACTGTTAATGTGGCTTTTAAGGGTTTCACAGAATATAAAGAAGTTCAACGCTTACATGTATGCTGAGGTATTATAAAATGGCATTGGAAGTCTTTGCATGTAAAATGTTAAGTTATATTTCTTGCTTCAATGTAGACTTCAGGAAACAAAAAGAAACATTTCATTCAGATCTAGAATATGATTTACTGCAAAAGCATATTCCAGTCCTGTCATTTATCTCTTGTTTACATAAGGGTGTTGTTGCTTCCATTCCTCTCTGGTTTTATGCAACGAAGACTCGCTTCCGTCAGAACATGACGTTTTTGGTCTGTATTATCAAAGTGTCTGCGGAATTCCTCATTTAAAGACGCCTTTATTCATTATAATGAATGAGCAAGTCTCGATGTGTGTCACAATTTATTTTAATTCATTTTTTGCATACGATATGCGCATCTAACAAAGCAGGGATAAAAAAGGAGAGAAGTGAATGTGATAAATGGTCTGATCGGTTACATATTTCCGTGTTATTTTTATCAATGAACAATCGAAGACCTAGTTCTTGTATGATTACACTATACATTCTCAAGCTAAATGGGTACGCACATATGAACCTAAATGATTCAAATGTTATGTAGGACAATTTGCAAGGAAAAAATCTATACAAATTAATTGGTGTTTATTGTGCGTTGGTGAGGAACATAACCGGAGATAATTTTACGAACTGCACACTATGAATTCGTAAACTAGAATTTAAAGCATACTCTTTCATTATGCTAGGTTTCGTCTACTTTCCGACTTTGCCGGAAAACATATAGTTGATATGTACATTGTATATTTTTGAATTTCTGTAATTTGGTGTCGGGTTTTTTTTTAATATGAAAATGCACTTCGATAAAACTTTGTGTTTTCGAAACTTTTGTCTTTCTTAAGAGGGCTGGATGGTCGAGGCCATTTTTAGGCTATATTTACCTCCTTAAGATTAAGAGCTCTATTTAAAGATAAAGTAAAATGCTCAAATTTGAAAGATAAAATATTTGGATTTTTTCTTTACTAAATAATAGTTTATAGCCAAAAATATCATACGTCAAAGTTTAAGGCAGATCTGATGGTTAATTTGTTGACCACTCAGCCTCCTTAACTAGACTAAGAGAAGAACTCATTACTGTCAGTCGAAATTCATAGATATAGTGAAAATAAAAGAACGTAACATTGTCAATGAGTGCTTTGGAACAACCAAAGCTCAGTTCTCAATTATGTATACACACTATATATATACATGTATATATATATATGTAGCTTAACATCTATTCCCTTTTTATACAAAGATAGGGAAATATGGTCTAGACTTGTTTATTTTCTTCGAAATGGTTTGTATATACGACAAAAGGCCGACTTTCATTGACTCGTGGTACTTTTCCAGATTTTGTGGGGGGAAAAAAGAGAACATTGAAAGTAAGAACTTTTAGTATTGGAAAGACACGGTTTTGAGAGGTATCAGGACGAGTGGAGTGCAGTATCTATACGTTTGGCAGGCATTCCCCCGGTTTTATTGCTCGACCATACTCTCCTTGTTTACAATACTGGAGTAATCAATGCAGAGGTCAACAAAATAATGCATTAATTAACGAACAAATAATTACGACTGAACAACAATTCAAATTTTATTCGATGAATGATAGATAAGATAATGGCAAGTGAGCATTAATGGAAATTAAGGTTATTAGTATGACAGTATCAAAAGATTTATTATGAACAGTGTTTTAGCAATTTATATTGCTTCTTGTTTCCATTTACTGGGAGATAAAAACGTGAATACAAGAGCATTGTTATGGAATACGGGATGATGAATTGTATTGCGCCATCGCAATCAGATTACTAACCCTTCGCACTGTTCTTAGTTTCAGGAAGAAATCGATACAAAAAGTATATCGAGCCCAGCTTTGTACAAGAGCCCAATAACATCACAGTATACAAAGGCCAAACGGCAGTTCTGAAGTGTACCGTGGAGAATCTAGGACCTAAGACGGTATGTGACGTCAAATGTACCCGCATACGTTAGGGTATATAGATGTATATTGCTGGCGCTGTGCTGCATGTATAATAAGCATGTATAATTCACAACATGTAAGTCGTCTGGGGCCGCACCAGTAAAGCTATTATCCCAATATGGTATATGCTCTTCGTTTTATCTTTTAATTAAATCTTACTGCCGAAAGGCCTACTGAGGTCTTGTTTTCCAAATATAACAAACAAATAAGACATAGACATGTATTATAATTGAATACTTGTTTACTTCTTTCAAGAGAAGAAATGTGTTCACAATACATGTAAACTCCTAACCTTCAATCGTTTTCAGTTTGGTAAATGGCGTATAAAATGATATTAGGGATTATATATTCAGGACTGAGCCACTACTGATAAAAAAAAACAAGAAAAATTGGGGGGTTTTGTTTGCTTCTATATGACATAAAAGATATTTGAAAACAAAACAAACGACAATGGCGATTTAATACCCCTAGGCCTTAGGTAAGATCGACACTACTATGAAACTTGAAAATATGAAAATGCAACAACAGATACATACGCGCGTAGTTTTTCCTACATACGAAAAAATGAAGGGTATAGTATGTGCCTAACCTTAGGAAGAATTTAATCTTTAATCCCCTGTAGGAAAAGCCACCCCCTATGTGTAGAATTTCACCTAAACGAAAACACGTTTTCCCCTTCCTACGTTTTTAAAAAGATCTATCCATTTAAGGAGGTTGGATGGTCAACAAATTAACCACCAGATCTGTCTCAAAATTTTAGACATAATATTTTAAGTCATAAACTATTATTTTGTAAAATTCTTAATAGTCTAACGTGAAACTTTGAATGTTTTTCTATATATTTATAAAAAGCCCCTTTTCTAAAGGAGATTAACATGGTCTAAAAATGGCCACGACCATCCAGCTCTCATAAAAGTCTAATACGTCACACGGAGCCAGGACCAATGGAAAACCCTTTGTTAATATAAAGAACTATATATGATATGGGTCAAATTTGGCCCCAATATTTAGCCATTTTTTAAAGTGTTTCAGGTACATTAAATTGTTATGTTATTTTTTAGAAGAGTTGATGTAAGAGATATTTTGTACCTATTTATTTGATTTATTTGCACTCACTGGCAGTATATGACGTCAGAAGTGACCCTTTTTTGTAATTTAATCAAAATCAGTCAAAAATTGATATTTTTCTTATTTTTTTTTTTTTTTCGAATGGAAAAAACAGAGCGACACTTTGAACAAGGAAATTTTTTTGGTCACTTATTAGTCTTGAATAGATACATCTTTAATGAGAATATTTTGTTTGTTTAAACAATCAAATATTTTCTGAAAGAAAAACTGTTTAAAAACAAGCCGTTTTATGCTAAAAATGCGAAATTGGCGGGAATAGGTTAACTTTATGATGCCATATTTCTAAATTGTGGGCATTTGGATCAAAATGAAAACTATGAAAAAAAAACTTCACATGTATATCAGTACAAAGAAAACAAAGAATTACAGTAAAGTGATGATGTTCATTTTAGGGGCCATTTAGGCTCATATCATATATAGTCCTTTCATTTAGAAATATAAAAAAATAATCAACTTATAAAAATCAAAATCTATTTAAGAGCATATTATCTTTATGCCATTAAAGCAATGAGGAAACAACAGCTTTCGCACCTGCTAAACGAGACATTTTTCATATAATTGTTTTTATAAGTTTATAAGCTTTAGAAAATCAAAACTAATTAAAATTAGTACCTTCGTGCTTCCGTATTTTGAAATAACGCAGACTTTTTTCTCAACTTTATCAATGGTATTTATATCAAAACATTCGATTGATGTTATTATGAATCGAGAAGGTTGCCTTCTATCCCAGGGTGAATTTTTTCTGTCGAAGGGGACAATATGTGACAGTTAGAGTGAGTGCTTTTTTTCCTTTCATGGAAGAAAATCTGTTCTTAGCCCGTTAATGTATTTTTGTGTCTTTTAGCATAAAAATTTATGGATATTGGTACACGTAAACAGGGGGTATTAATGTACCTAGGTGGGAATCCAAAAAAATCCTACGAGGAGGGGGAAGGGGGGGGGGGGAACGAGGTTTTTGTTTTGTATAGACCATATCACATCTAAAAGACTCTTATTCATTCATTCTGAACTCTACACAAATATTGCGTATCTTTCTCCTTTCTCTATACTCAATGCAACTTTGGTAAATGTGGCAATATTAGCTGCCATATTAAACTTTAAGTGAAGAAAAAAAAACCAAGAAAACAATCGTTTTGTTCATAGTCCGCTGCTTTTTTACAGAAATTTCTACTGAAAAAAAATTATTTTCAGTGATTATCGTCGCATTAAAAATTTATTTTTTCCATTTGTTTTGTTCTTTAAACATTCATCACAGCAAGCATTGACAGACCCGAATACACGGAAAAAATGTCTAAGTGATTAGTTGAAGAGATTCATTTACGTTAGAGTACCACAATGATTAACAGAGCATTGAGACTGATTAAGTATTCCATTTGATGTCAATTTTTCAGATAAAATCGGATTTACGAGCTATTTCACTAATTCACGATAGTCTGATTAAAGACTTGAATTTGACAGCTTGTCAATGTGTTCCATATACTAAAATCAATCTATACAATTAGACATATATAATTATCAAGCACAATTAGCCCTGTTTATATACATGCAATCAATCTTATCAAGTGTTCCTAAGACGATTTGTATTAAATACTGCATAAAATTCAATTTTTCAACTCAGAAAAAAATTAAATCAGAATCTATAAAGGCAGTTCATTATTTGTGTTAGTTTAGGATCACGTTATTGGTGTACTACGGAGAGATCACGGGTCCTTTTGTTATATGTGGTCGCCTTCCAACCTCTACTTTTGAAGCACTAAAAATTCTGCATAAAACAATATCTTTTCCTGAAATTAATGTCTGGTTTAAAGTTGTTTAAAATATACATCCTATTTGTGTAAAGAAACGACATTTATGAGCGGATGGGGACCTTAATTAAGACATAAAATGAACTGATAGGATGAACTGAGCTAGGGTAGCCTAAAAAGCTGTCTAGTCCCTATAAATTTAGTGCCACTCAGTGTATCTCTAGGGGGGGTTTTCCACCAGGAAGTGACGTTGTCTGATGCGCTCGTCAAGATTACTAGCTGTAGCACATTCTTTATACATATACCAGTTTGGGGTTCTCTGCATGAAAAGTTTTCCGTCCGTTGTAACTCATTATTATCATTTGACTCGGTGATGTGCATAATTATGAGAACAGCCACGTGTAATATTATTTTTAGCTCATCTGATCTGAAAGCTCAATTTAGCTTTACTGATCATTGTTCGTTCGTCGTTCGTATGTCCGCCAAACTGTTTCTAGAAAAAAATATACACAAATGAAGGACCAAACCCTTTTCCAAGGGGAGTTCATTAGGAAAGAATGAGAATTGGTACGGTGTTTTAAAAAAATCTTCTTCTCAAGAATCATAATAATAGTCTTTAAAACTTTTGGATATTAGCTTAATGATGTACGATAAATTTTAATCAATTCATGACCATGAGAGGCTAAGAAAGGGCCCTGTTCGGGTTAAATGTTCACATTAGATTTAATTTGAAAGCAATTTTTAATTTGCGGAATTGAAATACATGTAAAACTAAGCTAGTGTAAAGAAATTTTAAGTTTGGTCTTGTCGTTACTACGGTGGAGCATATAGAAACCGAGGGAGGGGGGATGAAATGTAGGTCCAATTTTAGGAATATATTGAAAGAGGATAGAAGCTTTGAATGTGTAAACTTATTATGAAAGAAAGATATTATGAGGATGATTTAGATTTATTCATTTCATAATACTTGGGGTTAGAGTGAGACTCCTTTTAGGTGGGGGCCCAATTTACATAGAAATTATAGGAAAAACCCCCTTTACAAAGAAAATGTATATGGTATGATTTATAAAAGTAATTTTGAAAACAATGTGGATCGGAGCAATCACAGTCATTTACAATATACAGAATTTTATTTTAACTCCCTATGGAAGACGGGATGTCACATTCTTGGTTCTTTTTTAATTGAAGCATCTAGGGAAAATTCTGCTGTAGCAAGTTGATGCTTTTAATTTGTGGATTTACATGCAGATTAAAAGAAAACTGGTATGATGATGTTTCAATTTTTTTATGTATATATTTATGTCTATATGAATGTTACTGAGATTGCCAATAATAAACTGGACATGCCAATGTACATGTAAACGTGGTAAAATGCGTAGTGAATTTGAGGGCTTTTCTTCGTTTTATGATGGTGGCGGTCATAATCGACAAATCTATTGTTTGTACGAATAATATACTTTTAAATAAGCTGAAACAGTACGTATGCATCATATTTAGTTTAATTACGTCTGCTGTAGTCATAGCCGAACACAGTAAAAGACGCGAAATTTCACTGGACGACAAAGAGTAACAATATTGATGTTGAATTTTAAATTTGCGATCTATTTTAGTCCAATGTAGAACAAATCAATTGTCTTATTCGTCTGCACATTTTTTTATTTTAATTGGGAAAGCTGGATATCGGCCAATCAGACAGCAAGGAAATGATTAATCATATAGAAAACAAATTCAATGACAAAGGTTGTTTGGATTTGTCACACTCACAATATAATAAAAAATTTCTTACATCTCAAGTTATACCCAAAAAATTATACAATATAATTGGATTTCATGTTGTACTCAAAATATCATACAATTTTATTGAATTCCAGGTTATACTCACAGTATAATAAATTTCATATCATTTCAGGTTGCACTCACAATTTTATACATTTTTTTTTACATTTCAAGTTGTACTCACAATATCATGTATTTTACTCACAATATCATGCAATTTTTTAAATAACATTTCACATTTTACTCAAAACATCATACAATTTTGTTACATTTCAAATTGTACTCCCAATTTTATACAATTTTATTACTTTTCAGGTTGTTTGGAGAAGAATGTCGCCCAATATTTTTCTGACAATCGGGGAGAAAATGTATGCGGAGATAGAAGAAATGAGTGTGGATGTTACCAGATTACCAAAATATGACCGAGTTCAGACTGATTTGATAATCAAACACGCCCAGCCCTCCCATTCTGGTTTATATGAATGTCAAATTAGCTCTACTAAGATCTATAATTACATCGTGCAGTTAAATGTCCTAGGTAAGTACGGCAAGGGGTCGAGGTATTGACGTCATCAGATAGGTTTATTTACCACCTATTCATGAATCTATGGTCGACTTAAGTACTACTGGAGTGAATAATTCGATGTCTGGCACTGACCTCCGATATATGTATAAACAATATAGTACTAGTATCCACAGGCGCAAGTGTCGGTTGTTTTGTCTTTTCTGCATGCTTGTTTTCGTGGTTCATGTATCACTGAAGTCCAATTATAAGCTGCCCATGGCTTGATATAAATACCGAATGTTTTCTGCAGATTTTAATTGTACGCCTGATTTGGAAGTAAAATCATGCCTATTGTCAAACAAGTGCATTTTCAAGCCTTAGAGCCGGCCTTATTTGTATTCGCACTTATGCATGATCTCTATTTTAAACATTTTTGAAATTGATTAGATGTCTTATTTCATAATGTGTGTAATTTTAGACTGCACTAATCTTATTGGCTTTCATCGAATTCAAAAAATGTATTCTTTTGGCATATTTCATTAAAGATCTAAAATTACCACATTTCATATCAAGAGTTCAAATTAACCTTTTGTATCGACAAGTCAAATATTTGAAATATGCCCCTCATCGTGACATTCAGTTGGAGCTGTAAAAATGTTTGATGGAGTTCTTGAACACGAAATCTATTACACTTAAATACACTGATTCTAATTATCACACTCTCTGTTTGGGTTGGTTAAATAATTTATAGCTGGTCACAGGATGAACTAGTTGTCAGACCGAGGAATTAATATCAAATCAATCATCGTTTAGTTCTCGTACAAATATCATTCTGTAAAGAACAAAAGATAGTTAATTCACATTTCTAATTAATGTAATGAATTAATTAATGACCATCGTGGTTTTTATAGCAGTAATCTGGGCGTTGGTTTTTTCCATTCTTGTCAAGTCTTTTTTTTTCTTATTGCAGATACTCAACCTGTATTCGAACCTGGTAAGAACGTTGTCCAATACTATTTGAATTTTGATCGTTTTTAAGTGGTGTTTCCTCGATCACCGTAATTTTGATTAACATTTATATTTTTGAACCACTATCATAAGCTTTAAATTATTTCTTTTTATTAGCCTTGACAATAAATGGCACTGTATATGTAAGCAAATATTCCAACATTAACCTCACCTGCAACGCCACGGGTGCATTGAGAGCGCCGGAGGACATCGACTGGTTTCACAACGGACTAAAGATCCGGCAGAATGACCCTCAGTGGCGCCACCGGACCTACATCTACAAGTACCAGCAGGAGGTGCCCGGGCGGTCACTGGTCAGCATCCTGACGGTGGAGCGTAGCGAGGAGCGGGACGCCGGCACCTACATATGTCGGAGCTCGGACAAAGACACCCAGAGCATCACAGTACATGTCCTCAATGGTATGGAGCAGATACAAATGACACACGCTCTCGTATCATACCTTGCTTTATACTTGCTTATCTTGAGAATTTAATTCGGAGTTTGCTCTATTTGCTTGAATATTATGAATATAACATTTTCTTTTTTGGTGTGACAGCCGACAAAGGTGTCCAGAAAAGAGAGCATGGTTCAGGTATGTATCAGGGGATTTGAGACATATATTTGTATGACAGTGTTTCTATATCGGTTTCAAATTATTCCTGTTTTAAAGCATCAATGGTGACGATCAATTTTATAATTTTCAGAGTTAGTTCCTAAGTCTGACCACCAAGCATCTAGGAACTTAAGTCGTTCATCTCATGTGCTGGATTTTGTCTTATATCTGGCGACGCTGGCGTTTGTGATTGTCAATAGGTGACAAAAATGAAATACTGATAATACATATCGGGATTGTGCCTTAACATCACCCAATGATGATATTTGCATTATGGAGACGCACAGTGTACGTGTGTGTACAAAGCTAGTCGATTTTAGACACTTTGTTGGCAGTTTGGCCCCAGTGCGCATAAAGTGGACGCATTCTCTCTAGCAGACCAACTGGTGTGATTTGTGGCTGCAACAGAGAGGTCCTGAGGCAACCAACAGCAAACGTCGGTTTGGATGCCGATATAGTTTTTCAACATCTCCGTTTATGGATGACGTTTTGTTTTTAATGCTTTATTTTGATAAAGCTTCCATGAAAGGGAAATAGTATTATTTCCTATACATCATTGTTTCGCAGCTCAATTCATTCAAGTTTCGAAGAACTAATATATACAGTGGGCAATAAGCACTGGGGAGGAAGACTATGTTGTCTAGAGTTTCACTTGCATCTGGTCCTCTTGTAAATCGCATCTGTTAACATTCCACGTCTTTCTCACTATGTTTTATTTCATTTGACGGAAGAAAAACTACATCGTTGTCTGTGATCCATATTCATCATCCTGTATTTACATTTGTATATTTTCACCAGTTCCATAATTATGGTTTTGTATCATCTACAATTAAATGTTATTTATTTCATAATAAAATGCGTTGTCC
>WFKH01006014.1:33369149-33391124 GCA_016163765.1 Magallana hongkongensis
TTTTTTTCTCTAATCACTTATAAATTTGGATAAACTAAATGCATGATCATGATGTCTATAAAGCTTTCTACCAAAATTGTGAAATTCATGGCCCTTGGGTCAGGGGTTCGGATCCTAGGACGGGGCAAGTATGGCCATATAGTGAAAATGTATTAATCTTTAAAAATCTTCTTCTCTACCTCCACAGTTGAGGGAGATAAACTGAATGCATGATTTTGATGTTCATGAAGCTCTCTACCAAAACTGTGAAATTCATCGCCCCCTGTTTAGGGATTCAAGCTTTTGGGCGAAGTCAATATGACAATATAGTGCAAATGATTTTAATATAAGAAAATGTTTTTCTCTTCTTCCACAGCAGGGGGAGATAAATTGAATGCATTTTTATGATGTCCATGAAGCCCTCTACCAAAATTGTGAAATTCATAGCGCCTAGGTCAGGGGTTCAGGCCTTTAGGTAGGGCCGTATTGGCCACATAGAGAAAATGTATAAAATTTTATATTTTCTCCACAGTTGTGGGAGATAAACTAAATGCATTATTTTTATGTCCATAATGTCCTCTTTTTAAATTGTAAAAAATACCCTACCTCTTGGACAGGGGTTCAGGCTTTTTTTTTTTGGGGGGGGGGGGGGGGGGGGGGGTACAATTACCACCGTATAATTAACATGTATTTTTAGATTCCTTGAGTCACTTGGATATCCTATTTCCGTTGGTTGTGCATTTTTCTTTAACAATTTCATATTTTAGCTTCATCTTGAAAACTATACAATGTAAATCAATACTTGTAAGCAATTACAATACTTGTAGCAATTAACTATATGCACCCCAAATAGGTTTTCGCTTCCTTGAAAAAGTTTAGGGTTTGTAGGTTGTTGTTTTGTTATTTTTTTTGGGGGGGGGGGGGGTGTTCAAGCTAGTCAACAATTTTGTTGTTTTCATGATTTTGTGGTTTAAAGTCTTCTGGGTAGAAGTGGACCCCCTAAATCTATCTATTGTCACGATCTGTATGAAACCAGAAAAGTTCCGAAACATGAGAAAAATGTTTCCCTCGCACGTTCTCGGGCCTATCCGGGTGAGCATTTTCGCTTGTTGGAAAGGCCCGAGACAGTGTGACTGTGCCTCACTTCCCAAATTGACAGAGTGTGGACAAAATACTAGCAAGTAGGTTCGATCAGTATAAAAACCAGAAAAGTTCCGAAGTTAAACTATATCCGACTCTTTATACACAAACAAATAGACAGAGGTGTAACTTGTATGATAGAGTCAATGTTTTTTATTTGCCGTTTAGTTTTTATATCATCCTGATTTACATAACAGTTACTGTTATTTCCTAGTGTTAGAAGCCTAAGACACCTGTCCTCATCGTCGCTTTGGATTTCATTTATATGCACATATCATTTTGATTGTTATCTTTAGATTTCTGGCGAAGGTTAATGCCGGGTGAGGAGCGGGCATGTTATATGCTAATGCAGGGAAAATTAACACCACCGGACTCGGAATATTTTACCATATTTCATAAAAAGTCAATGCAATGCTTAAACTTCAAAACATTTTTTTCTTCAAAATTTATTCTACAACCTTTCAGGTGATGTGTAAACGAGGCTATTTTTACCTTATGTACCGCTCGTGTAATAACGCAACGCAAAAATCTTATTTATACATCAAAGCTGACTTGATAAAAAATATATATTGATATATAAGATGAAACCCAATCGAAAATAAATCGAACTGATACCTCCACATACCTGAAATATCACAGTGAATTACTTACATTTTTGTTGTCAATGTGATAGCACATTGATGTGTGCATTTAAAGAATAAAGAATGATATCATTCTTTGACTTTTATGGGGTGATCATTACAGTCTGGCACGTAATCAAATCCATTAAGGTCAAGATCTAATATTTACATTTGCAAATATGCTTCCTTATATGAACCTATAGAAAAGCGAAAACGTTCAATTCTGTATGAACGTTTTCGTGACGTCACAATACACAATTTGGTTGGTACGTGATCAAATCTACTGAGAAGCCCTTCGGGCTTCACAGGATTTGATCACGTGACCAACCAACTTCATATACCGGTGAACTTTTTAAATTGCTGTTTACTTCTTAAGTAAATGATTCCAGAGTGTCTTTTTGATGCTAGAACCACTATGACGTCATAATTGATTTTATGAAAATTTTTCCCGTACTTTTCGGCTTTAAAGGAATTTTGTAGAAAATGAAACAGTTTCTTGACATTCTAAATCAAATCATGAAAAAAGTAATCCCGATACCTATATTCAATTTGACATCATTTTAAAGAGGAGGTCAAGAGCATGTTTGATGCCGTTTTTGGAGAGACTGTAGGCATTTTAGATATATTTCATTAGTAAAAAATGGACAAAACTCCAAGATTTGTTACTTATATCCTTCATATTTCGTAGAAAATGACAGTTCAAAACATGATTTTTCATTGTATTTAACAAAAATTTGGGCCCCGGTACACCTTATCAAACAAAGTTATTATTATGAAGCATCATTGAAAGAATTTATATCTTGAATTTCATAAACCTGTAGGCACCTTTCATTTACTAGATCTTGACCTTAAAGACCAAAGGGCTTTATGATAGAATTGATTACGTACCAACTGTAATGATCATCCCCATAAAAGTCAAAGAATGATTCCTTAATACTTTTATTTATATTATTTTTTCCATTATTGTACGAAAATTAAAATTATTGATATTTTTTACATTATTTCTCTCATGCAAACCCCGATTGTGCCCCAGAAGTGTACGTCATTTGACACATCGATTTTTCAAGAAGTTACCAAGCGGTGCAAAGCAACTACGTGATGCTGTTGAACATCCATTTTAGGCATTGAATTCTGATCAAGAAAAAATAAAAAACAAATTGACGCAAGCGTCAAAATAATTGCTCTTTTTGAACAACGTATACCGGTATATGGTCTCAAATACCGCGCGTATTAAAAACCTTCGTTGTTTTTAGATGATATATTCCATAAATACAAACACTAATCCCGTACTCAATACGTTACGCAAATAAAAAAGATCTTCTTTTGTTGAATTATGTCTCCCTTTTCAAGGGGAGACATATTGTTTTTGTCGATTTTCTTCTTCTTCTTCTTCTTATTCTTCTTCTTCTTCTTCTTCTTCTTCTTCTTCTTCTTTAAGATCTTCCGTTTCCAACGGAAGACCTTATTGTTTTCGTTAGGTTTCTTTTGACCTATTATTTTCTTTTTTTTCCAACACAAAATTTTTCAAAACCCAACATTTCAAAAACGGTTCGACGGATTTTCACGAAAATCTCACAGATAAAAGTCAGTACCTATAGCTATGCATACGCATCTTTTCAGATATGACATCACTTCCAATCGTCAACCTCGTTCAATTTACTTATTTCAAAATTCCTTTTGTCCAGCAAATATTTAAATAATGGTTGAAGATAGAAACTTGAAATTTTCAGTGATGATAGATCTACCTTTGGAAAAATGCCCTTAGGTTAAATGATTAACGTCCGTCACTTCCGGTCGTCACCGGAAGGAAAGACAAAAAATCGATTTTTTCAACTTTTTTCTTTTTCGATATTTTTCTGTAGGATTGATGGTGACCCTTTTACTGATAAAGAATATGTAATTTGTTTTAAAATCGATCAACGCATTCTCGAGATATTAAGCATCAAAGTCCTGAAGCGAGAGTCCAGGTAGCTCAGTCGTTAGAGTCGTGGACATGTGCCTAGGCGACCCGGGTTCAAGCCCCAAATGCCGCAAAAAAGGTTCACTGATTTTTCGCTTAGATTTACGATTTTATCTTTAAAATGATGGGTTTTATCTCATTTATTCAAAAATCGGACGGAAGACCTACTCGTTGCTCGCAACGAAATCGTGTCTAGTCTTCTTCTTCTTCTTCCAAATTTTGTCCGGGCCGTAACTTAAATACCCTTTGTCATTAAGACTTCAAACTTGAAACATAGATAAATGTTATTGAGAAGGAGTGCACGCCACCAAATTTTTTTACCTTGACCTATTTTCTCTTTCAAGGTCAAGCGTTTTCTAAAAAATATAGTCCGGACCATAACACAAGATTCCTTAAACATACAGACTTAAAACTTATATCACAAATAAACAGTATATAACCTAGCTGAACCCTACCAACATTTTTTACCTTGACCTAATTTTTTATTAGAAAAAACATACTCATTCATCTCTTTAATATACTTTGACAGAAGGACTTCAAACTTTAAACAAAGAACGATAATAATACACTGAGATGTACTATGTTAAATATTTGACCTTGACCCTTTTCTTTACTCAAGGTCAAATTAAGAAAAAAATTTTGATTTTGTCTAGACCATAACTTTAATATCCTTTGACTTAAAGACTTCAAATCTGGAACATCGTTAGATGATTTAGAAACAAAGTGACCCATACCCAAGTTTTTGACCTTGACCTATTTTGTATCTCAAGGTCAAGCATGATATGAATAATATTGTCCAGGCCATAAATTAAATTCCTTTACCAAACAGCTTTCAAAATTTTACCACAGACATATGATGTAAAACTTTGCTTAATCTTACCAATTTTTTTTTTACCTTGACCTAGTTTGTCATTCAAGGTCAAGCATTTTCCGAAAAATATTGTCCAGGCCATAAAATGAGATTCCTTAATCATACAGATTTATACTTGTACTTTAGATAGATGGTATATAACCAAGCTGCATCCTATCAAATTTTTTGACCTTGACCTAATATTCTATTTCAAGGTCAAATTAGAAAAAAAAACATTCTCAGTCATTTCCTGAATATAAATTGAGAGAAGGACTTCAAACTTGAAAGAAAGAACAATAATAATACACTTAGATGTAATGTTGCTAAATTTTTGACCTTGATCTTTTTCTTATCTCAGGGTCAAATTAAGAAAGAGACTAAAATTTTGTCCAGAAGATAACTTTAAAACCCATTGACTGAAAGACTTCAAACTTAAAACATGGATGGATGATATAAAGAAGAGTTCAATCTAGCAAATCTTTGACCTTAAATTTTTGACCTTGACTTATTTTGAATCTCGTGGTCATTTGAAAAATATTATCCTAGTCATTACTTAAGAATTCCTTAAATTAAGGACTTGTACCATATATGGATGATATAAAACATAGATGAACCCTACTAAAAATATTTGACCCTGACCTTTTTTTGGATTTTCAAGGTTGAATTTAAAAAAGATTTTGGCTTAATCTGAATACACTGATATGACATTAAACTAGCTAACATTATACTTTTTTACCTTTTAAATTTGCCTCATATTACAAACCGAGGGGAGAAGGGGAGACATGTGGGTTTTTTGTAAAAAAAAACAAAACAATACCCACTAGTTCTATTTGCTTTTGTGTTTAAAATACATAAGAAACATCAACTAATAAACTCTACGTTTTTATAACATTTTTTAAAATAACATGTTCAATAATTAGTACATGTATATCGGTGGGATAAAACAATTTTTAAAACGTGGCCTAGTATCTCATGTTGACAACCTCTAAAAAAATTCTTTATTCATTGCGCGCTCTCTCTCTCTCTCTCTCTCTCTCTCTCTCTCTCTCTCTCTCTCTCTCTCTCTCTCTCTGTCAAAATGATTTTTGTGCATTCGATTTCACATAATTTGTTTGTTTAAACATTTCCCAGTTTAATAATTTGCAAAATTTACGAAATTAGTGTCTGGATAATTTCCTTGAATGCCACAATTTTCTGCTAATGAGTTGCAACATAACAGTCCTTGATTATATCGCACGCTTCGCTTTAAATCAATGCATACAATCAAATGACATCAAATCCATAGCAATTTTTTAATTTACATGTAAATAGGGTTTCTATATTCAGATTAGGAGGACCTTGCAATCACATATTGAAGCCTTCAAGCCATGTTCTCCGGAATCGCCGATTTTGGATTTTCTATCAAATATTTACATACACTTTGTATTTTTTTTCTATATTTCTTAACAAACTGATTGTTGTTCATATGAAAATGTAAACTGTCACTAGGAATAAAACAAAATAAGCATTTGTGAAAATATTTTTTTTAAATAATAAATTAAGTTAATTATCAATGTACATACATGTAAACACAGAAAAACTTGAAATTGTTGCATGAAACTCATTTTTTTTCTCTCTTATTTTTGACAAGGAGTCGGCGTTAAAATCAATTTCGTTGGCAACTATCGCATCAAGTCAAGGAGCCCGGATGGTCGACAATCTACCCATCAGATCTACTTTAATTTTTAAAATTTGTTGAACTATGAACTATTACATCTAGTTAATGAAGAAAAATTCTTTGAGTACTGAGTTATTTCCCTTTACAGAGCTCTTCTTCTAAAGAAAATCAATACAGTCAAAAAATGGCCACCACCATCCAGCCCCCTTAATAACCAATGTTTTCCCCCAAGAAATTCATAGTATAACATGATTAAAAATTAAAAACCGGGGCATTAAACTATGACCACAGTCTAGTATCTGTGATCAGAAAATTAATCGATCCGAACAACGAGCTAATTGTAATGAGTATATCATGTCTCTAAAATCTTTGTCTTTCTTCTCATCTTACACCGTCTCTGTTATGAGGGGTACTACTGTAAATTATTTAAGTTAATGTACAAAGATCAAATAGCTGCTGTCCTCGAAACAACAGTGTGTACTTTACGTAAATCCTGCGCAGCAGACATATTTCCTAGCAATCGATATCAGAGTGTACACATAGTAAGTTGTCAGATGTAAATTAAACTCGGTTTTCTTCTCCCCTAAATGGATATAAGAAACATTAATCTCATTTCCATATGAGTAATTCATGAATCGAATCAACATTAGTTTCTTCTTCGTTTATCTGCAAAAAAAAAAAAAACCCACCGAACACTTTTCTAATCCATTATGAAATACAAAGATAAAATTTAGAGTGAAGTATTTATTAGCTTACCCAAGTCTTTTCTGACACGCAAATCAAAATTATTAATCATTTTTCTTTTTAAAAAAACCCATATATTTTATATCCAAACCTCTCATCCCAAGCGTTGATAGTAAGGTACTCGAATGGCTGAAAATCCTAAAAGCGGACTCTATATACACCCAGATGACCGAAGCACACACTCTGAGAAGTACATGTTTCTTATGAAAATGAAAATATTTCTAAATACATTATTTCATTCACAGCATGTAGTCCGAGACTACTTCTATTGTATCCATTATTGTGATACTTTGTGCATCGACTAACGATTAACTACATGTGAAGTATATGTAGTCAAATTTTGGCAGAAAACACTAAGACGACTTCTTCCGGTATGTGAACAAACTAAATGTAAATGCATAGCGTACATGTATGGCCAAGATTTGCTGCACGTTGGCGTAGGAAACAACACACCCACCACCGACCCTCTTTTATATTTAAAAAAACTCCGGTGTAAAAAAAATTTGAGACGTTGATCAAGTGAAATGATGAATGCTTATTGGTGAAATGCATGTACATTCAATAAAAAAGAAGTTTTTTTGGCCTATGTTTATTTAGCTATTTTCATAAATACAAACTGTAGCTGCACTTTTCATTATAGTTGACCTTTCCCCAATATTTACAAGCCGATCTGTTATTGCGGTTTTTAAATAGTTTGAAAAGGTATAACACCTATAAAATAGCATATAGAAGGCATTTACCACAAAACTACTTGATTTTTTGCGACCAAATTGATGGTTTTGGTTGTGAAAAAGAATAACAAGCAAACGATTTTTCCATAAACGTTATCTTATTGAACAGCGATGCACAAATAATGCTGACAACCAATAGACCAGTTTTTCCCCTTACTGAATAATGACTTCTAGTTGTTTTTATATACTTCTTTCAGACTAATTATAGACTGGTCCTTGACATGTTAATTATACAGTAAACTGATTCAAAGCGGTTTATTTTCTTAAAGCTTAACGTATATGTCTCGGTGACTTCTCGATTCAAGGCCTGGCATTATCTACCTCCAGCAGAACATGGTACCATTCTTACAGTTGATGATCAATAGATGCGTCTCCTTTGTTATTTAAACAAAAAGATACCCTCAATAGATTTTGTTTCATTAAAAGTTTAAGATAAAAGAATTCTTAACTTATCTAGTACAATTTGTTATAGCTAAGTTTAGAATTTCTTGATTGGTATAGATAGGTTGTGAATTTTTTTATTGTTACAGATAAATTTAGAACTTTTTTGGTTGATATATACACTGTATAGGTAATTAAAATTCTTTAATTGTTTTAGATAAGCTTAGAATTCTTTGATTGTTATAAATAAGTTAAGAATTCTTTGAATTTAAACTATTCATTCAACACTTTGGCCGGGTGTTTGTTGGCGGTCAAAGTATCAATAATTGACAGTATACACGGTGTCTTGGGAAAAGTGTTTTATCTAGAGCCTTTCAAATTAACGTAAAACATTTCTCTTTGATCCCCCCCCCCTTCTCCATCTATAATTTGTGAGGCATTAGTCATGCTTTTGTTAACGGATATTTTTATGATCTCTGTTCTGAATTTTAATTAGTCATCGATGTCATTTGCAAAGTCTAATTATGAACCTGTCCTTGGGAAATAAGGTGCGAGCCCATCACATATCGTAATTATAGAGACGTCAATATTGATACACCGAGTGATACAGTCCTGTCGAGAATTGCATTTGGGGGTCAGCCCGTGGTTTTTGTAGCCAAAACGAACTTACAGTACTGCAATGCGATCTGATTTACAAAAGCAGGATAAACTCGTTTGCATGTGAACCGTATTGCGTGTACCAGTAATTCAGCTTCCTGTCGAGTTATTATTTATTCAAAAGTCGTGTCATTTTTTCATGAATATCACAAGTTTCATCTGTGATGCAGATGGAATTCTACAAATATACAGATTACATTGCACTGAAGTTTAAAATAATTAATATATCTTACATTAAGGTCACTTTATGCTTTACAGTCAAATAGTTAAATACGAATTTATCTTGTTATAACGACTAAAATTGAAAGTTCAAAAACGATTACAAAGTTGCATAGTAACTCGTTCTTAATTAATAGTGTCTTCGATGTTTAGAGGAAACTATGTCGGAAGCCTAATAAATCCCGCGTGTGGATAATGTGTGGAAATCAATGTCTACAACGGTCATCAGATTTCACCCTGGAAAAGTTTTATGATCGCCTTGTCATGCGTAACTTTTCTTATACATGTAAACACATACATGAACTAGGAGCTTTATAATAACAGAAATTTATCTAAAAAAAAAAAACACTGGAAAAAAAGTTTTCGGTTGTTTTTTTCTGCATTTTACCCATTGTGAATCAGCAGAGAATATTTGTAATTCTTTGTGATAGAACAGCAGTTTTCAATTCATTTACTTTGCAATAAACCAAATCCTGCTCCAATCATTTGACATGTAACGCTTGATTCACTTTATCAAGTGTGATGTTGGGAGACTAGAATGGTGGAACATCTCACTTGTAACCCAATGGAATTCAAAGATCCCCAATTGCCTTTGTTGATAATTAATTTCAATTTTTTTTCCTCGAATAAATTTTTCAAACCTAGATGATTGCTTAACCTTTGAAACTTTCGGTCGGGATGATTCCTAAGGATGAAGTATCGCCACTATTGGTGACTGCTTGTCTGAATTGTTGTACGGCACAATAGTAGAGAGCAATTCTGAAAAACAAAAATGGTTTCATATGATCTGTTTCTAATTCCGATGAGGATGTATTTTCCTTGGTTTTTTGAATTCTCATTGCTGTTTTGTAAATAAGAAAAAATGGGAAACAGCGTAAATCAACTACTTAAAGATTTTATAAGCTTAATATAATTATAAACATGTGTCTGTCTAATTTATTTGATATGTTTGTAACTTAAAAATGCGTCAAAAATTGTCTGTCTGCAAAAAAGAGTTGCTTCTGAATCAACAATTTAAAGCAAGCTTACATTAGTTAATATGACAATGAGATTTTTTTCCGCCACAAATCGAAATTTCGCTAGGAGTTTCACCTGTTTAAGTACGAATTAACCCAAAAGAGCGATAAAAACGTACCAAAAACTATACCACAATCACTCAGTTGTCTTGCTAAGTTCAATCTAGGAGGTACAAGTCCAAAAATAATTTCGACTGAAAAATTACGTCCCGTCAATAAAATCAAGAACCCCGAGAAAAGCGGGCATTCTATAACACTTTGAAACTAATTTCCACGATTAATGAAAGAATTGTTCCTTTAGGCAAGACCGTCCATTGTGGCTAATTATAGCAAAGACTCCGTCGCACGTTCTATTAAATTTTCTATTTTCCCCTCATAAATTCACTAAAAACTATATTTCAAAGAAGGATAGCTTTTCCAAAATATCTTTAACACAAGTTTGAAGCACTGAACGCACTAGGAATCATTACGAAAAACAGTAGTTTTTTTATATTCATTAAGAAATAATCGACCGAACAATATTGTAGCAAAGATTATATTCACGTGTAGTTTTATATATAATTATATAGATTACAATATTTACATTTTTCAGTGTCTTTGCCTGTGATAACACTACGTATCGAATTTGTACTATACAGTCCAATAACTACAAATGAGGTATAATAGGGGCGCCAGAGGGGTTTGCTTATTTATATTCAATTATTTAATCGTACAATGGCTTAAAATTATATAAATATAAGTAATAAGGAATCATTCTTTGAATTTAATGAGGTGATAATTTCGGTCGGGGCGTGATCAAATCTATCATATTGGATTTGATCACGCCCCGACCAAAATTATCACCTCATAATACTGAAAGAATGATTCCTTATTCCTTAAATACAAGAACAAATTTAATTTAATTATATAATTACACCTTATTAAGAAGCGGGATGCGGATATTTCTTTTCTCTTAGAACAATATACTTGTAATATTCTACCTTCTTTAAATGACTATGGATTTACATACTATTGGTATAGCGTGCTCTTTTCGTGCATATGTACATTTGTAAATATTTTTGTTTTTGTATCTCATGTACCATTGATATGGCTTGGGAGAAATAAACATTCATTCATTCGTGTGCAGCAATTAAGTATTGAAGAATGCAAATAAATTATTCTATCAAAATGATTTATAATTTCAAACAACTTACAAAGGTAATTTGTTTATTTCTATTCCTTCTATCCTGAGAACAACAACATCAAAATTACAATATACTCTAACTTTGAATGGTTTACTTATTTCATTTCAATCTCGTACAGTAGATTTCAATAACCTCTAGAAGAAAAAAATTCAATCAAGAAAAATGTCCATCCACCGAAATGAAAATGCTTGCCTTTTGAGTAAGTGTACATCTCGTGATCTTCTCAGATTACATGGTCAACGAGGCTTGTCTATTAACACCAATAGATGTCACGTTTTGTATAGTTCTTCTCTTTTACTCGCTGGTCCCGGCGAGCTGGGTAGTGCCGGGCGCTCTCTCCGACAGGTCAGGCTTTTGATTGAATATTCCAAGGACCTCATGATGGCTCCTCTCCAGGGGCCAGTGCTGCTTTGTGGCTGTGATAGAAGTCTCTAACCGGTGTTTGAACTTGGAATCACGATTAAGTGGTTTCCAATATTACGCTAAATCCCAAGCTAGTCGGAGCGCTTGCATTTGTGGGTTTTCTGTTTTACATGAAAAACACCAATTCTAAATATTCCCGATGAAGTTATGGAGAAGGGTCCAAAGATACATTAAAACTATCTGCAGTCATTAATGTAATACTCTAATTGATTATACATGTAAGTTTGAAAGACATTGAAATGAATTCGAAATTTAATTTTATCTATTATAATGTTTTATCCATAAAAATAAAACAATTAAATTTCCGTCTAATATATGTCAATTTTATAATATTATTACATTAAAAGTTTAAAATTTATCAATCTAACCACTTCGATTACTTGCAATATCACTATTCAATAATATCCAAGAAATAAAGGCCTAAATGGCTATGCCTACTGTTAACATTGTTTTATCAACTTAAAATAAGATACAGCTCGGGTAATGAGCTCACTTTTGAGCTCTATTTATTTCCATTGTTTTTAAAACGTATGCTGCTTTATTGCACTTTTAAGAATCGAATGCAACCTGGCATAAAAGGATGTCTAGAAATGCAAAAACAGTGTATGTTTCGTGCAAGACGTGACCTAACACAAAGTCTTAGAAGATTCTGATGTGATACATCCTGTGAACTTCTCGGTTCTTTAGGATCTATGATCAATCGAACAGGCAAACAAGTAGCATTGCTAAATAAATCGTCCAGGTAAGAAACAGACAAAAGAATCATTGATGCATTATCTAATGTTTATTGTGTCAATGTGAGTCAAGCATACGGGTCTTCTCGTGTGAAAACTGGTAATCCGTCAGTGCTGCTGGCATTCTGGGGTATCGAGGAGAGGTAATCTGCCCAGTGAAACGTTTGCGCATCCCGGAAACAGTACTGGACATCCAGCGTGTTGGTGTTGTCCGTGGAGTAGAGAATGTAAAAGTTGCACATCTCGTCTTTATTGGTGGCGCTAATAGAAAAATGACATTATATTTAATTTCATATATAGAAAAGTTACAGAATGCATGTTGCTGTATACTGAAATCGACTCAAGGAATGTGACTATGATCAATATTCTTGCAAGTATCAAATTAAGTTCAGAGTGTACAAATATTACAGACAGAGGTTGAATAAAACTTTGGTGTGTGTTAGCTAATAATGACAAATCCTAGCAATGCCTATCAGTGCCTACCAGACAATCGGGGTGGGGGGGGGGGGGGGGGGGTTGTTTAAAGTTTTATTGTATTATTTCGGCAAAGATTCGGCTCGGTTTGATTATTGAATTTACACCTTTACCGAAATTTTCAATGTTGGGAGAGCCCATCATAATAGATTTACCCCAACTTCGACATTTTATCGCGGTTAAAATCGGGATATACTTGTGTGTAGCCCGCTACAATTTTGTAGATCGAACACCCTTATTATTAGATATTCAAGTTATATACTTGCATGTACATGTACATAGTGAATCTCCCATAACTTATATATGTCTTCCATACATATTCGAATTTAAAGTATAAAACACGTACCCCATCTAAACGTATTACTATAGTATTCACACAACCTTTAAGATTCTAATATATGAGTCATACAAGTTACCTGATTTTAACGTACGTAGGCCTGACAAAACGTACCCGATCTTGAAGTATGATTGTACCCGATTTTAACTTTTGAGACACAACTTATCCGATCTTAACGTATTAGACACGGCTTCTACGATCTTAACGTATAATAAACACAACTTACCCTTGGCTATCTTAATGTATGATTTTCACATCTTACCCATCGTAACATACGATACATACAACTTACCCGATCTTTGTGATGAACGTTCTGTCACTGCTCATTGTACATCTTGCCGCCTGTAAAATATTGCATGGCTGTAATTCCGTGATATTCATATGGAAGTAACAGATAACCTTAGAAAACTTTCATTCTTTGTGCAAAGAGAGATAACCTAGCCATAGCATGAAAATATGTACAAGTTCGGTACCAGCAAGTCTCCTTTGCGAATGTCCATACCCGGGGCGTACACGTCATAAAAAGCCTGTATCGAAACAAAAAATGGACTCTTGTTAATATGTCTTAGATGATTCGTCAACGTTACCATCACTTTGAATTCAATCGTACTGTATATCATGGTTGATTTTTGTCGAGTACACTAGTACCTGAGGAAGCTGGGGGGACATCCGTCCGATCTCCGTCCATCTGCCATCGCGTATCCGGTATGCTGACGTCACTACACCTACAACCAATCGTATTTGTTTTAGATTTAAATTATAATCCATGATGCTTTGTAATGAACAGTATTAACGTTTTTTTTGACTATAAATATGTAAAACAACCTAAATTATGGGAATGTGTTCTGAATCCTATCGGGTGAATAGTGTAGTTGTTATACTGACAAGCTGACTCCATGTGAAAATCTGCAACAATGCAAGATGGTAAACAATACGTAAATCGTAGATTTTTCTGATTAATATACACATGTATAATAATTATGGCAGGTACTTACTCCGTATCATGGGTGGTATGTATCCGTAATTACCCAAAACGTAAAACCCGGCTTGTAAAGGCTGGCTGTTATATAATGGTAAATCAACTATATAATCAATCTATTCAAAATCACAGAGCATTGTGTCTTTAAAGATAAATGAAAACAAACATTGTTGGATAACTTTCGTGTTTCAAAAGGTATCATGAAACACCATCATCTCTCAAACTGTAACCAAAACCACATTTCCAGATATCCCAAATTATCATCAACATCCTAAATAAATCATCAACATCCCAAATGTATCATCAACATAAAAATATATGCGAATTGAAAATTAATCTCACCGGGTGTAAGTCATGGTCAACGTAACTCCAGAGTCATCAAATTTAGAATCTTAAAACGATTGAATAAAATCTTTAACAAAGAATCATGGATTGATACTTTAGAATTCACAATTAATGATATATATGGAATATTTACCCTCAAATGCACCTTTATAGTGAAGCTGAATGACCAGGTATTTAATCTTTGTACTCCCGCCCACGCGGAAACCAACACCTACAAGATAACTCTACAGATAGCCATCTGTGACGTCCTGCATCAGTAGACCATCACTATAATCCGAAAATTTACTCACCTTCTGGAAGTGCGCGTGAATCTGCGTCCATTGCCCATGCGTACACGATTTCTCGTTGGCCATCTTGGCACACCGAGTCATCGGACCTGTCGTCCATCTCTCCACACTGCCTGATGTAAGAGTTTATATAAATGTGAATGTAATACAATTTTCTTTTATATAAATGTGAATGCAATACAATTTTTTATTATCAGATTTTTTTTAAAATTCCTGCTTCATTTTTTCTGAATATGGAATTCATTTGACGAATTGATATTTTTCACCCATTTCAATACCACTGTCTTTTAAGTATCCAAATGATGTGCGTGCATAATTCTGTACACTCATTTGAGCTGACAGACTACCCTAGGGGTAGGGTTTTGGGGGATTACGTACCATGAGTCCTCCGTGGAGCCCGGATGACCACACCCATACACCATCATGTGATGAGCTACTTGTTTTGAGGCGTGGGGCTCATACTTTACTGAAAGATACACTTAGTTATTTAATGGACGACTTGTCTTTATATTGAGAGAGAGAGAGAGAGAGAGAGAGAGAGAGAGAGCGAGAGAGCTGGGAAAGACTCACATATATACGCCTCCCTTTCATCTAGTTTAACACCATGGCATACAAGGGCGTCAGCCTATTTTAAAGACAAAATCTACATCAGTAAAGAGCCATTCCATGCATTCGTTACATCGTATTCCATAATATCGAATTCGAATTAAATATTGTATGAGAAAAGTAACGTGGAGTAAAATACATGTATAGAATATCCTGACTTCAGTTATTTGGATGTACAGGTATAAAGTTTATTCCTTAACAAAATAATTAAGAATTCATTTCTAAAAACACTCTACATGTAGTCTTATCAGTTTTTCTTCCTTACTCTTCTTTCATTTGCGTTTGTAAACATATAATGTTGTCTACTACAAATTTCAGATTAAATTCGATTTTCCCATTTAAAAATTATTTGAAGCCGAGAATGTATCAGACGTGGAGATAGATATTGTATTTCAAATTTTGAATTATAACCTATTTAAAAATAAAAAGGGAACCTATTTCTGTATCATATGACTATACAAGTGTTTCTCTCACGATTTATCAACAGGAACGAATGAAAGGAAACGCTCCATTAAGACAGAGAGACCTTTCGCTACCAAAATAATGATAGCGGTGGTTCCAAAGACTGGAATGTTTATATACTTAGCTTTTGACGACAACCTATTGTCTTACTTACTTTCTGAGGTCGGACATTTGGCATACGTATGGATTTCGTGAAGACATCGGTATTTTTTATAGATTTCGCTTGACCCGGTATAGAAATCAGACTTATAGTAAGCAGTGGTATTATACCTCGGTGTGCCATTTCGTTATCATGAAGTCAGAAGAAGGAAAAAAGATAAGAGTAGTTTAATCCGGGCTGAAAACCGAACCCCGCACTGTGTCAAACGTCACGTCTGTAAACGTGCAACGTGCAGAGCGCAACAACACTGCGTCACTGGTAAAGGATGTCAACCACAAAACCCTGGCAATCTCAATTTTTACACTATAAACTCTTTTTGAAAGTAGGATTGAGGTTAAAATTGAGCACCTATGGGCCCTGCAGTGCGGCAATAGCCATAATAACTGTCGACGAGCAGAAAAGGACGCATTAGACATTGCAATACTACTAGTAGTAATCTGTACGCATGCAGATTACTAAAGCAGGGCATGGTAAAGCATTGATGTTAAATGAAATGGTAAAATGAATGAAAGCAAGCTTCTTATAACTGGTTACTCTTCATCTTGGAAACTTTACATCTTAGTAATATAACTTAACACTATGAAAATTTTATCATTTCAGTACTATTCTGATACTGGAAATAATACACATGTATATGAACAACTGAATTTCTCAATCTTTAATAAAATATGTTTCATTGCATAATTTAGTCGCGTTGTCAATTATAATACACTGGTATTTTTTCTCTAATCAAAGAAATCTCGCTGAGAATCACCATACCGCCACTTTTGCTTGATTTCACAAGGAAGAAAAAACAAAAATCCCGTTACCAGTAACCGTAACGTCATACCACTTCCGGGATCACGAGTTGCGCATAGGTGTTTAATCAGGAGTCACGACGGGCCCTATACTCGCCATTTGGTCACACCATCCTTATTCTTGAGTACCAACCGTATCCCCCCTCAAGAGTTAACATTTGTAAATATGTGATACATTCGGTGCCAAGAAAACAAGTTCCAACGAAGCCTCGCCGTGTACCAAGGTAAGTGATTTTTTTTTTTGGGGGGGGGGGGTCAGTTAAAATTCTGCCTGTAAATAGTCACTCCTTTCAACTTTTTTACAAAAAGATTAAACAATTGCCAATAATTGTTTTATATGAAGAATTGTGTGTCAATACACGTATTTACAAATGTACCCCTTTGAAGCTGAACACCGCTCGTAAATAGGCACCGTCACCCAGGTACCTGATATATAAACCCTTCGATTTCGTTACACCCGATTGCTCACCTGAAACTCGTGGCCGACGTGTTGTATTCCTTTCGTGGTATTTGGATTTTATGCATTTATTTCTTATTTTATGTACATATACTGTTTGTAAATAATGCATTGACCTGTTTATTTGATGTTAGTATTATTTTGGCTTGAAAAAAGTGCGTAAAACTTGATAATTTCATCGCGATCGAGTAACACGGCGAGGCAAGATGTGCGTCCACACAGGTGAGACCTCTACAGCAAAATACTTTAAACTGTTAAGAGGCATGCAGCTTATATAAGGGTTGTAAGAAAGCGGTGATGAAAGAGAAATATGGCGGACAGTGCCTATTTACCAGCGGTGTTCAGCTTTAAGGAAAAACGTGTAGTGTTATAGTTCAAACGAAGTGCAGTCGTACTGTACATGTTCAAATACTTTTTCAATTTTTAATAATAATTGTAAATATTGATCACATCATCATTGACATACATTTTGGAGTTTTTATCCTTCATTTTACAACTGTTTGGTACACTGTTACAACAAAACCTTCATCTGCATTGAAAAGGACTCAGTGAGTAGTATTGTATTCCGAGTGTACATGGTCGCCTAGAAGAGTGGTCAACCCTTCTGATTGCTCATTGGTTAATTTATCAGTTTACAGTTAATATGTTTCCTTTCCATGCGTTGGGACAAGATTAATGTAGTGTGATTACCTCTTCCTGTTCGGCAAGCAATTATCAATCAGTCTTAATATTGTGTAGCGGTCCATCGTTAATGTTTGCTTTTACCTTTTGATTTGAAATTTAGAAACTCGTAAATTATCGATACGCATCGGTAGTTAGAGGGATCATTTATGTAAAATAATATAAAAAATCCTGCAATGCTCAGGGTATGTCACATAATGTAATCAATTCAAGCCAACTCCGAACATTACTTTAGTTTAGAACTTTAGACCATATAAATATGTATGCAATCATTCCCCTTTAAGTAAATACTACTTTGTAAGTATTTTTCATTTTTGTCTTTTAAGATTTTCTTATTAATAAGTTAAAATGATTACTTTACACGTACCATGTGTTCCATATATTTGTAACCCATTTAATCAATTACGCGATATAATTTCCTCAAATAAAAAAAAACCATTTGTCATTTGTGTATAGAGAATCATTAAATGTACTGTATGTTATAAGGTAACCTAGATATGATACAGCAGGACATACATGTTGTTACTTTGATGTTTTGATGACATACAAGTCGTTTC
Source organism: Magallana hongkongensis (assembly GCA_016163765.1). NCBI lineage: Eukaryota > Metazoa > Mollusca > Bivalvia > Ostreida > Ostreidae > Magallana > Magallana hongkongensis. The sequence goes on from WFKH01006014.1 coordinate 33,387,587, forward strand.
CCTTGCATTATGTTTTGAAACATCAAGTTGGAATCTTACCAGTTGTACATTTGTAATGACTTTTATTTCGATGACCGTTATTTAGAATCTTATATCTTGTCTCAAACGGATTTCTTTTCGTCTTTCACAAATATTTAATATTTTTCATAAGCATCTTAAAATGCAGTTTTTGAAAACTTTATTTAAAACATTTAAACATATCCAACATTGAAATAAACATTGTAATAACAAACAATACCAACCTGTCCCTTGAATATGCATTTGAACATCAAAAGATAATGAACACTTGTCGCTAAAAAAAAGCAGTTAATTTTATATATGTCAAACTCATTTTTTTTCCTCGATATCAAATAAGGATCTTCACTGTTAAACTGAGACAGAATTGACCTTCCTTTAGGATGTATACTTCAGGACGAATGGGACACAATAGATTAGTAAGGGCAAAAATATGGCTCAAATTTTAAAATGTAAAATCATCCATTAAAATTTTCAGCATTTTGCAAGATCTGGCATAAAAAAGCATTCCTAAAATTCTTTTAAAATGAAGATAAAACAACCAGACAGTCCTGAACCTATGGGGATCACACGCATGCGTGCGCTTAACCGACTGTGCTGCACCGAACGTCAATAGGAGAGTGGCAGATAAAATATAATGTATTCTTGTGTCCCATTCTTAAAAATAAAGAAGAAATAAAAATAATAGTGTAAACAGAGAAGACACACATGGTGTCTACAGTGGTGGATAGTAGTCGGGATCGCCATACGCATTATTAAGGTAGTCCAGCAGACGCGCCAGGCGACGGTCTTGTAAGTTCTCATCCAACGTCACATCCTTTTGCGAAATACCCGGATGTGAGGGAGATGAAATCTTGAGGTAGACGTTTTTGTCTGGGATTAGACTGGCTGTTTGCGGGGCGTCTTTGAGATTCATCTTGTGTTTGAGCGGCGAGTTGTCCCAGTAATAGTAGGGCGGTCCTGTCGAGAAACAGTTGTGGTTTACAGCGGTTCGTGTTCCGTCCACAAAATACATGATGTAGAAATTACACATCTCGTCGTTCTGGGTAGCTCTGGAAGAGAAAATGAGTTGACGCTAAACTGCTAAATGTAGCATTGAGCGGCACCCTTTTTATTCATCTATCTTATCAGACTGTTTTCTTACCCAATCTGGATGGTTCTTGACTCATCATTTTTCATTGTGCACCTAGCAGCCTATAAAAGACAAAATCTTATTATACTCATTTATCTCAATGCTAGTCACGTCAACAGTTATGAATTGATTATTATTATGAAAGTCAAAGACATGTCTGGTCTAACTCGGCTTCGCTATGGATCACACAGCCTCGGTCTCAATCCCACTCACCAAAATGTCTCCCTGGCGGACTTCTATACCAGGACTCGTGACGTTGTAAAACATCTGTAATAAAAATTGCTATGAAATAAGGCTCATTATTTGCTAAATCTGATTTTGGAAAAAGCATAAATAACAAGCAGTATCATCGTTTGACAAAATGAGTGGCTAGCTGCAGAACTGTAGCTCTACGGGAAATTCGGGTTGACGGACCGTATAGCTACAGTTCTGCAGCAAAGTGAGGGACCAGACAAAAAGTGCAATTTGCCTGTCGCTTTATTTTCTAAAGATAATTTCTTTGAAAAGAGGAGGGAGCCGGCGACACCCCCATGAAGCCAAGTGCCAAATTTAGACACAAAGCAATAATACAGTGATCTTGACAGAAAAATCTATATAATAAATTCAAAGAATAATTTTGGATTTAATGTACTTAAACTATTAATATCCTTTATCGAAAAGTGTGCATGATGAAAACGATCAATTGATAAATCGTAAGTTCTATAAGCATTAAGGATTGTAAAGGATTTTTACTACACCCGGTCCGAAAATATGAGCTTAATGACCGCAGTACCAAAATTCTTCAGTTTAGTTACATGTATTTTGAAGAATGTGAGTACATATAAACGCACAAAACACACGTGTGTTGTTCACTTTTCTTCATGCAAGTAAATGTGACATTGCTGAAGCTGTAATAGTCAACCTGGGTATGCGGGGGTTAACATTACTTTTTTAAAAACACGAATTCATGTGTTCAAATACACGCACGAATGTGCTGATGCTAAATTTACATGTACTTTGCAGACATAACAAATGTGCATGACTGTTTTTTTGGCCGATAGCTAGTAATAATAGAAAACGCCAATAATCAGATTTGCACGTACGGTAGTATCTCTTCATCATTAGTTCACATTTTCTAATTGAAATAAAACGTTGACTTGACGAGGTTTAAAAGTTTCTTTATACAAATAATATATTTTTATTGACAAGACATAGTTCTAAAGGCGTCAGGGGTCAAATAAATTTCATAATCAATATTTCAAAGGTGATCTGCACTGATTCTTGTTCCTGCACGATTTCTCCGTGTTTTTGTAGAGCCAATGTTATTTTGACATTAAGAAAAGCGTGGACCAGATAAATATTCTATACATGTACATGTATATTGAAACTGTATGAAAAAACCCACAAACTAATTCGTTTGTAATATTATTTCTATGGGGCCGTTTAAGCTACCGATTTGAAATACTATAGTACCCGAGCATTACACTACAGTGGGGATGGCATTAGAACCCCCGTCAAAGTCGCTGTATCATAAAGGAAACTTCTGTTTTCTGACATATACATCTTTCTGTTAACACTTGGCAGCAAATTATAAACTTGATTTTTACATATTTTCCAATTGAGATGTAAAAAGCAATTCCGAATATCCCAAATAACTGAAGTACTTGGCGCAAATTATCTGAAGGTTTTATTTTTTTTGAATTTTTTCCATTTAAGGAAGCGTTATATACTGGCGAAAACAAATATTTATCAAACTTTGGTGAACACGTATCCAATATAATTGAAAAAATATAGTTGATGTATTGTACATGTATTTTAATTCACGATGCCTTTTTTTTTTGCCACAAATTATTTAATAAAGAAAAAAGAACCACAGTGTATATACATTTAAAAATCAAGGGAAAGTGTATAAATGAAGTTTATAATTTTTACGTAAAATATGTTTCTATCATGTGATTCTTTTTGCCTTGGAACGAGATAATTATAATTTTGACACATAATTACGCAACTGCAATTGTCTATAAACTAAAAGAAAACGTGCAAATAGAAAATATAAAGCGTCATTAATAGAAAAAATAATAGAAATGTACACATGAAAACTATGCGTGCATAATTATTATAGCAAAAAGAATTTTAGAAAACTATTTGATAGTAAGCTATTTTTAAAAAATTAGCAACTGGGTTCTCATCATAATGTACATGTAGTCGCAGGCACGTAGCATCGTTTTTGAAAGTGGAGGGGGAGGGGGGGAGGGGCAGACTCATTCGGAAAAAGTTCGCAAATCATGAAAATTCTAATCCGTGTGGGGGGAGGGGTATACCTACTACAACTTCGATTTCACTGTTAATTTCCTGATTTTCACTTCAATTTTTTACGTGCTCTCAAAAAAGTGGAGGGGGGACGACTCCATG
>WFKH01006014.1:33412223-33428502 GCA_016163765.1 Magallana hongkongensis
ATTAATAAATTATCGAGAAAGTGATGATGTGTTCCGTTTAGAGAGTCCCTTTTACCTTGTATACCATGATGACCGTAGACTGGCGAAGATCTTGTAGTTTTCAGCACGTGTCAATTAATGTCAATCAAAATCCACGTGGTACAAATAAACGATATAAGTTAGTACGACCCTTAAATTTCTGGAAGCTCATAATTACATTAGGCCTCAAAAAATTAACTCTTGGTTCTCAGGCCAACATTTTCAAAAACAGATGTGGTCGGGCGGTGATAATTTTTTTGCTTTTTATTTAATAGAAAAAGGATGCGGTATTTTTCTTTTTATTTTAACAATGTGCAATTCTTATTCAAATCCAGAAAAAGCGATGTTTTAAAGCAAATAAATAGTTACCTTGCAATAAATGTATCGGATTTATTAGCTCAAACTAAATGAAATAAATAAGTCATCATGTTCTTCAAAAAACTCCACAACTACAAGACTTGAGAAAGCCATGTGTTTAAGCATAATGGGATATTTAGTATAGTTCAAGCTGCAGGAGCTCTTCTTCTATATGCATTTGAGGTTAAACGACGTTCTTCATATACCAAAACTAAAATCATTGCTGTCGCAATCATAATTCAACACAGCGTCTCATAACTAGATTCGGCAGCCATCTGCAATTGTTATAATTAAATCTGAATCATCGCGATGTTTGCAATTATGTATGTAAAGGGATTTTTATGTATTTCAACTGTCACAATCAAAGTTATTTCTTATTTCCTAACGATACAATGGGTAAATCTGAAGTTATTCACACGTGTTTTCAGCTGTACTGTCTCTTTAAATGTGATTGCCAAAGGTTGATTTAGGTTTTCATAAGACAAGTTCTAGATGTTCCGTTTGAAGTAATCATCTATTCCGATCGTTATAACATGTACGTGCGCAATATAAACAAATTTTCTGCATTTGCTATGTAATAAATTAATGTCTTGTTGAATCCCCCCCCCCAAAAAAAAGTTAAAAAAACATTGTAAAGTAGCTACTACAATGATAATTGTAACGGTATTCAACAGTTATTCAGTATGAATAAAGGAAAGCTGAATGACAGGACAGCGACATGTTGTTTGAACAGTCATCATAATTGACAACTGTACAAACCAATTTCCCTCATGATTGCAGCCAAGAACTGTCTTCAATTTAACATGATCAGATATTAATAACTCCTGATTTACAAAATTTGTAAGAAAATTGTGTTAAAATATACAACTTTTTAAATTAAGGTATCAGATGTACAATTGACCAAAAAATGATGCCTGGTAAGGTACATATTGTATATACTCATTTGATAGGTATGGGTATGTAATTTCTAAAAATAGAATTTTTTCCCGCCAAATCACTATGGGGAAGTAACTCTAGAGCTGCAAATCATGGACGGTTAAATACTATTTTCCTTTGTCGAAGACGTGTGTAAACATGATAAATATTGAAAAAATAAAAAATGCCAACATATTTAAATAATAATAAAGTTGTGAAATAAATTTTACACTTTTATATTATCTTTTTTTTTTTTTATTTATGAGAATTATTTTTTACACGGACCATAACAACGTCACGCGAGTTAAACCCCCATCGTCGGCCGCCACAATCATAATCTAACAATATTCTTGTTACTCGGTTATTTTAGTTTTCTATTCCTTTACGATTGAGGACTTGTAGTTTTAGAATTCAAGATCTAAAATTGTTAAGTTTTTCATTCAGCAATATGTCTGCATGAAAAAATATTTTTACTTACTATTACAACGAAGTCGTGAATTGCGGGTCACATCAGGCGTGTAAAGCGTTACGAGCAACGCGTGCGAGAAGCGTGTGAAATGTATCATCAGAATTCAATCGGAACCTTTAACTCGTAGAAAAAATATACACAGTATTATCTTTTGATCAAAATTGTATTTTTTCCAACAAACAAAAGAATACGAAGACTGCCTATAGAGCCTGTCTATGATGTATCCGTACCGGTACAATAGTGAAAACACAATACATCAACACGTTTTATACAGTTAACAAAATATGATTTTTATAGAAAAAAAAATCCAAATCAACTATATGTGACACTGTGATGTTGTAATAAGCATGTATTATTTTTTACACGATTAGATTGTGTACAATTACCACACATTACCTCCGAGTCTCGGACATCGGCTAACTGGCTGAACCTGTCAATCAAACTTTTAGCCTTTGATTTCATAGGATGGTCACGCGTCTCTTTTATGTCAACAGCCATTTGAAACGAAATTGACGTTAAAGCAGTCGGAATCAGTATTTAATAGTACAATTTCAATAATACGAAATCCAGCAATTTAGAGTGAAAAATATACTGTTCACATTCTATGAAATGCGAGGGAAGAAAATTGATTGGAATCCCGATAAAAAAATATAATTATTGATGTCATTATTTGACTTTTATGAACTCGATTAACGGAATTAAACACAATGGTTACAATAAATGTGTACAAGCAGTTTAACTAGGAAATACGTTTACATGGTATTTATTAAAAATAGTCGGTGATAAATACGCAGTTATACAAATCTTGGGTCTGAAATATTATGTATGTTTAATTTTTTTTCAATGCACGGTAATGAAATTAGATATACAAAAATCAAACAAATTGAATAGGGTCATACAATTACCGGAATACCCCAAATTCAAGTTATGCACAGTCACACAATCTACCAAATCAATGATTGAAGCGACCTATTTTCGACGGAATACGTGAAACACGCACTGCAAACTTTACAAATTAGGGGTTTTTTTCTCCACGTATCGTAATTGCGCCGCGGGAAAAAGAATAACGTCATACAACGGCAAATGACGTAAAACTGCTACGACATCATAATAAACATAAGGGTAAAAAAGTAAAATATTTTGTTTTAAAATTATGAAAAAAAAATCTTGGTTAACTTTATGCATCAATTGTTTACTCTTTTCTGTTTATTATGTTAAATCAAAAATATTTCGACATTTTCAAAAATTATTTCAATCTCCGTAATCTAACGAGCTCATCCCGGAAAATCCCGAGCTCTCATGCTCAATTGTACATCCGATACCTTAATATGATTAACTGATTACTGATTTTGTATCCGGTTACCATCGTTCCGACAGAGTAATCGGTTAACCAGCTAGAAATTGCCATCCCTAATATTTACAGAAATGTAAATAAGGAAAACTTAAATGATAGCTACATATATTGTATGTATATTTTTTGGCACTTTATCATCCCCTATTTCCCCTGGAGGTATCAGGCCTACCGACACACTTCCTGCCCGTAGAGTCCAGTTTGAAGCCTCGTTTACAGACACATCTGTATCCATCTGCTGTATTGTGACATGTTCCCCCTGGAGTACAGAAAGAAGGATCCTCCCTACACTCATCAATATCTACAACAGAATGCTCACATCTACATGTATAGTTATTTCATTTCATAAATAAGCTATCAGTAAGAGAGATAGTCAATATGCAAATGCTCAATACATTCTTATCTGAACATTGATGTAGTAATGGAAACTGTTATTCTGAAATTCATCTCATATAGGCTATCTTGTACAAGTGATCTTTTTTATAAATATAATCCATTTCAGCAGTAGAGCTACATCTGTATTATAATTTTGTTTTACTGGTACACGTTTGAGATGAGATAAACTGTATCAATGGAGTTAATTGTACAGCAGATTCTGTTCCACTGTACCGGTAATAGTAATAGAGAAATAACCTTCTATTAAGGTACAAATAACAAAACAATCCAAATTTTCTGAATCATTGTACAGGGTTTACCTTTGAACAATAACTATTTTAAAGGATTTGTTTTTAAAATTCACTAAAAATCAAACATTTATGTGTACTATGTCATCAGTTTCAATGAGTGATAAATCACTCTCTGTAAAATAAACAGTACCAAGGAAGGAGAACAGATGGGTATACAATTAAATGGGGATTAATTAGCCTTTGTCCCATTTTAGGCCTGTGTTACAGACTGACCGACCTCTACACTGGTTGGCCTCCATCCTGTAGCCTATTTTACAGCTGCAGTGGTAGCTGCCCTCTGTGTTTGTACAAATCTGTTGACACCTGTGTTTCATGGTAGTGCACTCATCCAAGTCTATCAAAAAATCAAAAAATACAAGTATCTCTCTTTAATTTGAAATCCATGTCTACTTTCATATGTCTTTGAATGAATTTAATATCATGACTGTACCCTATAAATGTTTAATTCTATAGAATCCGTGAAATATGTACCCCTGCAGGTTTTGCCGTCCCTGTTCAAGACATACCCCGGCAAACAGGAGCAAGTATAGCTGCCTACTGTGTTGACACAACCAAACTCACAGGAAGAGGTGCCTTCTTTGCACTCATCCACATCTTGGAAAACAGATGGACAAAGTTTAAATGCACAATAGAGTGGAATCAAACTGCCACCAAAAGATATCTAGTTTCAGGTACCTTTCAGGTACAAGCTAATGCTATACAAAGTATCTGCGTGAACCATGTAACTGGTCAAGAGGTCATATATTTGATATCACAATGATCATCACACAAGCTCATGGTTTGACGGTTGCATTATTACAAACATAAACACACAGTTATATCAATGATTCTAAAAGATTTTACGTACTTAAACGTAAATATAAGTAATAAGAGCAATGTTAAAAAGTTCACTAGGATATGAACTTGTTTGGTACATGATCAAATCTTCTGTGAACCCCTACCGGCTTCACAGGATTTGATCACACAACCAACCAATTTCATTTCCTGGTGAACTTTTTTACATTGCTGTTTAATTCTTAAATACAGTTTTTTGAGACTTACCTATACATTTTGTATTTGTGATATCAGTTTTGTAACCACGGTTACAACGACATCTGTAAGATCCATGAGTGTTGATACAATAACCATTGCCACATATTCCTGGAAACTTTAGGCACTCGTTTATGTCTAAAAGGAAACAAAGAAAAATCTTTAGCATTTTTTCATGAAAATCAAAATTATGTTACAATAAGACAATAAAATTTATATTTTTAAAAGTCATTGATACCTTTTCCATCTGGTGTCTTTCCAATATCTTCAGGACACATGTCCTTAAATTCTCCTGCAAAGAGAAGAATGACAAAGCAAGATTATCAATTCAGCTTGTTCAATATCATCAATGTTCATCAGAAAGCCACTTCAATTATAAGCTTACTAGATCCCTGGGCAGGGCATCTGCTGCAGGCAGGGCCCCATGCCGCTGCCCCCGAGCAACAACACTCCTGATTGGTCATTCTGTAGAAGTAGGTGGGCACACATCTTCCACCTATCAACTCAAGAAAACAGTTCCCCTCTCTCTGATCTGAAATGATATTTAGAATATTTAAAACCCGAGACTTCATAAGATAACAAGGTTTACACAACTGTTTGAGATCTGTGAGTTTTCTCACTGGCAGTGTTCTTACCACGACAGGATTTTCCGTCAGGACTCTGGGTGTATCCTGGGGGGCAGGTACACTGGTAACTTCCCTGGAGATTTACACACCGGCCAGGCTGACAAACTCTAGGGTCTCTGCATTCATCAACATCTAAACATTCAGAATAGAGTGAAATTTTGATCCCTACATGTATATCACAGAAAAAAAACAGATGAAGATTCTAGCACTTATATTTCATTACCTCTACAGTTGTCCCCAGTGCCAGTAAAGCCCTCGGGGCAGACACACATAAAAGTCCCCACCAAGTTCTTGCAAGCATATCGACAGTTGTTGACCCGTGTTTGGCACTCATCAACATCTAAACAGTAATATAAATACTTGCATAAATTTACATCAAAATGTTTGTGTAAGAAAATAAATGATTGCCACTGATTGGAGATTGAGAGAAGCATTACCCTGGCAGTGAGAGTTATCAGGAGCCAGAGTGAAGCCCTTTGGACACACACACTGGAAAGTTCCAGGAAGGTTCACACATCGGAAAGCACAATTGTTCTGTGGCCCACTGCACTCATCAATATCTGTAACAAATAAATGGAGCACTTAGAAGTGGAAATCTTTTTGCTACATGCTTTCTAATTTTTCACGAAAATGAGGTGAAACCTTTGATACCTCGGCATGTGTTGTCTGCCCCTGGTTCAAACCCTGGACTACACAGACACTCGAACCCTCCGATCCTATTCCTGCAGGTTCCATTACCACAGATGCCCGCACTATCAACACACTCATTTCTATCTGTAAAAATCAATCATTATACCATCCTATAAATTTTATGTAAATTCAAAGTAATGTCTTTATTTAATAATACACAGTCACTCTTTTTTCTTACCTTCACAGGTTCTCTGGTCGGCCCCCAGTGTATATCCCCTCAGACACTCACACCGGTACGATCCATCCGTGTTTATACACATTCCATTTACACACAGGTTTGGATTTACAGCACACTCATTCACATCTAACAAATTGTGATAATAAAAGCCAAATAGACAAAATATTCAAACTGACTGGAAAAACAGTGTTAAGTAGAAGTTCACAATTCAGCTGGAACTGGACAATACTGTAGATCTGCATACAGTAAAACAATAATGTTACTCACAATCACAACTATCTCATTTTTTGATTGATTGAATTTGAACTAAATTCCATAGTGCAAAATTCTTTGTCTCATCAGATATTCTGTACCTTAAAGTGTCTATGAACCTTCCATTTTAAAGGAATCCATAAAATGTTACGCTTTGTAAAATTCAAAATAACTTTACCCACAATTCCTCCTGAGGGATCCACCACTCTTCCATAGCCATCAGGACACAGTGTCTTGAATTCAGCTATAATAAGAAAAAAGCCGTCCAATAAAGACCCTTTGTAGCTGCTGATTGTTTAGATTTATGTTCTATGTAGATATGAGTTAGTATCTGGACTCACCCTCCTGCTGGGTGGGACAGACGGCACACTGCTGCTGACTGCCCCAGGCCTGGCCCAGTGTACAGCAGCAGTCGGCCTTGGTCATGTTGATGGGACGTGGAGATACACACTGACCACTTCTAAACCTGTTGAAACAGTTCCCCATCCGCACATCTAAAAACAGTAACATGTATAAATATACACATATTACCATTTGCTAAACCGAAATATGTCAATAATTTGATTTCAATTATTAATACATGTAGTTACATCTTTTAAGGCCATCAAAAATTAATTCCTTGGTTCTCAGGCCCGCGCGCATCTGATTTAACATTGCGCATTGCCAATTTATATCATTAAATAATTCAATTTTCCTTCCTTTCATTGTTTTTCCCCCATCTCTCACTGTAGACCAATTTTTCATTCATTTTCCAATGAATGTTGGATTCTAGAACTTCTTTCCACACACAGACACCGCTAACCGAAATGCTACGCATCAAATATAAAGCGTTACCGAGTAATATATATACCGTACAAAAACAAAACAGATGAATAAGTAGTGTATCAAATTTGCATAAGCCTTAGTAGATTTTAAATTTTTTTGTCAAAAATTGAAAAAATTGACATTTTAACAAATTATTTATAATGATTATTTTATAATTTTATATACTGAGTAAATTTGTTTAATCTATTTTCTTAAATCTTCTAATTAAAGGCAAATATAATCTAGATAATGTCAAGAATGATAACTCCACAAAGAAGGATAACTCTAAATTTTTTTTGTGGCAAATGCGCAATAGATGAAATATACATAAATGTCTGCTAAAAATTGCTTTGTTTAATCACTGCACAAAAGAAGCGATTAATAATATCAACGAGGATATCTGCTATTTAGAAAAACCAGTGAAAAAATACCAAAATTTATGTGCGACATATCTCGGAATGCAAAAGGTAAACAATAGTACACGGCATACTGCCTCAGAGACACTTTGTGAGGCAGGGTAGAACTCCGTCATATCATGTTTATGAGCGGGCATAGAAAAGAATTACTATCATAGTTATGCCAGAAAATGCACAGGTAACCAAAAAATCGCAATCAGTAAAACATTTTCCAATCTGGCGTTAGCGAGCAATGGCGGTGCAGGGCCCAGCGGTGTTCCGGACGACCAGAGCACATACATGCTTCAGCAATCAATGTTCAAAGAACAAAATACAAAATTATCATCCAAATCATTTATCAACAATTCTGTTTTTTACAACACTTCGATCAATGTTAATGTACATCCGGAGCTAGAGTAATCAACGTGTTCAAATCAACATGTCCTAAATAAAATCAGTCCGCGTGTTAATAACATGTACTTGTTTGTTTCTTGTTGATTCTTGTTATTTACAATTAATTTAGCTTAAATAAACATTATTTGTGTTTAAAATTGAATTATAAGCATTGACAGTATAATTTTTTTTGCTCATCGAGAAATGAATCTAAAAACCGCATCGCAAACTTTTTTATGAAAGCCTTTTGATGTACTCCGACCGACCCATCAAAATTGGCCCGACTCAATCATTTTTTCGCGCTTATCGAAGTTCTATTTTTTTTTCAAAAAAAAAATTATCGATCATATTGGTTTTAAAGTTTAGGTTTCATATGTTATATCCCGAAGACGTTTTAATGGATAAAAATATTGCTTGTAACTTGCAAACATCTATATACAACATTGATGAAAAAGATCATGGACGAAGTCACGCTTTGCTTGGGTTGACAGTTTCAACCGCGTACCTGGAAATTTGTTGAAAACTGGCTGCCTGACATTATAGTTATTAAATAGCATTTAAAGAATAACATCATTAAAGCATACTGAATTCAAAGTTTTGTTTGACTGTTTGTAAATCATCTTTGCCATGTGTGTTTACCCAGGGATGTATATCTTAGTATATACGTCCCTAGTTTACCGTAATTTGCCGAATATAATATGCACTTTTTTCTAGAAATCTCTTTGTGAGAAAAGGTTGCAGACTATACATCCCGATGGAATTTTGACATTTCTTTTAAACATGTAGAACATTGGCTATGGTAATTCAGTACATAGCCTTTACTTCTGTTTTTACCGCATTTTTTAAACAATTGAAAATTGTTTGGGTGTATATAGCAGAAAATGTATTGTTCATAGTTCGTTAATAAATAAATTGTATTAAAATGGCTATTTGAAATTACTATAAACTGTTTATTCAGCAATCAGAGCTGTGCATTCACCATCTCCGTGTACGCCGCCATTACAAAATTGTTATTAATAGATTTGTGTTTAGATCCAGATTGCGGGCCTGATTGAGTAAGTCTACCCTTGTTTTTTTAAATTAACACGCAATTTTAAGGACCTGATTATTACTACTATTGAAATTAAAACAACTCGTCTTGAAGATTCGTTTCACCTTTATTTTTCAACACCTCTGCGGTCATATCGTAGCCATTGTTGTACACACCTGCACTTGCCACTTATTCATGCTGATTATCTCGGACATACAATGTACCCATGGGGCAAAGAAATTTAACACCTTTAGTGAATACCCTGTTGTCTGTGATCGGTCACCCCTTCGAGCTGTTTGAAGATTGCCGCTTTGCAGGAAGTCAAGACTTTTTAAAAAATCTGCGGCGGAAGCATATTACATCGTGAATGTAAAGTTTCTAGAACAAAACACCATGACATTTTGGTCAAAAGTCTTGGTGCGTATTATATATCCAAACTACGCTTTTTCACGAATTTTCTGGCCAAAAGTGGGGGTGTGTATTATATACACAACTCTGTATTATATTCAACAAATTACGGTATAGAAAATTATATTTCAGATTAAAAAAAAACAAAAAAACCCTACCTACCGACCCACTTTTGAAAAGTTGGGTCGGAGTACATCAAACAAAAAAAATTTTAATGATGGCCTAAACTTAATTCCCAGTAGTAAACCTTTCATTCCAAAAACCTCTGCTGATTCCATTTCATATATCAATGGATGAGGTATAAAATAGACAAGATGTGGCGGTGGACCTTCCATGTATAGAGAAGAACTAACTGATCTATATTCAACTATACATTTCTGATCTTACCTATACATTTCTGTCCATCAGAAGTCAGTACCAGCCCAGGGGGACATTCACATCTGTAGCCTCCCTCCAGATTCCTGCACCGACCCCCGGCACAGATACCCCTCACCGAGGTACACTCGTTGATATCTAAACAGAAAACAACAAAGCTACAATAGGTACATATATTTTGATACTTATTTGGGCATGTGTGTGTTTATTGCGCTGACTTGTGAATGGGATTGGAATCCTAGACCTTACCCATACAGGTGTCCCTGGCTCTGGTCAGTTCATAGCCCTCCTGACAGATACACTCATAGGATCCCTCGCTATTCCTACACACACCGTTACCACAGATGTCCCTGAAAAGGGTACATTCATCAACATCTGAAATAAATGATGTCATCTATTGATCCTCCACTATAACAGTTGTAAGCAAAGAATCATAGCAGGTAAAAGGTACACTGGGGTAAGATATGTACATGTATTTACACATTGAGTCAAATGAAGTTCACCATAAATATAAAGATACAGGTAAATAGGAACAAGCATACTAGTGTTTACATGTCCTATGTACAGTGCATACAGAAGACTGACCTTGACACGAGCGTCCGTCCTTGGAGATCATGTAGCCACTCTGACACTGACATGTAAAGTTCCCGTCTGTGTTGACACAGCGGCCATTCTGACAGAGACCCACCTCCGTCAGACATTCATTGATGTCTACAAAACAAATCAAACTCAAGCAGTATTACTAAAGTACAAACACACACTCATACACACTGATTTCCAAGAATTCTTCATTGAATCTCCCTTCCTCTGGTCAACATAAGATATGAGGACCAATGTAGACCAGTTTGACAGTGTGATCTGACCAGACAAAGGCCAACAACAAAGTCAGATCTTGTCACTGGTCAGGTCCCCCCTCCCCCCTTTGTGGACTCAGGCCTTACCTTCACAGTCCTGATTGGTGGTCAGCCTGAAGCCTGGGTGGCAGTGACACCTGTAATGTCCATCAGTGTTCTCACATGTTCCATTGTTACACAGGCCAGGCTGGGAACTACACTCATCAATATCTACAGTAAACAGTGCTTTAACAGTAAAACTCAGTATTATCATATTATTTGCAGGGTTACAGGAAGTTTATCAAGGGTCTTATTTGTACTGTAAAATTTGCAAAAAATGAAATGTCAATTTAGGTCAAACAATTTCGATTCCATACAAACGTAATTTATTATGTTTAGTAAGTATAAAACACAATTTATCATCAAGGGAATGAATACATTGCTACATCTAAAGAATCGGAGAGTGCATGCATGCACAATACCTGAAATCTAAACTTGCAAGTCTTATCTATATCTTTATCACAATACTCACATCAAGATTGTTTTACATGCATTTACATGGATTGTTTTTTTGTGGGTTTTCTTTCTCTGTATACTGTAAATTCCTAATTCAACGCAAGGAATTAATATTCGGGTAAAATCGCGAGAAGCAACCCTCTAAGATTTAAAAATCTCTATTATTTTCTGAGAGTTGAGAACTAAAAGGAATTAGGATAAAAGTTCTGCGTTCTCGATTTTATATTCTCCCGATTTGATACACAAATAATTAAGAATTAAGTACTCGTGTTAAATAAGGAATCTACAGTATCACTTTAGTACTTCTTTGTAATTGGATAAAGGTTACAGCTTGATGACAATCATATAAGACGTACCAATACACGCGTCTTTGTTACGATTCAGTCTGTAGCCGGGATTACATAAGCAGCGAAACCTGCCCTCTAAATTGGTGCAGAATCCATTGGCACAGATTCCAGAAAACATTGTGCATTCATCAATATCTACAACAAATGTGTATAAACAGAATACTCTCTGATCACTTGACTACTATTCATTCTAATAAGTCTTGAGCAAACACTGCTGCTGACTGGTGACTGAGTATTACCTAGACAGTTATGTCCGTTCTGATGCAGCCTATAGCCTGCTGGGCACTCACACCTGTAGCTTCCTGGGGTGTTCACACACTGCGCTATGGGGACACAGGGGGGCAGGCTTCGCCTACACTCATCTTCATCTGAACAAAGAAAAATACAAATGCAACTATACAATGTGCTTTACAAGCTGACTCTAAAATTAATCCAGTGAAATGACAAGCTCTAACCTCAGACACTTGAAATTGTTTCTTTCTCATTAGCTTAACCCATAAATATACATATGTATAATTATAAAGTTCTTGATAATTTGATAATTATGCATTTCCAGTCTAAATAACTATAATAATGGTTGAAAGATTACCATAACAACTATGACTGTCCACATCATACTTGTAGCCTGGATTACATTCACATCGGAAGCTCTCGTTTGTGTTAATGCAGCGGCCATTTCTACAAATGGCATCTCCAAACAGAGAGCATTCATCAATATCTACAACAACAATCTCCAACAAATGAGCGAGCTTCAACTAAACAGAGTATAAAATAAAATCATGTGAATTCTATTTCACTTTTAGCAACTACATGTATATGTGTAACAGTTATATAAATTGTACACTTCCTTACCTTTTACAATTGATGCTGTTTCACAAAGAGAATTATATTCCTCTACAAAGACAAAGGCCATGAAATCATTGTACCCTCATTGCTATTCAAAAAATCTTTTACATTATTGTACAGGTATAAAGTCAAAAAATAAGGGAAAACAACCAATGTATGGTCCAAGAGATATTTCCTGTGGTCAATTGATGCTTATTAATGTTCAAATTTATATTGAACCTGATATGGTAGTCTGGAAAAAGAACTTTATTGGAGTTGGATTAAGACAGTTATCAGTCCAGTGTCATGCATGCGCGGATCTAGAGGGGGGTCCCGACCCCACCCAGCCCCCCTCCGGAAAATGAAAATTTATTAAATTTACATAGTAAAATTATCACAAATATATGCATCGGACCTCCCCTGGCAAACACAATTATCATTAAGCAGGCACGGAGCATCATCCCCCCCCCCCCCCCCCGATTAGGATTTTCCGGATTTAGTAACCTGTTTTTTTGCTTGTCAAGATTTTTTGGATGAGTCTGGCCCCCCCACGTGCCTGTTCAGACCCCCCTGGAAAAATTTTCTGGATCCGCGCATGTCATATGTTTTCATCAGTACCAGTGCATTACAGTATTTTTGTTGAGAGTTTCTTGCCAAATGTGTAACAATCAGAATTAAAACATTACATCATACGTACAACATTCACACTACCTATGGCCATTTACATTTTAATGCTGACAATTCCTATATCAGAAGGAAGCAGCCCTACATGTATTACTTGTAGGATGTTTTTAGTTATTCAAGTGAACTTAAAAAAAAAAAAACATTTGGCAATATACAGTAGATATCAAACTGAGAGTGTTAGGCCAAAAAAAATTAATGATTTGTTTCTCAGGCACCGCCGCATCAGTAAAATTATCGCCACATCAAACTTTTTTATCGTTATTTTTGCGGATTTTTCATATCTTATCATTATTGGTTTTCTCTATTATGGAATCAATGTAAACAAACGCTCAGAATAAATGCTTGTCTCTGTTAGTGAAAAACGTTATTTTATCTGACACATCTACCCAGTGACCAACCTAGGAAGCGACTTGGGGTAAATACAAGTATATGTAAATATAAGTACTCGCTTTGTGGTCGGTAACTTCGCCAGAATTTCCTCAGAAAGAGAGGTTGAAAGTGCCCTGTTTTCTGAGTTCACAATCGCGAAAATTAACCCCAAATGCAATAAAATGATAATTATCTAATTCAAAAGACATTTTCATAGCCTAAGTTAACCCCTGTTGTGATTAATAACTAGCGAATGTCTTATCTTTAGAGGTTATAAATACGGTTGATGCAACCACATACTGTGCACTGAAAATTACAACCGATGTTTATAACTTTTAGTGCTGATATTACAATTAGTTGGTAACTTGTAATTAGTTAATAACTCTGCCAAATTAATGCTAAAATAATCATTAAACCGTTTGTCTACAGTTATCTTTATCAAAGGCCGGAACGGCCACAAAGGCGTCGAGCTGAAATTTTCTTTTATATAGATATGGTCAATAACTTGAAGTCGTATATCAAATAATATTAGAATAAAAAGTAATTTAATTATGTTTTGTGCTGCTTTAAAAACAAAAATCAGTATATTTCCTTATAAAATAGGTAGTGATGCGTTTATAATACAATAACTCATAATGGTTACAAAAATCGAAGAAATTTCAAAGTTCAAAAATAAATTATTTTCTTTCTGCTTTAAACAGTCTTTGAACAATGTTCACAGGTTCATAATTTGAATACATTAACAGTGTGTCCCTAATTATAATAATAAAACATACTTTTATTTATTTCAATTCCCGTTTGAAACAATGGTTGTTTACAAACAAATCCACACCACGTGCTATCTAAAATGCTCAACCAAACCAACTGCATTATCGTGCTTATTTATCGCATCAAAATCACTAAATACGTTTATCGCTTACATTTATTTTGGAGACCGTGCCCGATAACAAATAAATTTACATATCAATTTTTTTTGCCATCGGGCACGGTCTCCAATTAAAATGTAAGCGATAAACTAAAATAATATTTAGTGAATTTTTATACCTTATTATATTCATCCGCCATTTCTTGATTAAGCAAATTTATACTTATGCAATGAGTTGTCAATAACCAAGGAGGCAAGTTGGGTTTTTTGTACACAATTTAGTTGATTAAATGGAATTAAAATCTTGTAATACTTTTAATACTTTAAGGAACTTATTTCTTATGCGCATTAAAAAGGCGGTGCAGAATGTGAATTTGGCCAATCCAGACGATCGCTAGAAGGCTGCCGAGCATTAGCTCGACGCCTTAAAAATTAAACAGATCCAACTACATGACGGTTGTAATTGGGTCAAAAGGTTGGACTAATACCTCCAAAATACACTGAAACACATAGACTGATTTTATTTGTCATTTAGCTAAGACAATTACAAAACATTTCATCTATAAAATGTATGAATACACCTAATAAATTAAATTTAACAAATTGGATAAGTTTTTAAAATTTTTAGGAGTTGTTTTATTTTTAATTGACTTGCTTCTAATCCAATTTAAATTAAGGTTGAATCTGTGTATACATGTATTATCATTAGCATTATGCCACTGTTAAAGAATGGAAGTCTACCTGATTTCTCAAACTTCTCCCTATTTTTCTGTGATGGAGAACTTCAGAGGTGAAGTCTCCCTAAAAGTTTGCCCTAGGTTGGTCCCTGTTAAGACTACCACTGAAATGTCTCTGTTTAATCTTCAGAAATTGAAGCCTCTGTGATATTGCCTAATAGCAGGAATAAAGGACAGTTGCATTGTTTGAGAATTTTATGATGACTAATTTACTTTCCCTTGATTTCTGTTCTCAAGGCACTGAAGATCGATAAGAAAACACCCCAAATGAATGCTTTAATTGATAAATATTTATATGGCAAATTCAACTAGTGAATTGCCATAAGAAGTCCCCTATTTCAGTTCAGACTTGTGTTATTACTGTGGAGGGGGAAGATGGGCTGCAAAATGAAGCAGGGGCACAAACCATTTGACATGTTTGTTCATCTGCAAAAACTCATCCTTTGAAAAGGAAACAGAAACAGTTTAAACTAAAAAGAACAAATTAAAACAAATATTTAAATCTGCTGATGAGTACACAAATCATAAAATATGGGTTACCGTCATTGTAAATTTGTGTCTTTAAAAAAAAAAAACAACAACAAAAAAAAAAAACAAGAGGCCCAGGGGCCACATCGCTCACCTGAGCAACAATAGCCTTAACTCTGATCAAATTATCATAACAGTAACAAAATCAAAATATCTTGACAACTAAGTACGGTAGATCTTGCTAAAAAAATTAAAATATCTGCCGATTTTTATCCACATATTTTTATGGTAAATACCAAGCCCCTTTTGTTGTATCTGTAAGAAGATTTTTCTCTATTCCTATATACCCCCCCCCCCCACTTTGTGGCCCCCCATTGTGGCCCCACCCTATCCCAGGGGACCATGATTTAAACAAACCTGAATCTGCACTATCTGAGGATGCTTCCACTCAAATTGGAGCATTTTTGAGAAGATTTTTTTTAAAAAGATTTTCTCTATATATTCCTATGTAAAAATTCACCCCCCACCCCATTGTGGCCCCACCCTACTTCCGGGGACCATGATTTGAACAAACTTGAATCTATACTACCTTAGGATGCATCCATACAAGTAACAGCTTTCCTGGCCTAATACTTTTTGAGAACAAGATTTTTAAAGAT
>WFKH01006014.1:33471782-33485983 GCA_016163765.1 Magallana hongkongensis
CTAAGAAAAATCACGGACTGCACGAAATAATCATGATGATGTCAGACTCAAATTCCCATTTATAGACGATTTGGCTATTTCTTTTATCTAACGTACTGATGTACATTAAAAATAATTTAGTTACTTTTACTTACTCTTCACGATCAATTCATTAATTTGTTTAAAGAAAGTTGTAAATATAAACAATAAAATGCGGGTTATGAAGGTAGCGATCATTGCAGAAAAAAAATTACATAACCTTCTAGGCCTATCGCGGGTTATGTATTTCTTCACAGAGGCTCGGTTGCCGGATAGTGGAGTTCTTTATTATTTCTTCCAGAAGACAAACATGATCTTATGTGTATTTCTGTGTATTGCAATAAAAACATTCACTGAAAACCCCTGTTTCAATCAGTTTAAAAAAGTGTATTCAATTACATTTAAAAAAGTACTTATTTTAATGTACATTGAATACACTTTTTTAAAATGATGAAAACAGGGGTTTTGGGTGAATGTTTTTATTGCAATACACAGAAATACACATAGGAATACCAATTTTAATCATTTTTGTCTTCGGGAACAAATAATAAAGAATTCCACTATCCGACAACCGAGCCCTTGTGTATTTCTTATCCAATTAACGTCGCTACCTTCACATCCGGCATGGATCACCAAAGAAAGCATTTTATTGTTTAAATATCGCAGCTTTCTGTCAGTTTGCTTATTATCCATGTTATTGTATCTGTAAATGCTAATAAACACTGATCTTTGAATTATTGAAGTATAGAATTACATATACTTAAAGGGACTTGGACACGATTTAATTTCAAATTTTTCAAAATTTATTTTTTTCATTTTTAATCTCTAGAATGGTCAATATGGATGTTTTTAATGCTTTGTCAAAATTTGAAAGTCAAATATCGAGTAATAAGCAAGATACAGAGGTTTGAATTCTTTGTTTTGTAAACAAAGATCGAGTCCTGTTATTGTTTACATATGTGTTGTATTGTTTCCAGTGGCGTAGCTAGCTTTTATTTTACTGTATTCAAAAAAAGGTAGGGGGTCTGAGGGCCGCCTTGAGGCCCCCAGCGGGTCCAGGGCAGAGCCCTGGTGGGGGCCCAGGGGGCGAAGAGCCCCGAAAGCTCCTGGATTTTTTGATATTTGAATGACAAAAACAGCCTAAAAAATATGACATTTTCAAGTATTTGCTATTTGCCGCCACAAATTCATTTAAAACTGCATCAATCTCAATGGGCACTTCTCGGTGGATGTGGAGTAACGCAAGAGACGATAACCGTTTCTGGTTTATGGTGGAACGTAAATATGCTTTTACGCGTTTCAAAATACAAAATAAAATAAAATATATAAATGCATGAAAATAAAAATAGCAACATTTATCCCGTTTATTCCATGATATATTAAATAAATTCATTACATATATATGAAATCTTTATTGATTATTCTTCATAATATATGAAAAAAATCTGTGTATTCATTTGCGATGTTGCGTAAAGGGCGCTACGCCACTGGTTTCAATCTGATGTTGCTCTTTGTTGTTGATAAAATTATTTATGAACACACTGAATCAGTTTATCTTGTTTGCCACAAGTTATTTTGTCAAAGAAAAGGTAATTTCTCTACTTTACATTATTTGTAAACAAATATAACACTCAAGCTTTGTTCACATAACAACGACTTTCATCTGTATCTCGCTTGTAACCTGAATTCTAACATTGAAATTTTGGTGAATCATTCAAACTGCACAAGTAAACCATTTTATACATAAAAAATTAAAAATAAAATTTTTCATCTCAAATCGTGTCTAGGTCCCTTTAAAAAAAAAAAAACTACCCTGCAATACAATGAGGAGTCCCTGGAGCACACGAAAAGTGTCCGAGACTTGTGTCGAGATGTCCGATAGTCCGTTGGCTTTGTGTAGACGTGTTAAGGCGTACATAGGGCGTGGATGCACCACGTGGCAAGTTCTGGTCAATGACGTGACGTGGCACGGGCCAGACAGGCTTTGGCTTCAGGAGACGGCGTCACCCCGTGCAATAAATACGTCATCCTAGCTGCAGTGGGGAGAGGGCATTTTACTTGTCTTTCTGGATTCATTGATATACCTGTATATTAAATGCCTGCAACTCAGACTGATTATGATTATGTTTACATAAGATCAGTTTGTTTAATGTTGGTTTGAGGATGTCTCACTAATAACAATATTTAGAGGTTTTTTAATTCAATAAACAAGTGTAAAATATTAAGAACTCAATGCACCTGTTGTGTATCACAAATCAGAGAAGAAGAGTGCACGAAACAATCTACGCTTAGTGATACAAATATTATCGATGGGGGTCCAAATATTGATGTCCCTGTTTTTGTGACAGGTAACGGAAGATGGCCATTGCCCCCGGTCTTGGTGGGACGTGGGAACCGCAACACGTCTAGTGAAGCCGAAAATGACCAACTCTCTCCAATTGTGTGTTGATCTTTGTCAATTAGTAAATCCTTCCGTTTAATTCCTTATGCAAATAAATTCAGAGTTATTATCTGCTTAAAAGGCTGGTCCTCTGTATGTTGCAATTTGGAAGTAACAAAGGGCCAAATGAACACTTCGTATTGGACGCCGGGGCCTCTTTTGCAGGTGTGAGAGAACAGTTTTGGAAAAGTCTGATTGAATCCAAACAGATGACATCATCATGGCAAAAATCTGGCTTTTCAGGAACATTTAATTTCAAAGAGTGATAAATTTCCCAGGCCATGGAATGGCTACATGTTTTTAATTTCATCATTGACATTTTCTGCAATTTCTTTACAAAATGATAATTAAATCATTATCTGTAAAAGGTTAAGCGTTGAGAAGACCGGCTATTCCAATAGTCAGCGACTATGACAAGAGATGGTTTTAAGACCAATTCTAAAAAACCCTATTGTATTTGAAATGTATAACCTATGAGATATTTGTCTCTCGGAATAAAGAACTTGAACTTGAAAAAATAGAGGCACAATTTTTGACAATTTGTTTTTCAATTATTAGACGTAATAATTTGCTGTCTTCAATTTTAAATATTTTGTTTTATTTTCAGCACACACACACACACACACACACACACACACACACACATATATATAAATAAATTTAAAAAATATGTGTAAAATCAATCGGCAGTGGCATTAATTTCAAATATTCAATACTGTTCCTAGTATTTGAATCATTAGTTATTATATTCCAAAAATGTAACCTGAATTGGAAATATTATTGTATTTTCAAGGTCAACTTTTTATGTTATTATCCAGATATTATACTGCTTGTTGTCGTGCAATTTAAATGATTTTTCATATTAAAACTGTGAGGATTTATTAAAATATAATATGGTAGGAGCAACTTGGTACTAAAATATTGAGTGTCAGTGCTATTCTTCTATACGTATATTAATTTCAAAACTTGGAAATGAGTAATAATAAGAGAAAAATAAAAGACTGATTCTTGTTAGTAAGGGTTCAATCTTTCCGGGGGCCAATTTTGACATGTATTTTGTAGTGCATGGCACAAAGGGGATTAATTCTGGTCGGTCTTTGAACATCGATTGCCGATTTGTCGCTAAATAGTCCTTCTCAATCCACAGTCAAAATATTGTTGCAAGTATTAAGACTAACTGGTCCAAACCCATTAGCGGGAGGGACATTCCGTTTCAATGTCGAGTGGAAATCGAAGTACATGAATTGACGTTGTAAAAACATATTACGGACAATGAGTATGGATGATGCGGTTCTTTGTGGTCCATTGTGTGCGCGCCGGTAAATCTTGTACTAGGATTAAATATGGGCTAAATTACTTTAATTAAATCCTGCTTGAAATAAAATCGTCGTATTCACTGATAAGTTTTAATCATTTCTTATGCTTGTGATATAAAGTACAACTTTAACGTATCTTTCTTACGCATACATATAATTGCAAAAGTGAGTCCTAGTTTTAGCCTTTGTATTTACTTGCAGGAGAAAATTTAATATACACTGTAGGTCAAAGGTATATTTACCCGATTTACAAGGCAAATCAAACACAATGTACTGCAGACAGAAATTACAATGGATGGGGTGGTATCGAAAATAATCTTAAACATATACGGCAATTAAATTCTTCATATTAAAAAATAAGTATACCACTGAAGTTTTCAAGTATGCAGATGTACACATTAAAGTAGGTTCATGTCTGAAATCGAGGTGCAGTATACACAGCTACGAATATACATGGCATTTTGTAAACGCCACAAATCAAAACTGGAAAATTCTTTCGAACAGTGATACGGATGGTTCGAGAATTATGACCGGGTTATACAATAAATTGTCAACTTCATATAGGCCTATATCATGAAGCGAGGATTTGATGTACGATAGTTCGAAACCCAAACTATGACATAATGGGACACTAATTCTATAATGATACATGTATGAAGGTGCAATATTGTAAATAACACTACGATAGGATATGAGGGTACAATATTGTAAATAACACTACGATAGGATATGTGGGTACAATATTGTAAATAACACTACGATAGGATACGAGGGTACAATATTGTAAATAACACTACGATAGGACATGAGGGACTTACGCGATGATATAAATAAAATCTATATATGAATTGTATATTTTCAAAAAATTCATTGTAACTGTCAACGATCGAAAATGCGGGCGTATAACCCAACATTTCGAAAATTCTTGCAATTGAAAATATTTTTGCATATAATTCAAGACGATTCCAAAATACAATTTAAAAATACATCAATAATTAAGACTTTAGATATTGATATTACACATAGAATAATTTAAAAACTATAATATATTTTGTAAGTATTTTTTAATCTCTTTGCAACTTTTGTCTGCTTTGTATTTAACAAAAAATGCAAAAAAAAAACCGAGTTATATTTTTCCGCATGGTTTTTAAAAGAACTATTGTTACATAATAATGATGTACCGGAACTTTTCTCAAATGTTATTTGGTTATTTCGCTGTCATTATTTTTCATCTTGATTTGAATAACTCACAAGTTCGTTTTCCGTTTTTTCTGCCATGATGACAGGTATGGGTTCTTTCTTTCCTGTGTACACCAGAACAATTGAAGAGCAAATAATTCATTACGTTAAAAATACATAATTGTAATCAATATTCTGATCAAAATCGATTAATTGGGTGGTTGTGATAATTCAATTTACTAAATTCCAGTATTTTTCTCACGGAACATAAAATATGATGTATTACGTTATTTACCATTTCTAAGATACAATGTATATTTATCCCCCCCCCCCCCAAAAAAAAAATAAATAAATTATATCTAACCAAACTCCTTTTGGATCACCAATATAATGTATGTATTCCCCAAATGTCTCAAACGTTTTTGAAACTTTTATTCTTATTCTATTAGAAACGCGTCGGAACTTTTTTGTGCAAAAGAAAATGGACGAAAAACAAAAGCATTTAACTTTTTGGGGAGTTTTCGTAAAGGACGACCCGAAATAAAGGTATCTCCGTTTTGATTCATAAGATGACATATTATCAAATTAGACCAGTCGAGGTTGGTTTTGAATCTACTGTCAGAAAATTCGTAATTATATTATTTGCTCTTCTATGTTACTCTAAAGATAAATGGTCATATTTTTAATAAAAACTGGCCAATTCATATCCGGCCTTGAAAAAGAGATTATCTCGATTAAATGTGGACAAACCACGAAGACTTGAGATTCCAGCGAACACCTGGACTATCCAAAGAAAACGCGTTACTTAATATTTAATTGACCTATTGTCCACGCCAGGGCTGATGGCAATCGAGCGTTCTTTCCCTCGTAGTGCTACCAATGGGTCAGCAACAAACCAAGTCATTATTTTCCTAAGTGTTTATTCCAGTACAGCGAGAAATACCTCTTTAAACCAACATATTTCTGATTAATGGTGAAAATATTTTAACATGGATACATAAAGGCTATGATCACTCACTCTAAATCTTTGAGGAGAAGTAGTTTGGTCAGAACACTTCTACGATAATGCAAATTTTAAAACCAAACATATAATCGTAAGCCTGTATTAGTCTTTCGGATTGCCCTGTGATGCTGCCATGAGCAGGAGAGTCCTTCCTATATACCGTCGACTTTAATTACGGACTAGAACTGTTTGTTGAAGTGCCCGATGATAGGAATTGAACACCTGGGCACAATACACAGAATACCTAAGGAATGGCCCAACAATTGTGTACAGTTACTGTCTGTTTGGTTGGTTTGTTAAACTGGCGAGATTAATCAGAGAATAAACAAAACGCTAATCTATCTCTTGCCGCACTGCATTAGTTACTATAATAGGTTTTTTCTTGTAAAAAAAATTATGAATGGAACTTTTAGACTTACAAGAAGTGAACAACTAGTTACCCAGTAAATGAAATTCTGCATTGCAAATGCATTGGAGTGGGTATATACGATTGTTCAAAATTGGATAATGACGTATTTTGTAATATTTTGTTGCTCGCAATACACGATTTCCATGGTCCTCATTACAGCTCCCAATACCACGGAACCTATGCATGCTACAATTGACTTGTACAAGAAATTTTAAAAGAACTCTTGTTACTTTTGGGTGTTTATGAATAGGTGGCCCCCTCCCCCCCCCCCCCCCCCAAAAAAAAATATTAATAAATAAAAATGCTTAGTTCCCTTTTTAATGAGAAAAGATCTTTGAATTTCTCACAGCTAAAAAAAGAAATGGAATTAATTTTGTTTTAAAATAATTATTTTCACTATGTAATTGATATTTTTCTTATTATTATGGACCTGCTAATCCTCATTATATAAGCAGCGGTCTTTTTAATGTTAACAACATTTGCATACCTATCTACAGATTAAGACCTCACTACCGCCGACAAACGACAATAAACAATGCAATATATAGTGCGGGATTACATCATTTAACAAAAAATGAAAGAAAGAGTGAATGTTTATTCAGATTCGAATAAACGGTTTAGGTCCCTTAAGATTGAGTTTCACTCCATTAATCGATGCTTAATTGGATTAATTACACTTAACGGTTTTACAAGTGACTAAATGCTGGCGGACGCTTTGATCTTGGGCTATCCAATAAAGAGGCGGGCTGATCCTCCGTTGTTTTCTTTTCTAATACTATTAAAACATAATTGATATCTTATAAGAAATGTCTGAAACTTTATCCACAATCAAGGAATATCAACACATACTTATTTATATTTTTATCTTTAGTGTTTTAATTAATGACAGTGAAATCCTTATAAGAATTTTAGGGTTTAAGACATTCTGTTGGGTTCATTCTGAATTCATAAAAAAAAAATTTTAAATTTAAATATTTTTTTTTCGTATTTTTTGTTCTTGTGACATAGCCATAAAATGACTCAACATACCCGTAATCCCTAACAATGTCTGATGGTGGTAGAAGATTTGTTTTCTTGTGGCTGCCTGTCAAATTTCACATCTAGCTGCCTTTTTAATTCGTCTGCCCCGGGGCCGCGTATTGCAAGTAACGCTCGGGAAAATCGCAAAATAGATAATTGAAATCTTTTGGGAACCTGTCAATCTTTGGAAATGATCAGGTGTAGATAACAAAAGACATCATGTAAGTGTTCATTATCCTCGTCAGATGTCATCGTGGCCTGGAATGATGACCACGCTGACATCTTGTTACGGCGTGACATGTTGTTCATCGGTGGCGAAATTCTTCAGTTAAAAATATTTCTTTTTTTGTGTGCATGATACATGTACTTTTATTTAATTTTTGAAAAGACGATGGATTGATAGTTTGATGAGAATTTTAGAAACATATACATTTATTAGGTATTTTCCGAATAGTATGCAATTTCTATAAAACACGTGTATGTAGTTGTACAGAGTCCATGGTACATAGAGAGGGTTCAAAATATAAATTGGGAGAATCCGATCTTTGCCTTAGTTACGACTTTTTTTATTTACTTATAACATACTTATGTATTTCACACAGGAAACTTTTTTGTAAAAAAAATTAAAAAAAAACTCTAACAAAAAAATTAAAAATTAAAAACAACCAAATCAAGAGGGAAAGGAAACGAAAGAATTAAAGACTAGTAGATTATCTGCCTTTCTGTGAATATAAAGTCAAGAAATTAAACTTCAATAATCGTTAACACAAATAAACACCAACATTCTAATCCCATTATATATGGTTTTTGTAGGGCTGTTGGGAGATAATCCTATTACGTAGGAACTGCTGTTCTCTTTGAACAAAGCCGACCTTATGAACAAACCAACGGAATCCCAGCACCAAATCCCCTCAACAACTTCTCTCAATATTGATGCAGTCTTTAAGATGGCTGTTTCTTGATTAATTCTACTATTGGTTATATAATCTGTATTGTTAGAAGAGAATGTGATTACGTAGTCTTAATTACTAAAACAAACAAGTAATCAGGGTTCAGAAAACTAATTTTATTTAACTTTAACATTATTCGATTTATCCAAATCTTAATATATATAAAATTTACCCGTTAATACTAAAATTAAACAATATGTTCTTTTTTCTCCAAAATATAACAGTTATCAGAATTGTTTTTTAGTAGTTGTATACATGTAGTGGTATTATAACAATTATCTTTTATTTATTAAGCACAGTTCTTGTCGTATTGTCCTTTCCGATATATTTCAAATAAAATATAATGAAATATATCGGAAAGGACACTATATATATATATATATGATATATAGGTCTTGGATCTTTGGACCTCTGAGCATTTGGATATTTTCATACTATCAATAGTCATTTGTTCCATTACATGTAAACAATTATTATCCTGTACAAACCACTAGATTTCGCCCACCAACTTAGGAGAAAAAATATTCAAAAGAAGATATGTTTAAATATTGTATATCAGAACAGTTAATTAAAGATATATTCGAAAGTATGCATGCAGAAAGTTACAAATTATATAAACTGACTTGTAGGGCAAAGGGGCCGGGTGCAAATCATTAGTTTTCATATAAATTGCATTGTGAATGTCATATATACACGATGTCACTATAATAAACAATTATACTTACTTCATAGAAAATTCGAAATGTTTTGAAACCTAATGCTTGCCTAAGTAATGAATGTAAATATGATATGAATAGATATGGCACAGATATTTTTAGACAGAACAAAACTTTTCTGGCACTGTTTGGGTACACATAAAGATGGATTTTACATGTAGACAAAAATATGTATGTTTTCAATATCAAAATGAGATAAAGAGATGTTAGCGAAATGAACTGTTGACAAAATAAGTTCACTTTTATCTATAATAATTACAACAATTTTTGGATGAAACCTTATGATCTCTTTGGGACAAAGACAATATTTATCAAATATATTTTTGATAATAAAGATATTTTATGGCAAGTGTGTTATTGTAGCTTCCATGCCGGAAAAATTTCCATACTTTTTTTTTTACAGACATTTTAAAATAGTAGCCGATCCAGATTATATTTTATTATCGAAAAAACAAACTAAGGGATATTTGTCTTTTACTCAGTTATCGAATATTTATTTGATTGTATCAAAATTCACATGAAATTTTATTTTCGTAAAATTATGCATTAAAACAAATGTTCCACTTATAATTTTATTGTAGAAAATTCGAGTTAATTTCGGACGAGTAGAGAGTTTCGAGAACATGACTGTATGTGGTGAATATTGCAGATAGAGATACATGTATATAGGACTGGAAATCAAAATTCCTCCTGTAAAAATCGTGAATGAATGGAATATAGATTTGGGTTGAGAATTTATAAGTGGGATGAGATTTTAATAACATTGGTTTAATTTTTCGTTTATTATTGCTTGTGACTACAAAAACACGCACCAAACAACAAATACTCATGACCAAATAATGACACTTAACAAAAACATACCGGTCAAAATTACTAGTCTTAAACATATATTGAAATAAAAACATTAAACATTGAATCTGTTGTTTGCAAACATTTGTATTTCTTGTCATGTATTTTCTCAGCAATTTTCCTTCTTAGTTGCTTCTATAATCAGTATGCAAACAGTTTAGATCTCGTGGGAGGAGTTAAATCTACTCTTCCTTTCAAAAACAAATTAGTGATTTCACGGAGGGCTGGTTCTCATGTCCTTTTCGTATCCAGGGGCGATTTTTCATTCAACTTTCACTGACCGTTAATCTCTTTACAAAGCAGTAGTTAAAGTCAATTAGCTTATAAAAACACGATTGTGGACCAAAACTGACCAATCAGAACACGTTCTCGAACTGGCCTTTATATTCTCGGAATACTAAAAAACAGACATGGGCAACGATAAATCATAGGTTTACGGTAACCTTTCCAGAGAAAACATTGACTTTTCGAATTCTCATATCACAAGTAAAATATTTTCCAACGGAGAGATAATATTAATTTTGATTGAAGCCTGACTTGACAATTACAATGATAGAGAACAACGGTGCAGTTCTAGGCGGCCACAACATGGAGGATAAATCATCGTGTATGATGGCCTCAGCCTCCCACCTGATGCCCACACCCCCGGGGATGTACGGAGCCATGCCGCCCCACAGCATGGCCGAGGACGACCAGGCCAACAGAAACCTCAAGTCTGACCACAGCGACTCGGACATCCCGGACGACGTCAACTCCCCGGAGTCGGACATGGACGAGTACGACATGAAATACTCCGGAACCTCCACGCTCTCTCAGCAAAAGAGGAGATTTGCCGATGTCAAACCGCCGTATTCCTACATCGCTCTAATTACAATGGCTATTGAAAGTTCAACCTCTGGGATGATGACGCTCAATGAGATCTACGCCTTCATTATGAACCGTTTTCCTTACTTCAAAGACAACCAACAGCGGTGGCAGAACTCCATTCGTCACAACCTTTCCTTGAATGATTGTTTTGTGAAAATTCCAAGAGCTCCCGGTCGACCAGGAAAAGGAAATTACTGGGCCCTTCATCCCGGCTGCGGAGACATGTTTGGCAATGGAAGCTTTCTCAGACGAGCAAAGAGATTCAAGATTCAGCGTCAAAAGCGCGAGGACCCAGCTCATGTTCAACATGTGAACTCTTACGGACACTTCAGTCTATACGGCTCTCCCTCGGGTTATAAGCCCTACCCTCCGTTCAACTCCATGGCTCTGTCAGCGTTTTCTCAGGGATTGCCACAACCACAGCAATACGGCTTGCCGTCCAAACCTGACTCGTGGAATACTTCGGCCCCCGGTGGATACAGCCCTTACTACAACACGCCAGGTATGAACATGAACTCCACGCTAGGGTCGTCTTTGGGCTCGTCCCTCGGTGGATCCTACCTTCCTCCCTCCCAGGTTCCGTCCGTCCCTCCCTCCTCGGGCTCCCTAGCGGGCTACTCCTCCCTGCCCCCGCCCTCCACCTACTGTGGATCGCAGTACACGGGTCTCCAGCGACTTCAGACCGCCCAGTGATATAAGTCTCGAAACATTAATTTGTGATACTTTGTGATATCCATTTAGTCAATTCATTGGAGTATGTTGTCTCAAAAACTCAGATTTATTTTCGGTGAATATATTGAGCGGTCTTTTTGTGTATATTTTAGTGCTATGTTTAACAATTCATTTGTAAAAAAAATATTTGTAAATATCAAAATGTACATAGCTAGAACAATGTGCACAGATATACGCAATCTGTTTTTATAAATATATTGATGTAGATATTGTATGTGTATAAGTGAGTGTGTATGCTTGTCCGTGTGTAACAGCTAAAATGGAGACCGAGAATCTCAAGAATAGTGCAATAAAAATAAATTTTTTGCAGAAATAAATTGACAAAAAACTATAATGAGGTGTTTTCTTATTTTCTATATCTTATCATATTTAACTCATCGCATACTGATGGAATACCGTACCTATGTTTAATAACAAAAGAGAAAGAAAAAATGCATGTTCGATGACGGCCATTTCACTTCTCTTTATTATATATTGCGTTAAATTCCTCAGATATTTTAATTTACGCAAGCCATCATTGGTCGCCAATATTTCCACAAAAGAACACCAGAATACGCCGATTTACAAATAATACACCCCCAATTCAATTTGAATCAATAAAAAAAATGTATTCATTATTCTTTCCGGTGTTGAAAGGACAATCATTGGTGAATTATTGTGATTATATGGTGAATTCTTTTTTAATAACTTCATCAAAAGAAAACATTGACAGAAGGACAATCAGAGCTAGAGCTGTATGTCCGGTGTTGAAGGTTTTATTTGCTGGCCAAATAGAGAGAAATAGTGGAATGTTTGCCCTACCCAACATACAAAAATGACACTCAACAGGTGCCAACAAGCAAGAGAAGTGTGGACCCTCCATGTATCCGGAACTTACTTTTACATATATCATAAAAATCTCATTTGACCTCCCCATTTTGTTTTTAAATCGCACATTTTTAAACCATGATTTATTTCAGTGTAATAATTTACACACAAAACGCACACTCACTCTTGGTTAGTATCATTAGTGTGTAAAAAATCGGCCGATTATTATTATCAATTTGATGGACGGGCGCATAGTATATATACTATATTATTACTGTTAGAGTACCTGATTTACCGATACTGACTTTCTAGATTCAATATTGGCAAATCGTAAACGATCTGGTTTCCCAGTGGTGCAAATATTGATAGACGACCATACAGAAAGACTGTTCTCCATAAAAATTAGACACAGATTTGTAGCAGTAATATAATCGGTAAAGAAAGAGCAGTTCCAAGCAGACAGTGGCGTGTTTTTCCACAGCCTTTGTCACATTTCTACTGTTTTCCCAGTTCCTACGGCCATTCTTTAAGTCTTTCACTGGATATTTTCCAAAGCTTTGACTAAAAACCCCATGCAGGACTTCATTATGGAATTAAAAATAAAAGATAAAACCATTCCTGTGTCAACAAAATTAAGCATGTAAGTCCCCCTATAAATATTTTATCAAGAGATCGCACTTGAATTCTTTTAAGACATTTCAGAAAGTCGCGAGTGTCTTAATGTTCTGCAATAGTAATTGAAGTTATAAATTCCGAGACGGATTCCGTGCGAGTAAAATTGTTCCTGTGTGGAGTGAAAAGGTTCCCTCAATAATCTATGACGCGCAAATTCTACTAAGTGTTTGGAACCCGATATTATTAGAGGATCCAGTTTTTACAAAAAAAGAATTATATAAAACCTCTTGGAAAAACTGAATTTCTAAAATTATAGATATTGATTCATCATAGTCCATATTTATCTGAAAATCATATTGAGAATATGGAGATTTTTTTTTAAGAACTAAAAAAGTTCTTTAAAAAATCTCCATTTTCTCCAAGCATGCAAAACAAACTATATATCTTGTTTGCTTTTTTTTTTTTGAAGGGCAAACCAAAAAATTCACTAAATAAATATTTTTGTGGCAGAAGATAATTAGATCAATAATACGTAATTTGTAGGTAGTTAATCTGTTAATCTGCTGTCGTTGTCTTTCACTATGTCAGCACAGATTAGATCACACTTCTCCCTGCCCCGCCCGCGGGCACACTGTCAAAACATCACCAAAGTTAATTAAAAAAATATTTTCGTTTTTTTATTTTAACAAAAACATTTGGAATGTTAATTTAAATTGCAACAATATATATACAACACTCCAGCTCATCTGAAAAAAAAAATCAAAAAATAATAAGAAATATTAGAATTATTAAGTGACTAGAAAAAGGATAAAAAATAATACAGGTAGAACAAAACAAAATTGAAATTTGAAACGGCTTTGGTGTAAATGTCATGTTGTAAATTTTGAATTTACCGGGTGGCAGCAAATACAACATGACAACTAAATACAGATACGGCGATCATATGTACTGTGTTGTTATACTATTCTTTACCCCAAAAAAATTATTATGTAGTCATGTACAAAGTTTGAGCATTTTTGTAAAAAAAAAAAAAAAATAAAAATGCATCGACACATTAAACGTATTTCAGAAAGACACACCAACACAAATAATAGTCGAACGTCCGGTTTAGTTAATTTAATATGCTTTTACACGACCGATTCTCACGTGTCTTGTTCTCTTTTAATCTCTTTTAATCTTTAACTAGTCGTTAACCAGTTAAATTTACGTTTTCCAGAGTCCGAAATATTTTACGTTTTCCTGGCTTTTTAACGATTTTGATATTTTACCTGCCAGGAAAA
>WFKH01006014.1:33532356-33565995 GCA_016163765.1 Magallana hongkongensis
TAAAATTTTTAAAAATTTATATTAAATTTTGTTTTTTTTTTTGTTTTGGGGGGGGGTGGGGGGGGGGGGAGAACTCATATCAGTGAGGGGAGCTGGCTGGTTTTTCTGCCCAAAATCTAAAAGGTTACAGATGTCATATTCATGCAGGAGAGAACCTACACTTTGTCTCTAAACTTTTTTTTTTCAAAATTCTTTACATTCAATTAGATTTTTATAACAGTGATTTTTTTATAATGTTTATTGAATAACTGTCGAATCCCTAGTCAGTCAACCAAGACATTGCACTTTTTTACAATCACATGGATTGACTGCATAGAAATATTGCAAAATCTTAACTTACTTTAAAAGTCTTTCACAAACTCCATGAATAAAGTATCAATAGTTTTGAGTTTTATTGATTAGTTTCAGTGATAAGATTTTCCCAGTTTGATCAAATAACAGGGGTTGGGTGAAGTGAATTTGGTATAGAATATCAATGTTAGGTGTAATATTCACATGTTGGTACCAATATCACTGAGGTTGATTATGGAGGCAGACAGATCGACTCGTGTTCTATGTTGTCATTGGATTTAGTTCCTATTTTAAGACAGAGTAACAGTTGTAGTGTATCTTGGTTGTTAATGGGTCCTTATCAACGAACTAATGGCTCACTGGGAATTCCCAAAATTTGAAGGAAGGAAAGGCTGAACATGATATAAGAATATAAATACCAAGCAGTGAAAACTGTGATGGTTTGTGTTTTAAGATCACTTGATTCTCTCCAATAATATATATTGGCTTCAGTATACAATCATCATTCATTTACATTAGAACATTTCAATAATGTTACTATATACAAGGTAATTTTTGCCATGTGTTATTTCACCCTTCTTCACTTGCAAACGGTTTCGCCCCATCTTGAATTCTCCCAGACAAAGTTGTGTCTTGAGACATAGGAATTCGGCCAGTCTTAATTTCACCTGCTGACAATAAGGGCGAAAGGGGTGAAAATAAAATGAGGGCGAATATTTCCTTGTATACAGTACATCTTAAGTTACGAAATTCCTAACCTTAAGTATCAGCTAGAGCTCATGGACTTTATTTATGATATGGAATATTTATATTGTAAATGCATTGATTCTGAAAAAAAATTGTTTCTTTTATACTCTTGATGATTCTCTCCTATGGCTTCCCTTAGTTTAATTCTTTGTTTAACGTCATTCATGCATGTATATTAAGGTTTAGGAGCTAGAAATTATCATTTTGATGAAGAAAAAACCCCAGCAATTCCCTGCTTTCTTTATTATCCTTTTCAGTTTAATTAAATTTTTTGCTACTTAAAAAAACTGCTTTCTGTAGAAATTAATACAAAATATTTAGGGCACATTATAGATTATACTGTGGAATCATCATTGTTCCTTGGGGACCAATATTTGTGGTTTTCATGGGTAACCCTTGCCCACAAATTTATACCCGAACAAACCTATACACAATCATTTGTTTAATATATATTAAAATTACCATCATTACACTACCAATGAAATTACGTCCCCACAAACCAGGAAAATTTTGGCTACCCACGAACATTGACCCCAACGAATAAAAATGATTCCACAGTACATGGGATATACTCACTGGGTCTTTTCTTTTTAACTGACAGGAAAATCATTAAGCAGCTACATGTATATTGTACATGTAACTTGAACATTCACAATATTTTTTATTAATGTGAAATGAAAATAAATTGTTTGAAGATTAGGTTTGTTTAAATTTTATCACTCTCCCTCCTGGGTTTTGTATTTTGAAGGTGATGTTGGGAAGGTTAGAATGAAGTCTGTTAATTGATGTACACCAGGACCACTCAAAACAGCCCATGATCTACTCCACTACCTCTCTCTCCTTTTCCATACAAATAAACCCTTTTTAAAAAATATTTTGAAACTGAAGATCCTCAATAATAACCCATAATTTTTTTCCCCACAAATCAACTATGTAGAATATTGCTATTTATACATTTACTATGTGAATTTAATTGTGTATGTGTGTGTTAGTGTACGAAAGGTTGTGGGCAAGAAAATCTTAATTAGTACCAAGACTGTTTAAACTTAGAATTCACATATACTTCTTAAGCATTGTAATTGGTCAAACCCTATTAATTTTCAAAGTTATCTATCAGTTCTTTCTGAAGTTATCAATTATTACAAATACGTAAAATGAAATTATTTTTTGAGACAATAACAATAGCTATATAGAACACAACAGAAATGAGTTAACTCGATTCACAACACAGTATTCTCTGATTGGCATAGTTCTTGTTTAATCAAGTGTTAGTATTAATCATTCACTGATGCTCTGGACAAAGTACATGCATGTCCACTAAGAAGTGAAGTAGTGCATACACAAGTGACTGTTAAGGCCCATGGGGTTATTGTTTTATATTTACATTTACCGAGTATGATTCCCTCTATAATTACTTACAGAAACTTATAGTTGATTCATAGCTCTATAGAAACAGCCATGCAGACTAAAATCTACATTCCCCTTTTATTGATTGGTCGAAATCTACAGCGACCTAAGAAAAATCGCGGACTGCACAAAATTATCATGATGATGTCAGACTCGAATTCCCATGGGAGACAATTTGGCTGTTTCTTTTAGCTAACGTACTGATGTACATTAACAGTAATTTAGTGAATTTTATGTACTTTTAACAATCAATTTATTAATTTGTTAAAAGAAAGATGTAAATATAAACAATAAAATGCTTTCTTTGATGATTCATGAAGGTAGTGATCATTGCAGAAAAAATTTACATAACCCGCTAACGCAGACTATGTATTTTTGCTACAATGTAGCCACCTTTATATCCTTAATGAATCACCAAAGAAAGCATTTTATTGTTTAAATTATGACAGTTAAATTTTATACCTTAGTAAATAAGAGACTGTTTATCGGAACATTCCCACCTATTACTTTCATTCATTTACAGACAAGTATGGAGACCTTTGTGTGAGGTTTTTCAACATAAAAACTGATTAATACAGTTTAGTAAAACTTGTTTAGTATGTGAATACATAGATATAGCAAATTATCGGATATAGCTAAGTTTTGTGGATTCCCCGGAAAAATTCTCAACAAATCCTTGTAAACTTTTACGGTTACCTAAGTATTATATAAAGGGACTTGGTTATAACAAATTTACTTATGTATCAAATTGATTTTGAGTTCCATAGATGTGAAAAATAACAAAAATTACATTTCTTACAACAAATTGTTTTAAAACTTCTTAGCAATACCAGCAATACCATTTTAATGAATATATTTTCACAAAAATTGGAAGGAAATCTAAGTACAATGTATATGTAAAATCACCAATCTTAAAAGTAATGGTCAAAGTTGGCAGGGGATAGTTATGAAAGAAATTAACAATCTCCGATCCTTAGCCATTTTAGATAACTCTAAATTATCCAGATTTGTTTTGTTTGTACCATAAATCTGCAT
Organism: Magallana hongkongensis; assembly: GCA_016163765.1. Lineage (NCBI taxonomy): Eukaryota > Metazoa > Mollusca > Bivalvia > Ostreida > Ostreidae > Magallana > Magallana hongkongensis. Next base: position 33,535,837 of record WFKH01006014.1, read on the forward strand.
CTTATATAGACAAATTTAATTAGTCTTCTGGTGTTAGTATTATGATCAGTTACACAATGACATACTTGGCTTAGTGGATCCACGGAGATCTACTACACGTAACCCTCAGGTTATAAGCAATCTTTATGTGAATTAAGAACTTCCAATATTTGTCCATAGAAAGATATGGACCGGACACGAATTTTGCACTTTTTCTGCCAGTGACCTTGACCTTGCCCAAATGACCTTGGGTCAAGGTCATGACACACCCTAAGCTCATAAGCAATCTTTGTGTGAAGTAAGAACATTCAATGCTTCTCCATAAGAAAGATATGGACCGGACACAAATTTTGCACTTTTTCTGCCAGTGACCTTGACCTTGCTCAAATGACCTTGGGTCAAGGTCATGACACACCCTTAGCTCATAAGCAATCTTTGTGTAAAGTAAGAACTTCCAATGTTTCTCCATAAGAAAGATATGGACTGGACACGAATTTTGCACTTTTTCTGCCAGTGACCTTGACCTTGCCCAAATGACCTTGGGTCAAGGTCATGACACACCCTTAGGTATATATCAATAATTGCACATATGTTGTAATCATGCAGTGATATTGAATAAAATTTTTCTTTACTTAATTGTTTATGAATTTATTGCTCATATACATGTATCTTATTTGTGCAGATTTTAATTAATTAAATGGAGCATTATACAAGGTCTTATTTTATGTACATTTTCCTCCTTATTTGCAGGACCGTATGGTTTACCCTCTAGATTAGACGACGATGTGGCTTTCCCCACTGACATAAAATTAGAAAGAGCTGACGACTGTACCCCTGAGGAGGACAAGGATTTGAAAATCTGCGTAGTTTGTGGAGAACGGGCCAGTGGCTACTACTTTGGGGCTCTTGTCTGTCTGCCCTGCAAGGTACTTGTTTACCCTGCTGCGTTCTACATGAACACTGTGACAAATGTGTGCGTTTGATTGTTCAGATTTCTCTGTCTCTATGTTTCACTGCAGAAATTTTAATCAGGTGTTGATTTTACTCTTGCAATATTTAATCATGGATCAGTTTTTCTGAAGTATATTCATTTTTGTGTGCTTGTAGTTTTTTTAACATGTTAGGGACAAGAAAATGTGGAAATTTCACCCTTATGTAAACATCTATCAGTAATGTTCCTGGACTCTTTATAACAGCAGTAGAATTGTTCCACATTTATTTACTGTTTTTACATGAGTCATTGAACTTCACCTTACAGTTTGAAAAATTCTTTTTATATTAAATTTATTTATCATTATGAATTCAAATGCATATATAACATTTAAATATTAAAATCCCTTCCATTAAATGGTTTGACAAAAATATATCTTTTATTTCTTTGCATAAAGATTAAATGGGGTGTTTCTGCTTTAATTCATTTCTGATGTTTGGATTTGTTAAGACTTTTTAATTTTCTGATCATGCATCTAATAATTCAAAGCAGGGGGTGCTTGGCTGTTTTCCAGTCATTAATCATTCAGACCTTTTAATATATGTCAATTCTTCCATTTTGAATAGCTATTGCTGGGTATTCATTGAATTTAAAAGAAATCATATAATAAACTGCATTTTGGCCATGCAAATAAGTTTTCTGAAAATATACCAAATGTGTACATAAAATAGATGTTGTACTTGAGAGAAAACTTATTTTTTTTAAATTACCGGTAGTGTGATCCCAAATAAAACAGTTATAGCATGGGTATGCTAACAGTAACTGTCTAAATGTAGACTTGTTGATACACATCCTAAAAGAAATTTTTATGTTGTGTATAATTGCTATCCCAAACTTAGAATATCTCTAAGTTTTGGATAGTGGTATGTCGATGTTCAGGTGTCATTTAACACCAGGGAAAGAATTAAAAATAGGGTTATATATGTGGAGCTGTGTCATCAGTTATTGAACCAGTTATCTGGATTCATATGTTCTCGTATAGCTTCAGATCTGCAGCTCGTCAAACCAGTCATATTAAAACCTGTGTTATAGTATATAATATATCAAAAGGTCTTGTATCTACCTGGTATATAATAATGCTATCAAATGATATCTGGTATACTCGAGTAAGTGTCCCTCAGAAGTCTAGTAAATGTACTCAATGAGGCATTATCCCAGCTTCAACAACTAATAAACTTCAAACACAAAACTTTTCAATAATCAATGAAATGGAGTATTTTTTTTTTTTTACAAAGTTTTTTCCCCATTTGGATCTGCTATGTTGACTGGTAATAGCTATTGAGACAATTATGGTGTTAGGTTGTGCACATTAAGAGTGTGGTAACTATAGATTGCAACACCAAGCGTCAGGTGAAAAACATCAATATATCCATAGGCCTGAACAAAAACTCACATTAACACAAAGTACGCCATGGTTGTCTGATAAAAAGCTCCACAGCATGCCGTAACCTGCTTTTTTCGCATTTAATTTGACCGATTTCTTGGCTTTTAAAGACACTATCATTGGTGTTTATCCTTCAAACTTATTAAATCCCCCGTGTTTTCATTTAAAACCAACTTGTTGAAACTTGACTGTAGTGAAATTTTTAATCAATTTTTTTTTTTACTTTTATATTTTGAAAACTATTAAAAACATGCATTGAATCAATATATAATAAAAATTGATACGTCATTAATGAGGATAACTGCGTGTGACCCATCATCAGTGTTTGTATTATATTATCCATATACATGTATTACAAAGTCCTAACACAATCTTTGATTTAGCTTTCAGTGGGTTTTAAGCTTTTAAGCTTTTTAAAACTATATAAATAATCAAGATATACCAATTAAGTGAGATATGTCAAAATTACTTATGAACCACTAGACATAACTGTATAACATGTATTTTCTGCAGTATTTTGCAGATATTAAAATGCAACTGCAGAAAATTCAAAATAAGATTTTATACTTTTTGGGTTAAAACCAAAATTTCAAGCTTCGGAAAATATCTATTAAAAAATATCAGTTTATCAGATGAGTAAACAGGCTAGGATCTATAGAGAAGCGCGCCCCCCCCCCCCCCCCCCCCAAAAAAAAAAAAAAGAATTCAAATTTCTTTAAATATACTGTGTAAAATTACTGAAAATATGCCTAGGATACCACCACCACCCCAGAACTTAAATTTCCCTCGGATCTCCACTCCTCAAATGGAAAAATTGGAAATTTTAAAAATACAATAAAGAATTTACTTTTCTTTTAGAGCTTTTATATCAGATGCACAAAAGATGGCGAGCCCACCTTTACTTGTCAATGTAATGGTAACTGTGACATTGCGAAGCAAGGACGCATCCGCTGTCAGTATTGTCGCTACCAACGCTGTCTTATGGCAGGCATGTGCAGGAAAGGTTAGTTTATCTGTTTTATAACAGTATACAGTGATACCTCAAGTATATTACCCTTTGTTATTTTGGCATCATTGCTTATCGCCATATTAATATTGTAAAAAATGATTTCACCTAATATGTTAATACACCTATTATAAAACAAAATTTGCACAATGAAATCTGCCATTACTTTCTTCAAAAACAAATACTGTGGAATCATTTTTATTCGTGGGGGTCAATGTTCGTGGGTAGCCAAAATTTTCCTAGTTTGTGGGGACATAATTTTGTCGGTAGCAGGTTCTAGCTACTTTGAAAATAAATACTACACAAATGCTTGTATATACGTTCGAGGGAATGTAAATTTGTGTGCAAGGGTTACCCACGAAAGCCACGAACATTGGTCCCCCACGAACAATGGTGATTTCACAGTAGTTTACTATATAAAATACCGCTGCTTAGAACTTATAAGCCTTAAAAAATAAAAAAACAAAAAATACATATACATCTGTATGTCAAATAAATAGCATAGGAAATTTTCTTTCATCATTCCTAAATGGCTAATATGTTGAATTTGTAAAAGAAATGCTCATCTCAGATTCGTGCATTCATAGGTTGAAAAAATCTACAAGGTTTTATTGCACTACAAGTGGCAGCAAAGTAGTATAACTTAGGCTAAGCAAAGTTAATTCTATGTTTAACACCACCCGCACACATAGGTTTAGGAGAAATCATTGTTTAACAAAAAAAAACATACCCCTATTTCCAATGTAATCTAAAATACGAAATGTCTAAGGCACAATATGGATGATATATAAGCTACTCAACTGGATTGTCTTTATAACTGACAGGAAATATCATTAAACAGCTAGTTAATGTGTGGCTATACACCAAGGGCGGGTACGCTGTAATTATGAAATGATAAAGTAATCTTTTTAATTCTTTTTATGTATAGTACATGTAAATGCTATTGATTCATATGAAAACAATGGATTTTTATAGAGAAACCTGAAACAGTCCAGCCAGCAGATGGCCAAGTTTTGTGTAAAGTTTGTGGAGATATTGCAAATGGTATTCATTTTGGAGTGAACACATGTGAAGGGTGCAAGGTACGTAACTCAAAAAATGTTTCAATAACCTATTAAAAGCTTGTATCTTATGACTGCGAGTTCCAAGAAGTTATTTTGTTTGACAAACAAAAAAATAAAATCTGTAGGTAAATTATGCATTCCTTTTATATTTTTTTAATCATTCAAGGAAAATGCTACCGGTGGTCACATAAATACATATATGAAATATTAGATATATGAAGCAAAAAAAATTATTCATATCAAATATTATTTTAAAAGAAAAATGGTACATGTATTTCTAGCTTTTAGATTAAAAAGAAAATTTCAAAGTTAATTAATTTCAAGTGCATCTAGCATACATACTCATGTAAGATCATAAAATGGTTTTAAACTTTCACAGGGAATTCATTGTGACAGCTATTCAGATCTAAGAAACTACCTTATTTTGAATGTTTGCTATTCTTCTGAAATTGCAGAAATTTTTCCGTCGTGGATTAGTTGAAAATCAAAGTTACCTTTGCAAAAGTGAGAAAAAGTGCACAATCAACCCACGGAACCGAAATAATTGCCGATACTGTCGTTACCAAAAATGCATCAGTGTAGGAATGTCCAGAGAAGGTAAGACAGTTTCTTTTTTTAATTTTAATTACCTATTATTCATTGCAATTTAAAATTTTAATACATACACAAATTATTTTGAGAAAAAAGTTCTTCCAGCTGAACCTTTGTGGCTCTGTGTACAATGTATTGTTATTAATGGGGTAGTGCTAAGTGGGATTAAGTCTTAAGTAGTGGATGTGTTAGTTTCCATTTTCATGCTCCATTTAACACCCTTGGAGAGAACAAGTATAGGCCATGCCCATTATCTGATCCTCCTGCTTTTCCAAAACAAAAAATATACATGATTGAAAGAAATATGATCAAACTAATAAAATTTTCGCACGATTTCATTTGTGACATTTTTTAAATGCTTGATTGTAACTTATAAAACATAAAATTTTATTTTATGATTTCTAACGCAGCTTCATCTAACTCTGTTTCAGCCATTAAAATGGGTCGTCCCAAGAAAGCCGAAACAACAGAATCAAACAATTCTGCAAATGCTGCAGATGCTTCAGAGTCTCCCTCCATTTCACCAGTTCCCTCACCCCCCATCAACTTTTCACCAGGATCCTCTCCCTCTCGACATCAGGTCAATGACAACTTGTTTGATCTGTCAAAGGTCAAGGCTGAACCATCCAACTGCGATCTCACAAGAATGTCTCCAACATCTCTCAACAGCTCCACTGCAGATGGAAACTTGCCGAAGCCTTCCTATGCTGATACTACTCAATCTTATGCTGTCCCTTACACACAGAGCTGGTCATCATCAGCCTCTCACAATATTGACTGGCCTCAGAACCAGAGGAATTCACACATCAATTGGCACCAAGAAATTGCACAATCTGTTGCTCAGCAGCAAATGGTATCCAGTGTTACAACTGCTCAGACAGTAATGTCTGTAAGTAACTCTATGCCAGTACAAAATCAAGCTGTTCAAAACACTAACATAGTGTATGAGGAGGATGACATGGATGACATTTTGGCTTACCTTTCTCAAGAGCAGACTCCACTGGAACCCAAAAAGAATTCCATTCAGAACATTGCTGTCCAGTCATCGGAACAAAGCTTCACACCAAATGCACCAATGCAACAGCAGCAGTCATGCATGATCGATACCCATTCATCTGTGCCCAATTTTCCTGTCCCATCATCAAAGCAGTTTAAGCAGCAGATTAATGCCTTCAACAATCAGATGCTTCAAAGTGATAGTTACAGCCCTCTGAATGTTGACACATCACCTGGGCATTCTGTTTGTTCGAACAGAATTAACTACCCAAGCCCTGCTTATCAATATGGTAATGGATCTCCAAATCATTACAGCCAGCAGTCCCCAGAGCATTCCTATGGTCCTCATTCTCCTCAGTGCATGCCTCCATCTCCTCAGTATCAGCAACAGTCATCGCCCTATTCTCCCTGTCAATATCAGAACTCTCCTATAGATGCAAATCAGTACCATGCTAACTCACCCCAGGCAGCCAGTCCGAATTATCCCCCATCTCCATCCAACAATGCTTACACCCCTCTGACACCTTACCCACAGAATGCATATGCTGCCCAAGGTTCACCCTCAGGGGCTATGATGGGAGAAAAAGGTATGCCTTATCTGGACATGAAAGGTCAGATGAAAATCAATCAGATGTTTATGAACTGTGATGATAACATTCAGAATTTCCATGAGGATTCAAACAGTGATGGGTTTATTTCTAGAGCTGAATTTGACAGAAATCTAATTATAAAAACTCTACAGCACTATAGAAGGAATGGTCCTGAGTATTACTCCAGTCCTGAATCTTCTCCTCATAGCCACCATGACAGTAGCGATGACTCAAGCGATGCTTACTTCACAAACAGCTGTGGTCAGAAGCGGAAATCCCATGACACAGTGGGCATGCACTATGAGAGTATGGGAGGTAACAGTTTTTTCACTGGAAATGATAAAGATTTTCAGTGTGAGAACTACAGCATGATGAAATCTCAAAGGTACTGGAATGAGCCACAAAGATTGATGACACAGGGCCCACCTACAGAAGAAATGATGGCCTTTACCAATCATATCATGGCTGGCTACTCTAAATTTGTGACAGCTTGTGATGAGGGCAAAAAGAATTTGCAAGACATTGTGCTAAAGGTAGGTATTATGATTATCAATGGTTGGTATAATTAAAATAAATGTCCTCTTTTTTGGCATATATTGAAAGGAAACAACATATTCTGCTTTATACAAATTTTTATAACCTTGTATTTTTAGGGTCAGTGGCCTGCTTTTGGGAAAGAAGAAAGTCACTGGAATCATGTGCAGCGGCGGGTGATCAGAAATGTCACAGCCTTCATGAATTTTGTGAAAACTATTCCAGGTAATGCATTCAGACTTTACCCGTGATGGCTGTTTAAACTACCGCCGTCCAAGCATCCATGTATTTCTGTCAATTATTAAACTTGTATTTCCCCTCATATGATTTTTATTATGTTATGGATTTGGGGAGTAAATTTATGCTTCTGAGATCAGAGACCTGAATATATTGTTTTTAGTAGATGGCAATTTCTAAAAGGTTAACCAGTTACTCAGACAGAACAATGGAAACTGGTTACAAAATCAGTTATCAGTTAGTAGTAGTATATTAAAAGTTAATTAGAAACTGAGTGCTTATTTAAAAAGGCCATTAAAATGTCTTCTTAAATTGTAAATTTCTTGACCCCTGCCAGGTTAGGGTTGCTGACTCTAGGTTTGGGCTAAATTTAAAAGATAAACAAGGCCTGAATTCTACTCTTTTAATATGAATGAAGATTGAATGCAAATTTAGAGAGTAAATAATTAATACATGTATGTTATACCAATTTTCCTGAAGGCAGGATTTCTGTCTGTCCCCAGACTGGATAAAAATATACATTCTTTAGTTTTAAATAAAACCTCATATAATAGATAGAAAAATGAAGATGTTAGTTAATTAAATAAATGATATGCCAGTACAAATTTCCTAAAAATCCATTTTTTATGATATCCTATTGTCAAAAAAGTATCTTTCCCAAAGGGTTCACCTGACAATTTATATATATCCTTCAGGCTTTGACAGTATCAACAGTGAGGATGCAGCTGAGCTTTGTGTCATGAACAGCTTTCATATTGCCATCATTTTGTCTGCCAACAATTACTATGACAAAGAGCAGAAGAGATTTCAGTATTTCTGGAATTGGACCTTGTCCCCAAACAACCCAATGTACTTCTTCAAGCTTCGCCTGCTCCAGTGTGGGGAAGATCTGAACCGACTGAATATGACACCTATGGAGGAAACTTTCCTCTCAGTCATAACTTTCCTAAGCACTGGTGAGTTTATCTATTAATTAACAAAATGAAGTCTAATTATATCTACTGTAGATAATTTGATGAAATTTCTTACATAAAGCTTTACTACGTACTATATCAGTTTTTATAAGATTAGAAAATTATACATTTACCATCTTGATTTCTTAGGGGATAATGTCTCAAAAACTATCAGTTTTTACTATTCTTACTTTGAACCAGTATACATGCATGCAGATAAGATTTCTCGTAGCAGAAATTGAAATAAAATTGAATGTATTGTAATATTTTATTTCTACCTTAGATTTGTTAAACTTGAGAGATCCTACCTCTTTGGAATCACTCAGACAAAAGATGATTCACATCTTCCAAGCACAGCTGATAGGTAAGTAAAAACACTAGATTGAGAGCAGGCAGTGTGGTTTATACTACATGTGTCATAATTAAATCTACCAACTACCAAGTATTTTCTCCTCTATTTCTTAAAAAAAAAAACGATTGTGATTCATAGCTTTATAGAAACTGACAATGCTGAAATCTACATGATCCAGTTCTAACCAGTTTATCAATTGATCAAAACCTTCAGCAACCTAAGAAAATCACGAACCGCATGAAATTATATCAGACTCAAATCCCATATATAGAAGAATTTATGATCTCTTTCTCTCCGTTTTCATATTTTTTCTTACATGAGTAAGTGAATCTTTTATCAGGCTATTGCATGTTCCCTTTGGTAGATTAAAATCTAATAGAGCTTTGTCCCTTTTTAATGAAATTAAATAAAATACGGCTATCATTAAGGTTCTCCGATCCTCAGCCTCAAAGTATTTTTTTCATCATAAGAATGATATTTTTCTTACAACCTTTATAAATGAAAAAAATATGAAATGATAGTTTTAGAGGGTATCCATGCATTTTACAAAGTTATTGCAAATTTGCATACGATGGATATAATGGAATAAAGAAACAGGTTGAGTTTTAAAAAAAAGTCCCGGTGCATCGATGGCTCGAACTCTATACCAAGATGTATATAAGTGGGAGAGCTCCGTGGATCCACTACGCCAAGCATGTAGTTGTGTGACTGATGGTTATACTAGCAGCAGAATACTAAATAAAAATTGTCTGTTTAAAAGTCAGATTTATGGTACGAATAAAAGAAATCCGGATAATTTATAGTTAACGAACTTTGCTGAGGATCAGAGATCGTTAAATGTATAATTTTTTTTTTACAAGGCACCAGTGATCAAAGTATGTATATAGCATATACTGAGCCTGTTGTACATGTCATATTACTTTTTACCTTTGAATTTACTGCAACCACTGAATCAGATTAAAATCAGTTCCTTTGATCTGCTCAAGTATATTGATACACAGTTAAAAGAGGGCCATGTCCAAATAACCTTTCAGGAATAACAAATTTAAACTGATCTGCAATCTTCTACAATGTCTTCTTTGGATGTTAACAGAAATAATGGGAGGAGAAAAAAGTGAAATTTCTGTTAAACTTTTGTAAGAAAAAAAAATAAATAAATGCAAATGTTGAATCCTTTGCTAAGAGGGTAAGATTGCCTTGCAGTATTAATAACAGATACTGACAAGTCTGATCATTCCAGATTACCATTTCCTAACTGAAAACTGAAGCTATTTTATGCATTTGCTTTCTCACTGAACATTTTTAAACGCAGGGATTAAAGCTAGCCAAAAATATCAAAAGTTTTGAATGATTGGCAAAAATTTACTTGGGTATCAAAATGGTCATTCTGAACTGTACCCCTATTAGGTCAGATCAGATTCTTGTTTAGCAATCTGATGTATGGGTGGGACATCATTAGTCCAGTAATAAACATGCTTTAATTTTTTTTTTAATCTCTATTTATGAGAATCTAGCAGACAAACTGATTGCATGGGTAGAATGCACAAGATGGCTTCATTCTATCAAATGTTAGGCCTTTTGGATGAACCCAATACAAATGAATTACTAAGGTTAAACACTTGTCTTCCTAGACAAAACAAAGCAAATTTTTGTAGATCAAGACAACAACTACGAGTATCTCATTGGCATTTCATTGGCAGTGAAGGAGTTAATAAAGTTAAGCTTTTGTCTAGATACATACACATGTATAAGTAAATAGGTTATTTATCAAACCTAGAGAGGCTTTACCAAGCAGTCAGCCATGTCGTCTGATAAACAATTATATTAAGTTTTATTATGTCACAATCCAAAAAACACTGCTGGAAAATCAAATTCTGGCAATAAATAATAATTCTCACTATGAATAAATTGCTGACAATACACAAACACAAAAACCTTAGAATTCTAGCTTATTTACAGATGATCATAGGTTTATTAATATATTTTATGTTAAAAAACATTACTTACATTAAGACATGTAATCATTTTGAAACTGCATGATCATGATATTAGGCACACTTAATATATTGTACAAGGTATTTAAAATCTTGTCATTGCCTTTTTCATTATTTTAGCACAAGGAGTAGACCCCATAAAACGCATCCAGGAACTATTCAGAGTCATGCCAGATTGCCGCCATTGTTCTATGTGGCACAAGCAGCTGATGAGCAAGATGAAGACCAACATGGAGAATCAAGAGATGCACCAGTTGTTTGACAAACTTGACCTGGAAAACCCCTTGTCTTAAGACTGTCTCTGGGAAGGTCTTGTGAAAGATGTTATAATTTTGTAAGCATGTGATTGTCACATGTTTGTACTGCAAAGAGTACGTCCTATTGAATTGTTACAAATTTACATATTGTTCTATTCACAGCTCTAAATACAAACTCGACGATTGTCCCACTTTGGACATGTATTTAGTAAGTAATGTATGGACAAGCTGTCAATGGAATGACATGTTGTTTGGCCTCAAGAGACTGTTTGGACATTGACATGACAACAAATGAGTGTTAGATTAATTTTTTTGACAAGGTTCCTTTGGAACTGATGATTTTTGTAATCTACATTTACATGTTTCAGTACATGTATAGCTATATTTTTTTGGTAAAGAATTGGTTTTTCTTTTCTTTTTCTATGACATATATAATGGAAGTTGTTTTGTCCCCTGATCCTGCTCTATACCCTGGGTCAGACATTTGGGATTCAAGTTTTGGCTTTTTAATAGGTGTATATGATTATACACAGATTAGATATTATTGCTGGGTTTATCCATTGCATAATGTTTTCAAAATGTTTGCAATTATTAAGAATTGACTGATGTGAACATTTACTAACATTCACTGTGCAATTTAAGAGTTGTTGACCAAACTGGGAGACAAAAACAAGACACTTTGTACTAATATTGAAAAAAAATAATGTTTTATGAATTACTTTTAATTTTGCAAAAGCTAATGAAAACAAATAAGTCTGATGATTTTTTTTTTCTTTTGCCCATGTTTCATAGAATGCACATTGGAAACACACTATGATTTAATTGCCAATTGAATACTTCTGGGTTTTCATTTGTAAAATTATTTTGAGAGTGCATGCACATATTGTTGGGGTTGGGGTAATGACCATTCTAAAATTTTATAGAATAAGTTAAATATGCTGAATATTCATACAGGGCATTAACAAAATAATTTATCCCTGTATAATTTTAACAGGTTTTATAAGTACATGTAATTAATTTGAAAACAAAAATTAATTTTGAAACAAACATAACATTTGGATAACAGAGTGAAATCAGTGAGTACCGGTATTTAAAGAGAAAGCTGGAAACAGTTTTATGATGTCTATTGCATCCTTGTGTATTGCTAGTACTGGTCCTCCATTTATTAACTGCATTGTTGCTACATGTAATAAATAAGTACATGTTACATCATGCTAGTAAGCACTTTTGATGATCTTGTGCATGACATAAGTATCCCTGGTATGTATTAAACATTATGAGAATACTTAAGTTATATTCTCCTCTTTATAAAGTAGGCAAAAGTTTTTCATATCATTTGCTAAATATTATTTGCAATCCGTCTTAGTGAATTACCGGTAATGGTTTTATTTTGAATAAATCATCATAATTTTACAACAATGCTGTACGTATTGTCCTCAATTATTGCTCCTGCATGCCTCTTTAGGTAACTTCCTTGGTACATGTATTTTGTTTGTAAAAAAAATTTTATTCAATTTATTGTGCTAACTACACTGTAAATTAAGCTGATTTAATTTCCAAATAAAAGAGGTTTTATGAATTACTTCTCTAATATTGTGTTAAGGTAAAATGCTTTAATTGTCACATTAATAAGAATATGATAGAACATTGTAAATCCATCTTGGATGTGCATTAAACACATCAATTTTAGTTCAACCTATATGGATGCATGGGTTGGGGGTCATTATTTTGTGATTTTTCAATTTAATTTCTATTTCTTGAAAGTAATTGGGGGTTTTTTTTGGAGGTTTTTTCTACTTTTGTTTGGGTAATTGATATAGATGAAAGAATCTGCATTACCTGGTATGTCACAAAGTTGATATAGTAAGAAAGAGATGGCTTTGTGCAAATGCATTCATAAAGAAGACAGGAATATTTTTCCGTCCAATATATCTGTAGAGATTTTATTGAGAGTAAGAGGTCATGTTGTTTTCTGTAGATGTGTACTCTATTTACCTATGATGTATGTGTATCAACAGTGTCCATATTAATTTTCATTTTGTTTAAAGTTCATATATGTAAAGAAGTTCAAATGTTTTTTAACTCATCGGGGAAATTAGTTGATTGGAGAAAGCAGATTAATATGTTACTGAATTTTTACTGTGCTGACTTTTAAGAATCTGATTTGGTTTGGTAATAAAATAATTTTTTATTTAAAAAAATATATTGAAATTTGAATATAGTAATATAACGAGGGATCAGACTACTGCTAATTAAAAGTTAATGAACTTTAAGGCAATATTGACATTGGAAAAATCATTCCTGATGTCTTTAAATATATTGCTTGTAATCACATTCCTTATGTTTGATAGGAACCACCACAGATATGTGGATAAAATCACATTCCAGACAAAGGTGTAGCTTTGTATAAATACATTCAACATACATGCTCCTGTAGCTGATCATTGTATTTGCTGTAATGGCTGTGTATATTGTGTCTTTTATTCAGTCAATATTAACGACAAGAATTAAGAACTTGTTCTAAATACAAATTTACACTGTTATTCTTTCTGTTTCTAGATGTCATGTCTTTTTTCATATTCATCAAATTACAGTCAACTTCAGCAAAATGGTTGGTATTGAAAAATGTAAAAAAAGAGGATCTGTCAAAACTTTGTTAAAGAGATATATTTTAAGTTAGATTGAATAATAGTTGCAGATAGGCAGCCATCGTGTATCTATTGTGTGTGGGTGTTATGGTTTTCATCATTCAACTTAGCAAATTTATTGGTACAAATAGAGATTATTTTGCCATTTATATACTTTTTAACAGCATTTGTTTAGACAGTTGTAAAAATACTTAACAATAAATAAATTGTTAAATTTTTTCTGGTAACAGCAAAATTCTGCATTTTTTTAAGTAAAGCTAATATTTTATATAAAAAAAATTTTGGTCTCTCTCTAATTTCGATTTTAAGGTTTTAGCCAACAATCATTTTTTTAAAGTGAATTTTATCATTGCTTTCTGTACGAAATGTCAATAAAAGCTATTTTTGTGTGAAATTTAGTTCTTTTTATTTTTGCTCTCATAATTGTGAACAAGTTGCATCTTAGAATTGACGAAGATGCGTATTAACTGTTCTTCTAAAATTTTATAAAGACCAGAACTTTTTATTCATGAGCACTTCTGGCATAAGCAGTCTTTATTCCATGAAAATTCCTCCAGTTTGTTATTTCTTTTAAGATAACAGAATCAATTAAACCATTCCAAAATCTTTTTACTCTTTAATGAGGAAAATAGTATGTCCTTATTAAACCATCAAACAAAATAAATTCAATCTGAATTTTAGTGACATTCACTTGCTTTCATAATGATTTTTTTGTAGTTTATAGTCTTCAAAATCACCTAAATTATTAAATTCTTTTTTTTGCGCAACTGAGCTGATCACTTTTTGTCCAGCGTATGTCTGTCTGTCCACTTTTCAACTTCCTTCTCCAGAACCACAATGCCAATTTCAGCCAAACTTGGCACAAAGCAGTATTTGGTGAAGAGGATTCAAGTTTGTTAGAATGAAGGGACACATCCTCTTTCAAGAGGATATAATTAGGAGTTACTGAAAATTTGTTGGTAATTTTTAAAAGTTTTTCTCAAAAGCCATTTTGCCAGAAAAGCTCAAACTTGTGTGGAAGCATCCTCATGTAGTGTAGATTCAAATTTGTTCAAATCATGATCCCCTGGGGTAGGGTGGGGTAATAAAAGGGGGTAAGATATTTACATAGGAATATATAGAAAATAAATCTTTATAATCTTCTTTTCAAAAAACAGTTGTCCGAAAACACTGTAACTTGTGTGGAAACATCATCAGTTAATGTAGATTCAATTTTTTTCAAATCCCCAGTGGTAGGCTGGGGCCACAATGGGGGTCAAATTTTTACATATGAATTTAATGTATAAAAAATTCTTCAAAACTCTTCTTCTAAAAAACCATTTGTCTAGTAAAGCTGTAACTTGTGTAAAAATATCCTTGGGTAGTGTAGATTAAAGTTTGTTCAAATCATGATCCCTGAGGGTAGAGTGGAGCCACAATGGAGGTGGGGTTAATTTATTACATAAGAATATATAGAAAATGTTTAAAATCTTCTTCTAATTAAAACCCTTTTCCTAGAAAAGCTGTAACTTTTATCAAAGTATCCTCAGATAATTTCCATTCAAGTTTATCAAAACCATGATATTTGGGGGTATGGTGGGGCCACATTGAGAGTCCAATTTTACATAAGAAAATTTTTAAGTTATTCTAAAAACTCGAATGTTATAATATACGGTATTACTTATATGCAAGCATCTTGACATGTTTCTGATTCTCATTTGTTTAGACTGTGGCTCCAAGGTTAGATGTTGGTTTATATGTTTAAGAGCTAAATGTGATATGACTATGAAATTGTCCTGTTACAAAAGCAGCTCATTGTTTAACATAAAAATACCTCCAGCAAAGTTTTAAAAACGTTTATCACAGGATCTATTCTACTACATGGTGCTGGTGTTTTGTAAATGACTCCATAAAGCTGACTTTAATATCACTATTGTTGCACGGGTGAGCTATGTGGTCCATAGGCCTCTTGTAAGCGATTGGAATAAAAAATCTTAAATTGTCTATGTTGTAAAATACATTAATTAATATGGACATGCAATTCTCCAGTTGCCCATTCGAACTATGACAATATTCTTAAGATTATTATTATTTAGAATAATTATTATTTTCATATAAATGAAATTACAGAAGCCCTTTTGGGCCAGATAAGAAAAATAGTTTATGTGGCGGCCTCCACATAGTTTTCTGGTGGCTGCCAGATAAATATATAAATTTTTCCATTGCATGCTATGTGCTCATCAAATATGCTAAGCATAAGCAAATACATGATACATTCATTCGATACACCATAAATACATTGTAGACAATTTACCATTAACGTATTGTGGACTTGTATCCCAGGTACATGTACCTCAATTCAAGAACATTCAAGAAATAGTCTTCTACCTCACATCTTCGGCAAAAACACGTTTTTCATGATATACATGTATCATTAATTTTGTTTAACTTTTGCAGAGATAATGAACGAAAACTGCAAATAATTGGAATTGTTTTAAGTCCAAGGGACATACTGTAACTCTGTCCCAAATTGCTCGATCGTACCCAATAATCGAACTTGACCTAGATATTCTTATGATAAATATGTATACAAAATTTTATTTCAGTATGTGCAACCTCAGCAAAGAAAATGAACGAAAACTGTTGGTGGACCGATCGACCGACAGACAGACAGACAGCAGCAAAGCTATATGCCCTCCCTTCTTCGAAGTGGGCATAAAACAAATTTGGGACCAAATCAACGCACTTCGAAAAAATTTTTTTAAGTGCGTTATGATGGTACATCATTTTTTATTATTACTTAATGCACTTTTAAAAAATATGTATTAATCACAAAATCTGGGATTGGTTTACATATGTCCCATTAAGGTAACTCCAGTGTCTTTCGGATCCGGTTCTTTTTTTACACGGCGTGCTAAATTTCCGGTTACAATTTTGGCTAACAACAAGTGTTTTAAAATAATTATGGTTTGGTCAAAAAGTGGAATTTTTTTTAAAATATAGCATCTCCGTCGTTTAGAGGGATCGGAGAAAGCAAGGGAAGCAGCGAAATGTAAAAAGGTAAATGAGTGTTCACTACTTCCGCTCAGTAAGTCAGTTTATGTTCGGGCACCGCCATGTTTAGCGTTTTTTTGTAGCGTGGTGATTAGAATAAAGTTTTCCTTTTTTCTTTTTGCTTACGTAAACCTACGATCGTGTAAATGGATACCTATAAGAAATGTGCGCAGTGTACGAAGGATATGAACGTCTTAGACGATCATCCAGATTGTTTTCGTCATAGATTGTGCACGGAGGAATTTTCGTGCAATATCTGTAAGGCTTGACTCCGGGGCGATGGATCGCTTACAATAAAATGGTAGACAAGGCCTTAGCGAAAACTACCAAGCCCGTAGAAGCTTCAGCGTCATCCGAGATGAGAGATAGAATTAATACGGGGGTAGATGAAGGTAATGTTCAAACCTTGATGTCCTCGCCGTCTCCGAGCGGCATGGCATTACAGACAGCAGGTCTCAGTCTGGTAAAGGGTTGGCTGGAAATGCGAAAGGTCGTTTTAGGTTAAGTAACAAGAACAGTGCTGCCTTTAACTCAGAATTTCGTAAGATAGACATGAGTGCAAGACTCTTATTGAGACAGATCTCCTATGGGTCCATGATTACGTCTTATTTGGATACAGTTCAGTCAGACGATGATAAAACTGAGGCTTTACAAGCTCTTGTTCAGTTGTTCAATTCAATGGCAGATGTATCATCTAGAGTCATTGTGACGGCTGTAGGAGCAAGACGAAGTTTGTATTTGCAAGACATGGCCTTCAAGAATAAGGCTACTGAGTCTAAGTTACAAAATTTGTCAACAATCGGTTCTGATCTGTTTCTGGGGAAGTACTTTGAGGTATTGCATGCAAGTGCAGAAAACATAAGAGATGCAAAAGAAACCCAACATTTAAGGGGTAAAGATAGTGATCCAGCTTCCAAGAAGCGTAAGATTGATCATTCTACTCGAAGTGATGCAAGAGGTAGTGAAGCGAGTGCATCCAAAGTTCCTAAGAGGGCAGTCAATAAGGGTACTGATAACAGGAGCTTCAAGAAGAGAAGTATTTATCAGGAAAAGACTGCTGCGTCTTTTAAGAAGTCTGATAGTAATCAGTTGGGGTTTCGAGCCTCCAAGTCCTAAGTGTAGATCCTTTGGTACAGGAGCCTTGCAGGCAAGACAGGAAGTTTGCCAAGGCATCAAAATTTCCCCAGGTAGGGGCAAGATTGGTGAATTTTGTAGACAGTTGGAAAAGAATAACCAACGACAAATGGGCTCTAAAGATTATCCAGGAAGGAATACATCTTCAGTTCAAAAGTTTGCCGGCAGACAGTGGAACAAGAACTACAATAATAGTAGATTCAAAGAAGCAACAATTTATATCAGAAGAGGTTCAAAGCTTATTAGAAAAAAAATGCTATAGAACCAGTCCCGTCAGACCAGATAGGTCAGGGATTTTACAGCACTTTCTTCCTAGTTCCCAAGAAGGATGGAGGATTTCGACCAATACTGAACATCAGAGTTCTGAATACTTACCTAGATGTGCCCCATTTCAAAATGGAGACATTAAGAAATATAGTGCGAGCCATAGATCCAAGATCCATAGATCTGAAGGATGCTTACCTTCACATAGCCATGTGTCCCGCACACCGCAGATTTCTGAGATTTTGTTGGCAGGGTCAGCATTAGCTGCAGGTCTGTTGCTCCCGGTCTGAAAAAATTCGGATGGACGACCTTGGAGCTACAGTGCCTCACATAGTAAAAATCTGCAATTTACGGCGCACAAAAAATTGCGCTATTTTTGAACTGATTAACCTTATTTCCGAACATATTCTATACAAATTTTTTATTCCAAAAAATTCCTCGGACATTTTACTACAGATATCATCACTTTACTTGCCTCTGATATTCTTTTAAACATTATCACCAGCCCCGTAAAGTAAAGTGGTGCAGTTTGTTTACATGTAAAAATGGCGACTCTCGATCTTGACGTAAATTTAACATACTTCATTTTCTGAGGTCGGTTAGCGTGTTTAAGAGAAAGTTTGAGGCAAGTAAAGTACCGATTTCAGTAGTAAATTGCTTGAAGAATTTAATGATACTAATTGTTTTCACAGAATTTTTGTGAAAATAAGGTTAATCAGTCAAAAACTAGCGCAATTTTTTGTGCGCCGTAAATTGCAGGTTTTTACTATGGGAGGCACTGTAGCTCCCAGGTCGTCCATCCGAATTTTTTCAGACCGGGAGCTACAGAACTGCAGCTAGGTCAGCTTTACCAATTCAAGGCAATGCCATTCGGGTTGGCCATAGCGCCAAGAATTTTTACCAAACTGATGTCAATTATCGGGAGTTACCTCAGAAAGAGACAGATTCAAGTCTTCATGTATTTAGACGATTGGCTGATCAAGAGTTAAGACAGGACACTACTGTTGAGGCAGTTAGACGAAGTCCTTCAGTTAATTCAGAATTTAGGTCTAATTGTCAACGTTCAGAAGTCGAACATGAACCCATCACAAGTGGTACTTTATCTGAGGTCAGTGTTCAACAAACGAAGGGGCCTTGTTTTTCCTTCAGAGGAGAGGTACAAGAAAATTGTGGAAGAGATTACTATAATATCAGAAACAAAGAGTGTTGTAGCTGAGAAAATTTTACGACTCTTGGGTTTGATGGCTTCAGTCATCGATTTAACCCCTTTGGCCAGATTACATATGCGCCCAATACAGTTTTACCTGTTGTCTTTTTGGCGCCCACACAAGGACAGTTTAACGCAATCTCTGCCAGTGAAGAAAGCATTACTCCGACACTTGGAATGGTGGAAACGACCGGAAAACATTTTTCTGGGTGTGTCCTTACAAGAGAAGCAGCCACACAATGTGACCTTGTGGACAGATGCTTCATCACAAGGCTGGGGAGCCCATCTAAACGATCTTCAGATTTCAGGGACCTGGAGTTCCCAGGAGAGCAGTTGTCACATAAACTGGTTAGAAATGAGGGCTGTTCAGTTAGCTCTGATTCATTTCGAAAGCATACTGCTGAAAAGCAGAGTTCTGTTGAGATGCGACAACTCGACAGTGGTGTCATTCTTCAACAGGGAAGGGGGGACGAAGTCCTTTCAACTGGGTTGCCTGGTTTGGGAGATATTTCAATGGAGCAAATCCAGGAATATAGTGATCAGAGCTGCTCACATACCGGGGAAAAAGAATGTGTTGGCAGACGACCTGTCAAGGGGTCGACAGGGAGTTCGGATAACCGAATGGAGCTTGAAACAGGAGTTAGTGAACAAGATTTTCATGAAGTTCTCCATTCCGAATATAGACTTGTTTGCAACGAGAGAGAACAGGAAGTTGCCAGTGTTTTGCTCTCCCTTTCCGGATCAGCTAGCTTGGGCAACAGATGCACTCAGTGTGACATGGAAAGGAATGTTTGCATATGCTTTTCCCCCACCGGTATTGATACCTCAGGTATTGCAGAAAGTTCGGAAGGAACCATGTGTGCTGGTGTTGATTGCTCCACACTCTCCAAGACAATCATGGTACCCAATCTTACTAGAACTCCTGGTAGATATTCCAAGAAAACTTCCCATCACGGAGGACATGCTGACACAAAAGAAAGGTCAGATAAGGCATGCCAATCCCGAGTCTCTAAATCTGGTAGCATGGAAAATTTCAAGTCTGCTTCCAGTAAGAGAAAGTTTTCTTCGAAAGCTCAGGAGTATATCAAGCAGGCAAGGAGAACCTCAACACAGAGGATGTATCACGCAAGACTTGCAATTTACAGAAGCTGGTGTGATAGACGGCATATTTCTTCACATTCAGCCTCTGTAGAGGAGTTGGCTAATTTTTTCGTTTATTTACATGAGGAAAGATGTTGTAAAGCTAATACTGTAGCTGGTTACAGAGCAGCCATAGGTACCATTCATGCAGGATGGAGAGGAGGGTCTGTCAGTTCTAACACAGACCGATCAAGTTTGATAAAAGGCATTTTTAACAGTAACCCATGTGTTAGACCTCTATTGCCTAACTGGGACTTGCCTTCGGTTTTGTTAGCTTTATGTGAACCTCCATTTGAGCCATTGGCTATATGTCATATAAAGTATTTGTCCTGGAAAACGTTTTCTTGGTGGCTATGGCAACGGCCGCAAGAGTTGGTGAACTGCAAGCTCTTTCTACAAATGCCAATAATTTACGTATTGAAAGAGCAGGAATAAGGCTTCTTCCTGATTTACAGTTTTTGGCTAAGACTCAGAGGGCTAATAAGGCCTGGAAGCCTATGTTCATTCCTAGATTTGACCGTTTGGCAACTGACGACAAGGACTTGTTATTGTGTCCATGCAGATGTTTGGAAGAGTATTTAAAGAGAACAAAGGATTTACGTCATATGACTGAAAATCTATTTATAACGTACCAGTCGGGTATGCATAGGGCTACAGCCAAGTCTACACTTTCTAGATGGATTGTGTCACTTATACAGCATGTATACGAAAGCTCACCAAATTTGAAGTTGGGTGACGTTAGGGCTCATGACACTAGACGTCTTGCAACTTCATGGGCCTTGTTCAATGGTGCCTCTCTTCAAGAGATTATTCAGGCAGCACACTGGGCTTCAGAAACAACCTTTACCTCCTTTTACCTGAAGGATGTGGGTTCAGAGGACAGCTTCGCCAGAGCATCTGTGTTGGAGACAGCTCACTAGGCGAAGAAAAAGAGGAGGAAATAAGCAGCGGGTGAGTGTTTGTTTTATTGACTTATAACCTACCCTCCTCCCTTGTCTTATATTCTACAAATTCTATTTATTGCAAATAGTTGATGCAGGTAAGTATGGATATTGAAATAAACTGTGGGGTTTTTTTAATGTAAAACCCCTGTTTATAAGATATCCATACTTACCTGCATCCCTACCCACCTCCCCTTCTAAGGTTATAATGTAGGTGGTTAGATTAAGAGTGTCGTCCCTCACATAAACTTACTTACTGAGCGGAAGTAGTGAAGAGTTCCAAGTAGGGGAAGATAACTCTATTGTTTTTAATGTTCGAGCATGATCGTAGGGGCCCGGGCACATTGCAAATAGTTGATGCAGGTAAGTATGGATATCTTATAAACATGGGTTTTACATTGAAAAACCCACAAATTACGGTATAGAAAATTATATGTCAGATTAAAAAAAAACCCTACCTACCGACCCACTTTTGAAAATGTGGGTCGGAGTACATCAAACAAAAAATTTTTTAATGATGGCTTTATAAAGCCTGGTCTCAAGAAACGTCGTTAAATAATATATTTTGAAAAAAAGGTGCAATCTCTTTTAATTCATAAACATACTAAAATCACAACAGCACATAATATACATGTAGTTCCCATATACCGGTACGATGAAAGACATTTAGGATCATATTTGGCACTAAGAAGAAAGGCAGTTCAAATAGAGGTCCTCATGCAGGATTTGGTTGTACATCGGAATCTTGATTTTTACCACTTTGTTTACCGCGACGGCAGAAAAACCTTTTAACCAATGCCTTTATAGAACCCGTATTACCCTCTGGTCCAAGGACTAACATCAAGGAAGTGAATGCAAACATGGAAAATAACATTGATGCACAAACTGTGATCATAACAAATATACCAAATTGGTAGATAAACTGAATTTGGGCTCCCAGCATAAACAGAGCAGCCCCAAAGGTTGTAAAAGCGCCCGAGAGGACCGAGAGCCCCATCTTCTCCAGCATGTTGCGCGTCCTGTCCTGGCGCCTGACGTACGGAGACACGTTGTAGGCCTCGGCCAAGTGGACAACGTAATCCACTGCTAGCCCGACTACCATGCACAGGTTCAGCGATTCCAGGACCTACAACAACAGAGGCACGATATCTAACTGATGTGACTTGTAGGCAGGGGAAAACTGGGGAGGGTGGATAGTGTCTCATATATTAATATTCTAAACTTTCCTTTACTTAAGGAGGCCGATTTGGGGGTTTTTTTGCGGAAAAACTACAATAGCAAAACTCTTTATTTTTTAACCATGTGTAATTTAAACCAACTCTAGTTTATTTGCGAAGTTTTAAGAAAATCGACCGTCTGGTTCTTTTTAGGGATCATCTCTAAATAGAGAAATATTTACTATAGGAATATATAGGAAACTGTCATTTTCCGCACATCAAGGCAGATTTAAAAAATACTACAATAGCTTTTCTTCTCAAATTGTTATATATGATTAGTAATAAAATCTCCTACTTTATATGTAAAATATACTAAATTCTACCGTCTGGTTTTTAGTGGGGGCCATCTCAAAATATTAAAATGCACCAAATTTTGCTATATATTTGGATCTTAATGAATGAAGATTGGTATAATGGATTCATTCAAAAAATAAGGAAAATGTCCTCGAGGATAGCATCATTCTGTATATAAAATTTCAACGGCGTACAATTTTTACTTTTTCTTTTATGTTATTTCTTATAACGTACTCCTACAAAGCCTCATTTTATCATAACGTCATAAAAGCGCAATGGCAACGCTCCCCTACCGCACAACGGAAAAATCGTTTAAAAAATAAGAATTTCCTTAAAAAATCTAAATATTTTTATCTGTATTTTATTTATTGTGCTCAATTTTATAAATGTTGTCGAAAAAATTTCATTAGAAGTATAAATCAACTGTATTATACTGGAATGCGCAAAAACATGCGCAGTGAAAACTAAAGTCGGCCTCCTTAAATGACAAATAATTATTTGGAATCGTTATGTACATGTTTTCATTTAGTTATATACTTCATGATTTAGTCGGACTATTTCAGTTTATCATAAAGAACTGTCGACTTTTAGCGCATGTTTACTGTTAGTTTGTACATTTAACCTTCGACATATGAGTATTAGATCTGCGCAAATGACCATTAATACCCATGAAAAGGTAAAATATTAATCAAAATTGCTTATTTTGGAACCAAGAAATAAGGATGCTTTTGACCTGCTTGTTTCTGTAAATAAATCCAATGAATGAAATTATTATCTCTGTCCTTTCTGACATATTTTATTTCTTTAAAAAAAAATCTGCAATATGACTATTTGTTTGGACTGGAGACTGGGTTCTTAATTAAAGGATTCGTCACAGCAAGCGAGTTTTAACGATGTACATGTAGCCTAAAACCCGACACGTTAACTAGATTAGTCATATTGCAGATTTTATTTAAGAAATAAAATATGTCAAATGCACAATGTGTTCATACGTGTTTTTAAATTCGGTAATACATGACAATAGAGAAACATCGGTTCCATTGTAGTATACATATATGGGGACATGAAGAAGAAAGTCTTGTTCTTTTTTTTTTTTTTACCTATCATGATTTTCTGAGTATGTTTGCCTGACAAACCCTTACAAAAAGAAAAAAATAATGTGAGCTCTGAATGTAATTCAGTTCTATACTTAAGGGCGTGTCAGCTTAATCTTTAAAACGTACCCCCAATTTCCAGCCTAGGAGTGGGATAGACCCCACGACACACACCGTCACCATAACAATCACGGCCCATGCTATGAAACCGATGATGATGTTCATGGTTGTAAAGACGAGAACGGGCAAGGCCACTGACAGTCCAATAATGATGCCCATCACCGCCGACTCGGATAGTACCTGAAATCAAAGGACTAGCAGTTATGTACACAGCGCTTTATCCTAGAGGATTTCATCTTAGCTTTTAATTAAGTAAATGGAAACAAATCATGCTAACGCCTCTATTTGAAATGACAATATCTGATCGTAGAAACGATGGTAACTGGTTGTAAAATCAGTACATGTATGTGTACATGTAATCGGTTATTTGATAAAAAAAAAAACCCTCTTTTTCACTCTGCTCACCTCTTGTACTCGTATCCAATGCCAAGTGTTCCTAGTGCACTGGAAGCCATTCCCTAACGAAGCTGGCATTTTTTCTCTCTAGTGAATTAAAAACAATGAGATCTGAATAGTTAAAAACTTCATGTACCGGGTAGGTTAACAGCAGATTTACCATATTAACACATTTAACATTAAAAATACAGCACATATTGCTAAAAAAAATTAGTAAGTTATTATAGAGTTGGTTATGTTTCAACATCAATCGCTTACCGCCTCGGTCATCAGTTGTTCCCAAGCCTGGTAGACTGGCTTGCCTTCAGTCAAGCCCAGGGTGAACACGCTAACTGTCAAATTGACTTGGATTCCGAAATATCTCATTTTTGTACCATAATACAATCCTGTGCGTTTTCGTGTAAAATAAAAAAGAATGATTTTAGTGCTGAAAAGCATCTGGGTTAACTAAATATACATAATAAGCATTACTCGTTTGACAGTTCCGTGAAAAGAAAATGGTACTATACGATTTGCAATTTCATTATATAAAATATAGTAAATTCTGTACCTAAATGCGTGTTCTGCGCGATAGTTGTTTCTCCTCTGACGTATTGCTCGCCTATTAGGTGGTTGTAAAGAAAGTAGTCCTGGTGAATTCTGCCTGTATATCTGTTGGTTATCCAGTACCCAAGTCCAATCTATACACAACAGAGCATAGTGATTTATTTAGGAGAAATATGAAAAGTTGCACGATGATTTGAACATGCATCTGCAATGCATCTTCGCTAACCAATGTTGCCGGACAGGTTTTTTCTCGTACATGTATTTTCATCTTTAACATAGTTGAAATGACTCTTGATTGTGATACAACAAGGCTGGAAAACTTGGATCACGCGTCGAGATCAATTCAGTTTGCCCGGCGTATTAACCTATCCCTTGGACCTATATAGGTATATGTCAACTGCTGATCAAAAAATTCTCATGAATGCTTATTATGTTTGACGTGGAATTAAATTAATAAATTAATATTTTTGAAAAAATATCAATTGATGTAAATTAAGTAAGTTTAATATTATGAACCGGCCAGTCTCCATAGCATACTATTTACATTCACCGTTAATAGCCATCATTGCAGAAAATATTACATAACCCGCTAACGCGGGTTATGTATTTTTGCTGCAAATGTCGCCACCTTCAAATCCCGCATGAATCACCAAAGAAAGCATTTTATTGTTTAAATAATATCTTTCAGTGATTTAAAATAAATATCATAATCACAACATGAAAAAAGTAAGAGATATAATATTAAATGACAAAGGTCCTTCTGTGCACTTACCTCAAGCCATCTATTGAAATGAGCCGGAAGAGAGTTTGGGTGTTTGTAGATATTTTTGTTGGAAATCATGAATTTTGTCATGTTTCCGCGATCCATTGGAACGTTGACATCAAGATCTGGTGGATACCGTTGTCTGTTATTTGTAACATCTTCCTGTCGAATGGATAATAAAAGGAAATTGTATACAACCGCCCAGGAATCAAAAGTATTGTGATATTATATAAATAGTGCCCGTTTGGGAGGGTAACAGTTTAAAATTACACCCCGAGAAAACCATTGTCATCCGACGCGAAGCGGAGGTTGACAATGGTTTTTTAAGGGGTGTCAATTTCAACTGTTATCCTCCCAAACAGGCACTATTTATTTTATTATACCGAATGTCTTAATTTTAAAGAAAAAAAATACTGCTTTTATATAGGAATGACGTGAATTCTACGGCGAACCGTACGCGCATAATTTACGCGCATGTAACAATTCGTTGTGTTACCCAGCTGCCAAGCGTGTTGCTAACGCTGAGGGTAATAGAACGGATTATTAACTGCCTCTAAACCAATCATGCAGATTTCAGTATTTAACATGAAAGTATAATAAAGCTAATCTGTTACTATCTTACTATGATAATTATATCTTTTACCTGAAGAAATCGCTCCATGGCTGTCAAATAGCAACTGACTTCCGGTTTATTAGTTAATGAATTTTTCCTTATTTTCAGTCGTTGGATTTCAGAATCGCTGGCATTTTCCAATCGTCGACACAAGCTCTACTCAACAGGAAATAAGACAAGAGTTGATCATTGGTTACATGGACTTTTAGATAGAGGAGTTTCTCATAGAGAAATTATTGATGGTGTTTAAGGGGGCTGGATAGTCTTGGCCGTTTTTAAACTACAGCCTGTAGTACAGAGTTTATCTACATCAATCTCCTCGAGAAGAAGAGCTTTGAATAAAGATATAGAAGATTTTGCACGTATGATCTAAGTTAAGTTGTCGAATCACTTTTTGTCTTACTCACTGGGATGAAAAGGTTATCATAGGATATTTTTTGAAAAAAAAAACATAATTATTCTCATGTTCAATTGGTTATACGAAGATGTAAATTTGAACTGTTTAAAAATTGTTTCACAAAAATATGCCGGTTTTGAATGTATTTAATTAAAACTAATTCTGATTTGCACGAAAGAATTATTGTTTTAAGAGGGTGCAAGAGTTGTTGTCTAAAGGTAGCTGCTGGTCTGTCTAAAAGATTTGTGTAAATTGAAAGAACTAGGGTTCTGGTGCTAGGGGGGGGGGGGTTGAGAATTCAGAAAAAAGTGTTTGTTTACAAATAATTGACCTCTATGAGAGTCGCGGGGGCCTTATTCCATGCAAATCCCTTCATGAATTCGTTTCCAGATTTTCATTTTAATGAATTGTATAATTATGAGATAAAGTAGTTACATAAATTGCCATTTGTGCTTCTGGTGAGGAAAAATTAAAGGACTGGTCCCAAACCATTGTTCCACTGCAGAAATCCGAGGACTTCCGACTGCACGGAGCGGTGTCCTTCTCCAGCATCCCCCACACAAGATACACACTAGTGTACTCTTCTTCAAAGTTTCTTTGGAACGAGTAATAATGATGGAAAGATGCTTTGCCGTGATTGTGAGATGATCTGAAAATCTGAACCTATAAAAGGAAAAAATGTATACATGTACATGTATGTTATTATTGATAAACAGTATCATTTTATTAATTTATATTTGTACAGTTAAATTTTGAAGGCATGCAGTCACTTGTACGTGTCGCAGATGTGCAGCAACGAGTAGCTACAAAGTAGTTAACATGCACGAAGCGTTGGGGGGGGGGGGGTGCTTTGCCCCCTCCCAATTTTTCTGGAAACAATTTTTTCCCCGTAAACTTTCAGATAGGAATTTTAAAGGACCCCCCCCCCCCCCCCGACTCTGTGAGCATGTTAAAATTTTTTAGTGAAACTTAATATTATTGTAGAAGTGTAAGATACTATGTACACTAATACCCCCCCCCCCCCCACACACACACACTGGGATTAGGATTCTTGGATTTGCTTTTTTTATGGTTTTGGGTAAGTTTGTCCCCACCCCCCCAACTTTCAACAACTAATATTTACATTTGCAAATATGCTTCCTTTTATGAACCTATAGAATAACGAAAACGTTCAATTCTGTATGAACGTTTTCGTGACGTCACAATGATGATAGCACGCGCTTATCGTTTGTCGCTTGGGTTTTTGTAAACATAAAATCTCAGTTATTTTAACAGTTCTGAACGATTTTTCTTTTCAAACGTAAATATAAGTAATAAACAGCAATGTTAAAAAGTTCACCGGGATATGAAGTTGGTTGGTACGTGATCAAATCTACTGAGAAGCCCTTCGGGCTTCACAGGATTTGATCACGTGACCAACCAACTTCATATCCCAGTGAACTTTTTAAATTGCTGTTTATTTCTTAATAATACGAGCCTAATAAGTTCTTATATGATGTTTAATTTACACCGGGTTCGAAATCTGTATATAATATAAAGGAGAATATAGATTGTATTTTCATACATACTTGCTTACTGTCGGGTTCCAAATTGGTTGCACTATAGATCAAGAAGCCTGACATCCCCAAGAACAATACCAGTAAAACTAGTCGCACTATTCGAAGGGAAAGGAACGAATAGAACTCGTGACGAAGAAACCGAACAACCAACATTCGTTCCTCAAATTCTTTTCGCGTGGTGTTCGTTTTGTTATTGGGCTGTTTTGGTTTAAAATTATTGTCAGTATTAAAAGTATTGGAGAATTGTAAATGATTTAACTTCCCTATTTGAGAAATTGGCGGTAATTTCGGAAACAGACGACTGGAATCCTCTTTGGCTGTCTGTCGCGGAGAGCACAAAAACGATACAGATGAGTTGGATAGCGTCGTGTTTTCTGAATGTTTTCCTCCCAAGTTTTCGCTTTTCTTACACAAGCCTAGCTTGCATTTGATACATTCCAAACAGTCAACTTTCTTACTTATCCAATCATAACACTTCATGGTTTTGGGTCTTATTTTCTCTGAATATAAAACGATAGCCGTCGGAAAGTAGACTAAGTCACATATATAGTTAACACCTACCAAAATGCCAGAGAACAGACCAAACGATGCCACCGGCAGCAATGGAGACATGCCACTAACAAGAAATGCTGCCATTGTTGTGACTGAGGTGACAAAAGTAGTTTTGGCGGCCCTGTAGTAACAGTCGGTCAGGCGGTGAGCTAAACTTGGATAGTTAATGTCATCAGTAAGGCGCCAACAGTCGTAGAATACAAACACGTCGTCTGCGCCGATTCCAAGGATAATAAACATCGAAATAATGTGAAAAAATCCAAAGTATTCATAGCTGAGGATATATCGATAAACTAAATTGGCCAGTAAAAAGCTTGTTAATATACTGAAAATTCCGAACGTTGTAATAAAGAACGACTTTGTTTGAATCCACATAACAAGGAATATGAAGAGAAAACTTCCAATTGCAAATAACATGTCGTCAAAGGCTTGCTGAGTAACGTCGTTGTCAAATATCATTTTACTTGTGTAATACAAATGCATTCTATCTCCAAGAATATTATCTCGTATGCTCTCTACATATGGCTTAACTTCATTTATTAAGAAATTGTTAATACGAGAATTACTGTTGCCGCCAATCAAAGGATACCCCATGGTAAAAAATATTCTCGTCATAGAAGAATCACTTCCAGACTGACAGGGATCATATCCTTTGGGAAACAGATACTCCACAAATTCCTTTGTTTCCGTGAATTTCTTTGCATTGCATAAAACGTTTGTTGGATGATCGAAATATGGATTATAGAAACTTGAATCGACACTTTTATACGTTCCATCAAACAGCCGAATAATCGACCACGGCTTCACACACTGATATAGCTCATCTCTTTGGCAGTAGGTAGACTTGTAATCTTTGAAATTATACAGCAGATTTTCTATTTGGTGAATCAGGTCAAGGTTGTTTTTACTAAATATGCTTCCATCGTCGACCTTTAAAATGACTTCTAAAATGTCCTTGACCTGTCCCCCCACCCAAGTGGGGTAGTAGATGCCGTAAACAGGTCGTGTGATCCTCATAGAGAAGGCGTCCCGGCTCCGCCACGCCATATCTCGCTTTCTGCTGCTGTCATCGTACAAGATCAAGGGTAACTTTTTGAAATCAGTTGGAAACACATTGTCCCCGGTTAGAACCAAGGAAACAGTAGTCACAATGGCAAACACGTGTAGAGTCGACGAGAGTACTGGAAAAAAAAATGCAAAGTGTGCTGAGATACATGTTGTTCGATTAAAATAAACAAATAAACATGACAAAGACATAAATTATATCCATTAACATTCGATTTTTTTCCCAGATAAAGGTGATGTTCTGAACA
>WFKH01006014.1:33567833-33592964 GCA_016163765.1 Magallana hongkongensis
CGAGAGAGAGAGAGAGAGAGAGAGAGAGAGAGAGAGAGAGAGATTATTATATCATCTAAGGATTGAAACATACTTAGAAATACATCCACTTTTATAAAAATATATATATAAAAAAACATGGTGCTTTCTCTTTTTTGGGGGGGAGGGGGGGCCTTTTCAACTAATCTTTTACACAAGCATGTACTTACAAGTAATCAAAGTCCTTCATATTAGGTTTATATGTGTTGCACTTTATAAACATACAAAATACCGATATACGAGACTGGTTTTTTTCCTTCTACAAACTTTAGAGCCTGTTTACCCTATATTTAGTAATGACTGAATTTACCTTTCAAAAAATTCATTCATTAGAACATATTATGCTTCTTGAGAAAATAGATATATGAACATATGCCGTATACATATCATATATGAACAGTTTATCTATATAACCTTCGACGAATGTACCTGTAAATGCATTAATATTGAATGCAAATGTAACTGAAAATCGATCAAAGCCAATTAATCTCACTAGTACTGATGCAATATCATTATAAACATAATTTGTGATTCTCTATTAAAAGTCAAGATACATGTATGTTCTTTACTACTATAATGATGATGTGTTCGAGTTTGGACAGACATTATTCAAACTGATTTGATAAACACACTTTATATATTTTTATAACTTGATACACAATTGTCCTTTGAAATTGTAACACATTATAATATAATAGCATATAATTTTGCATTAAAATGCAAACCATCATGAAATGATAGATAACAGAAATGCTTTAATTTTGTTTAAGAACCCCTAAAATTCCTTTCAAATGCGCAAAGTCCAAGGGGCATAACTCTTTATTTTTCTGTTTCTTTGTACTACAGATATACATTCAAATTTTTTTTCATAATTTTCATTTTGATCCAAATTTAATGCCCACAATTTAGAAAGATGGCATTTTTAGCAAAAAACAACTTGTTCTCGAACAGTTTTTCTTTCAGAAAACATTGAGCGCATTTTTGAAAACAAATAATATATTTTCATTGAAGATGTATTTATCCAAGACTGTCACTAATGAGTGAAAAAAATTTTTTTTTGTTCAAAGTGTCACTCTATATTTCCTATTTGAAAAAAGATAAGAAAAATGTCTATTTTTGGCCGATTTTGATTGAATTACAAAAAAGTGTCACTTATTATGTCATATACTGCCATTGAGTGCATCAAATAAATACAGTGTAAGTGAAAAATAAATCTTATATTAACTCTTCTAAAAAATAACAAACATTTAAGGTGAGGTTTAATTGCAGCAACAAGGAAATAACTCAGATTTCCATTGTGCGTAGCATCAGCTACCTTTATTTCAGATATGAAGTCAAGATTTATATGAGGCAATAATATTGAAAAATACAGTTATTTGTTTAGTGGGCTTTTGTAGTTTACCAAAAATAAGTAACAGGACACAAGCGTTTTATCAATTTACACAAAAAACAAAATGAGCAACATATTGGTTTTAAATAGTGGTTTAGAAAGTTTTTCATGTAATCGGTGGACTTGGAAGGGTTCAATTAAGTTGTTTCGGTTTACATGGAAGTAGTCCAAAATCTTGAATTCTGTTGCATTTTGTTCTATTTTTCAATAGTTCATTATTGATTAATGGAAAGGAATCTTGCGATAAATTAAGTCACATTATTTTTTAACAGTTTAGCATAAACTAGACAACATTGATATGGTGACCATCTCGAAGGGCCCTGCTTAAATAATGGACAATAGGATGAAAAGAATTTCAAAGAATTTTGCTTTGACCTTGACCTATAACTTAGAAATTTTTGAGCTGGCATAGAACTTCTAATTCAATCTCATTACCCCTTACATACAGGCATTTTTATTTAATCTGACCAAGATTAAGCAAATGGGAAATAATCTACAGTCTAAAACTGATTATAAAGAGATCCGCTACGACCTTCACATTGACTTGGTTCAAGGTCACTACACGTCATTAACCAAAAATCTCTGTTTAAGTAAAGTATTAGCCAAATAGGGCTAAGTGGAAAGTATATATATGCTTTTTAAAAAAGGATTTTTGTGTGATCCGATTTGACCCTGACACTTGACCTACAAACATTATTCAAGGTCACTGCATACCCTTTGATCAAAGGCACCATGTGGGTGAAGTATAAGTCAAACTGGAGCAAAGGGAGTGAAGATATGGTTCAGACAAGGATTTTTCATATAATTTTGCTATGACTTTCACATTTGACCTTGAAAATGGTTCAAGGTCACTACACACTCAAAAGTAGAACCGTTTTAACAAGAGCTTGGACTTTGGGTAGTATGTGACAAACTCCAATTTGATGAAGGCGGGGTCTACATCCAGGGATGTATATTTCGCTGAAACAGTGTCAATTTCACACAGCAGAGCAGATCTTGGCAAACAACTTTCCAGTTTTTACAGTCTATGAATTAATTAATTAATAATAATAATTAATTAATTAATGAGCTTCTTTTAGCGAAGTAGAAGAAAGGAGGTCAATTATTTGAAAGCTTGTTTTGATGAGCAAACTAGATAGTAACATCCCACCGAAAGTCCAAGCTCTTGTTAAAACGGTTCTATATATGCTCTGAACAAAGGATTTTTGCGTGGTCTGATATGACCTTGACTCTTAAAGTTTAAACTTCATTCAAGGTCACTACACACCCTTTGACCATAGACAGTCTCTGAGTGAAGTATGAGCCATATTGGACCAAGGGGAGAGAAGATATGCCCCGGACAAGGATTTTATATATAATTCTGCCATGTCCTTAACCTTATACCTAGAAACATGGTTCAAGGTCACTGCACACCCTTAACCCAAAGGCACTCTGTGGGTGAAATATGAGCCAAGTTAGGCCAAGGGGAGACAAGATATGCTCCGAACAAGCGATCTCGGATGGACAGACAACGGAAGGAGGGAAAGACAGACGGATGGATGAACAGACGGACAGACAGACTGATCACTATAGGGCGCCCGCAGAGCGGGGCCCTAATAACAAAGCAACATATAAAATGTACATATTTTCCCAAAATTGTGTACATTTCATCAAAATGAGAGTTATAAAGCTTAACTTTATGTACCTGAAACACTTTTACACGGCAAGTTATGGGGGCCAAGTTTGACCCATTTAATATTTATAAAGTTCTTTCTGCTTTCTTGAAATTTCTAAATTCATCCTCAAATGTGGCCTTGTAGAAATACTAGATTAAACATAACCTCATAAATCATACAAACTCTGACTGGCTTCAGGTTTGTAATACAAAATTTATCCCAAGATGATACTCAAGATTACATGAAAAATGTGCTCAGAATAAGCATTTTTCACAGATCTGCTCATCCTTTACTGTAAAACACACTGTAGATAAAGTATAAAACAGAAAAGGGCAGAGGAAGGGAGAAAAATGCTCTAGACTAGGTTTTATTTAACACTGTTGGATATGTCATTGACCGGCATGACTAAGAAATTATGATAAAGATTGCTGCACACCATTTCTTTAATGCTGATGGATAGTCAACAAATAATCCAATAAGATCTGATTAAAATTTTTTGATTTGATAGATTTAGTCATAAACTGTCATTTAGTAATTTTTTGATTTGATAGATTTAGCCATAAACTGTCATTTAGTAAAGAAAAATTCCAAATATTTTAGCTTTAAAATTTAAGGAGGCCGACTTTAGTTTTTATTGCGCATGTTTTTGCGCATTCTAGTATAATACAGTTGATTTATACTTCTTATGATTTTTTTTCAATATCATTTATAAAATTGAACACAATAAACAAAATACAGATAAAATATTTAGATTTTTTAAGGAAATTTTAATTTTTTAAACGATTTTTCCGTTGTGCGGTAGGGGGAGCGTTGCCATTGCGCTTTTATGACGTTATGATAAAATGAAGCTCTGTAGGAGTACGTTATAAGAAATAACATAAAAGAAAAAGTAAAAAACTGTACGCCGTTGAAATTTTATATACAGAATGATGCTATCCTCCAGGACATTTTCCTTACTTTTTAAAATAAATCCATTACACCAATCTTCATTTGTAATGATCCAAATATATAGCAAAATTGGTGCCTTTTAATATTTTGAGATGGTCCCCACTTAAAACCAGACGGTACAATTTAGTATTTTTTACATATAAGGTAGGAAATAGTATTACTAATTATATATAACAACTTGAGAGAAAAAGCTATTGTAGTATTTTTTAAATCTGCTTTGATGTGCGGAAAATGACAGCTTCCTATATATTCCTATAGTAAATGTACCTCTATTTTGAGATGGTCCCTAAAAAGAACCAGACAGTCGATTTTCTTGAAACTTCGCAAATAAACTAGAGTTGGTTTAAATGACATATGGTTAAAAAATAAAGAGTTTTGCTATTGTAGTTTTTCCGCAAAAAAACCCAAATCGGCCTCCTTAAATGTTTTCGTATAGCTTTATCACTTTATATATAGAGCTCTTCTTCTCAAACAAATGACCCAACCATCCAGCCATCTTAAGGTCAAGATCTAGTCAATGATTCCAGAAGGTATTTTTGGTGCTAGAACCATTATAATTGATTTGAAGAATCTTTTTCCTGTACTTTATGGTTTTATGGTATCTGTTTCATAATAACCCCAGATTCAATGAATCTGGATGCATAATTTTAACAGATATGTATGGGCTTAATACTCAGTTTACTTAGGCATAATTTTCATGTTTAAGTATCAGTATGTAAGAGCAAAATGTGTCCTAATGAATTACCATTTCCTGTTCATGAAGAGTCCCCCCCCCCCCCCCCCCCCACTTTGGTTTTAATCTATAAAAATCAATTCTAAAAAAAAAACTATATGGTAAAAAAATTGTTGTCAGTAGTTTTTTCTATTCCTTATGATTACATACATCTTTCCACCACAGCATTTATTGATATTCTTAGTATTTACTTTTTCTTTTTCAAAAATTTACCGGTACTTGTTTCCATACACCTTAATGAAATCTTCATTAAATAAGTACTACTTAGGTTATAACATTTTTGAAAATTTCTCTTGGTAAATCCTTTTCTACTCTAAAATGATTTGAATTAATATCAGAGTATTTAATACATGATGGATATTCAAAGTTAGAAAATAAGGCCCTAATATGGATCGGATACCTTAAAGGAATTATGTAGAAAATGAAATAATTTATTGAAATTGAATCATGGAAAAAGTAATCCCAATACCTATATTCAATTTCGCATCATTTTAAAGAGGAGGTCAAGAGCTTGTTTATAATGCCGTTTTTGAAGAGACTATAGGCATTCTAGATATATTTCATTAGTCAAAAATGGAGGAAACTCCAAGATTTGTTCCTTATTTCCCTCATATTTCATAGAAAATGACAATATAAAAAAATGATTTTTCATTGTGTTTACCAAATATGTAAGCCCCAATACACCTGGTGATATCTAGCAAAGCTATTGTTATGAAGCATCATTGAAAGAATTTATATCTTGAATTTCAAAAACCTGTAGGCACTTTTCATTTACTAGATCTTGACCTTAATCAAACTTTAGCCAGACCCGGAGAGAGAAAATACCCTCACAAAAAGAACTAAGTCTCGATCTTTATTAAGTTGTAAATTACTGATTTCCAAAGATGCACATAATATGGAGGATGTTGAAATTAGTAACATGAACAGCTTTGTTTATGAAATACCGGTACATGTATTCTTTTTAACACTGTGAATAAAATTATGCACATTGATGAATTTAAAAAAGGGTTTTTGTAAGGTTTTGAATTGACGACTTGCAGATCAGTAGCTGTCACAAAATACTACTACGGTACTTTGAAATATGTCACTACACTGTAAGACAGTGACAGAAAAATTGTATCAGATGACAGGTAATCTTAATTTTCAATTCCGTTGTTTTTCATTGATTATAGACAAATATTTATTTAAAAAAATTAAAAAAAAAACTGATTGAAAAAAAATCAGGGACAGACTATAGTAGCATATAATATCAAAATTATAATTGCTGTAGAATCTTTATCACTTTATTTAATGGTAAATGATAGGGCATTGTGAGTAATGTGGTTTCAACAATATTTGTTGAATGCCAATTTTAGTGGATTTGTGGTTGAGTTATTCCATGAAATAAAATGTTCCTTATTAAAAGTAACATGATAGGATCATTGGACACAAATGTATCCTTGAAACTGTCATTTTCACTAAATCCTATCAATTTGAAAATATCAATGAAACCACAGTATATTGTTGGTATTATGGAAAGTATAATTGAATGATACCAATACTTACTTTCAACATACTTCATAGAATCTCCTGCACATATTGCTGGACAAAATTTGGCCGTTCCAATTCCTTCTGGTTCCATTAGTGCAGCATCATCAATGGATGTATGCAAATAACGCAACATAATTGTTGAAAACATCTAGAACAAAAAAGTTGAAAAGCTATACTGTTAACTGTGCAGAGCAAGTAAACCTATTTATTTTACACAAAAAATAATGAGCAAACATACACAAATTATTTATTAAAGTCTGTAAATCACAAAGAAATTTCTGAGTGTGACCTTGATCTTTGATCTTGATATGATCTTAAGGGTCAATATTAAGTTACCTTACGTCACAAATTTTCAAATCATAGAAAAATCATTCACATTCTATTAGTATTCAAGGGCAGCTACAGCATGTAAAAGGAGTTGGAGCTTCATGTAGCTTAATATTTTGATGAATTTTTGTCTGAGCCTTTTGTATAGAACACTACATATACATGTACATTATAATATGATTATGATCAAATAAAATAAAAGAGTTTCTGATATCTAACAAGCATTTTATCTGTAGGTTTTAAAACAAAGTTAGCATACACAAATCTCCTTTTTAACTGAAATAGAAATTACCTTGACCCTTAAAGGGTACCTCCATTTTGTTAAAATACTCATCTGATCATTTAAAACACAGTCTCTGAAAAAGCAAGTTTGTAGGATTTATGGCTTAGCTGGAATTAATTTAAATGTCATGTTTCCACCGTTATGAACTGTGTGACGTCACAAATGTGTCCAACTGCAGAGACAGTCTCTGTTGCTTTACAAACGAAGTAAATTCTGATTATCACAGTGAACAAAGAGGGTAGAAGATGTGTTACAGGTGGGTGTTTAAATACACATTTAGATGAAGTGTCCCAGCTAACTAATTTCACAACCATAGAGCAAAACGGGTACTACTACTTTATCAAACAAATTAAATTGTTGTTCTATAGGTAGATTAAAGAGTCTTATTTTTCTAATAATACTATACATAGATTTCTGCGCTTGCTCGACTAAGTGCTTTTTGGTTTTACAAAAAGATCCACTTCTGGAAAATACAATACCCAAATATTTGAATTCACTCACAATTTCAACAACATTATTATTATAATAAAATATATTTTTAGGCTTAGGGCCTTTTGAAAAAACTAATATCTTTGTTTTTTCTACATTGACATTTAG
Source organism: Magallana hongkongensis (assembly GCA_016163765.1). Classification (NCBI taxonomy): domain Eukaryota; kingdom Metazoa; phylum Mollusca; class Bivalvia; order Ostreida; family Ostreidae; genus Magallana; species Magallana hongkongensis. The sequence goes on from WFKH01006014.1 coordinate 33,575,315, forward strand.
TTTCCATTGGGAACAATACACATGGAATTCATCTAGTGCTTTCTGAAGATCATCAGCAGTCTCAGTCATGATAACCGTATCGTCCACATAAAATAACAGGCAAAGTTTCATGTATAACATCAACTCATCTTCAATTGAAGAGCTAATACTTTGTAATCCAGCAAAATTTTTATCTAATAAAAAATCTTCTAAGTCGTGAATATAAATAGAAAATAAAAAAGGAGATAAATTTTCCCCTTGGCGTACACCTATATTACAACAGAAAAAATACTAAAATACTATTCTACACAAAATATTGGCTATTAGGAGTTGGACTCATTTAATTATACAGGATAATTTGTGGACAATTATAGTGGTCTGAAATAGAAGGGCAAAATGTGAAAAATGAAAAACCCTAGCTGGTGCCAAATGTTTAATCACAAGAGACAATCATTAGGTCTTTCCACCTTTCAGGTGAAAGACCTTTTGATTTCTTTATGTTTTTAGGTCTTTACACCACAGTGTAAAGGCCTATTGATATTGTTCTGTTTATTTTTATTCTTCTTCTTATTATTTTTCTTCCGTAAGCGAAGTGAAATTTTTGCTTCGCGACTTATCGAAACGCTTTCATTCATGACGTACTGCTTTCTGAAAATGATGAGGGCATTTGACCCTGCATCTTAAAAACACCTCATGTTTCGTTACTGTCGACGCGTGCACGTAAAAGTTTGTTATCGCTACTCCTCAGAAGCCGTGCCACTTGTGCGCTCGAAACCTTTGCGGATGCTTTCGGTATCACAAGTAGTTGCAGATCTCTAAAAGACAAACGGTTTCGCAATCCGCTGCGAGAACTACTGTCCTTCGCTTTTTTTTAAATTCCGCAATGACCTTGACCTTTGACCTCTTAGAACTGATGTGCTATAAGAATATGCAACATATATCAGATTCACAATTAGGGCCCGCCACCCCCCCCCCCCTTCTTTCGTACAAGGATTGAATTCTTATATGAACTTGACCCTCAATATTTGAACTTGAAATTTAATATTTCTACGCCAGCTCCAGTAAAACTCTGTAGAACTTGGAGAAAATTCATGGGATTGTTCCTCACACCTGAATCTAATTGCCTGCCAAATTTGAAACGAAATGAACCATATTGGAGAAAGTTATCCACTCTAGCGGCATCAAACCATCATCCTGAGAAACGAAATTTCAACGCTTCCATATTTGTATCTAATAAATTTATGCTCAAATTTCACTGAAAATCTGTGTTTACATTTTTATCAACAACCTGTGACGATATTTGTTGAAGTTCTACGAAAGATAACTCTTCCTTCCCAGACCCTGATTTTATATGAATTTTGTTTACATTTTCTCTCAGTTTGTTTATTTCCCGACTTGGCTGAAATACATGACTGGCCTTAATTCATTTCAGATTTTCCGTTCTTGTAATCCACAAATGCATGACAGTTAATAGATATCTGAGCACTTGCATTTCAAATCAACAGGAGAATGCGCATCAGTTGATCCAACGTGGCCTTCCCACACCTTCAAATAGCCGCTCGCGACAAGAGTTTGAACTGGCATGTTCATTTCTTAGCCAACGCTATCCGGCTACATTGTATACATGCAGCACTGATTTTTTATTAATAAACTGATGAACAAATACTGTCCTCTCAACCAATCGCTAAGCGCCTATCTATTCTAAAGGTTTCACAACATTGGGTATCAACTTCAGATGGATGGAAGAACGCTTGATCTCTTCTTTCTATCATCATCCAAATTGACTACACAACTCAACATTTTTTATCCCATCTCAAGTAACAAGCGACATAGCGTAGAGGTAATGCTCTCTCCTTCCAATCCAAGGGTTCTCGGTTCGATACCCCATTGTGGAGAATTCCCCCCTCCCCAAATTTATCGATTTCCTGCAAATGATTTGAACAAAACAAAACGACCAATTAATGGTGTAAAGACCTTCTAATTGTTCCATGAACAATTAGTCTACTAGTTTATTCTTTTTTTCTATTTATCTCGGGGTGACTTTTTTGTTATTAGGGTTATCCAAACAATTTAAATTTTATGTAATTGGTCATAAAAAGTTATGGTACCAAATGACCCTGTGTCTAAAAACTCCCAGAACTTACAGAGTTATTTCCCTTTGAGTAGGAAATGCTTGTTATCGCTACTCCTTTAAAACCATAAGAGATAGAGACTTACCAATGTCTTAGTACACTTAGAGGATTTTTCAATCTATTCATACCGAAAGGATCTAAGGCCCCCTCCTAGCAGTTATTGCCCCTGAAAGTATTTAAACTTCCATAAAATCACTTCCAACTTTTTTACTATCAATCATAGAGACTTCGGACCACTTTGGATGGGAGCGTCTACATTGGCCGATCAAAATGACATAAAGGTCAAAGGTCAAGGTCTTTTTAAAATCTGTTAATTAATGAATTTTCATATCTTGAGAAATACAGAATTCTTGTAAAGTTTTCAATAGCTTGCTGGATTGCGCAATAAGGTATTCAATTTGGTCAGCCAGGTATCACATCATGGTCCTGTGGTTACTCAAGTGTAAATTGTTTTTACAGTCAACCCATTCATATTGTACAAAGACAGCTAGCCTCTAGAACACTCTCCTTTATCATTAGGTTTTCAATTTATAGGCTTGTGTAAAGAATATTCACCTGGCGAGCACATCAATTTTGTTCAGAGTAAGTGGGGAAAAAAATCATAAAAGTAATTCAAAAGACATTTATGATAAACAACAGGGTATTCTCAAAGCAATGGCTTGAAATAAAAAAAAAATTCTCTTAAAAAATCGTTGATGGCTTCGTGGTATTCTCAATTTCTATTAAAACATATATCACAAGTATAATAATAAATTTTTGTATACCTTATTGAGCAATCTAGCAAGTTATTAAAAATAGTAAGGTGGAAAGACCTCTAATTGTTCGAGAATAATTAGTCTACTAGTATTGTATAATTATTGGTATAACATTCAGAAAAACATTATTTGATGAAAAGAAATACTGAGTCACAACAACCCCTATCAAGGCATGTTTATGAGTACTTTAAGTTTTCCAGTAAAGTTGTTGAGAGAGAGAGAGTGCACGAAAGAGAGAGAGAGAGAGATAATGGGAATGTTTACATCATTTCTCCATTCAGAAGTCACTCGGAATACCTTGCGCAATTTTTCAACGTTATCATCTCTCATGAATTTATTGCTACCTTCATTGTTATTTGCATCCTACAGGTTAAATATATATCTTCACTAAAATCATATTTAATGATTTGTAAAATTTTCCTTTACATTGAAAAGAATTAATTAAATACCATTTTCTCTTTTAACACTTCAGTTTCACTTGATTGTGAAGTAATGATGCTGATGGACACAACTGATAAGCGACCTTTTCAGATTTCATAAGTTTCTGTGCGAAGGGAGAAAATGTCACATTTAATTGCTTATATCTGCTAAACCAGTGCAGATATCAAGGTGCAGATTTTTGGAGCTTTCTAAGATAGATCAAGTCTATTGATTGGTGAAAAAAATTTTGACTGGAGGTACCCTGTAACCGTCAAATACTGTAAACCAACTTTGATTCGCGTGCGAGAAACAATCGAGTGTTCTCAAGAGCCTCGATTGATTGTCTTTGCATTTATTTCTTTCTGCTAACCAGTTTTCAAACATCTCTAGTAAATTTTTTTTTAGATAATCTGCATTTTGATCATAAAAATTAATCCAAGCAAACCAGTGCATTTCCAAAAAATAGTTGTCATGAATAAAAGTTGGTTTACAGTAGTTTTCCTAGGAAACATATACCGGTAAACATGTTTTATGTCGATCGCTGTCTGACAGAGTTCTGTCTCAAAGATATTACGAATGTACAAAACTGAAAGTAAATGATGTTAGGGGTTTATGAATTTCTCCTTTTCTCCTTTTTTAATTTAAAATCTATGGCAACATTTGAGATAAAATCTTTTACTTATATTTTAGCACAATGGTACAATCTAACATACAATACAATCAAGCACATCAATATATATGCTCCCTTTTTCAATTGTAAACAGAACATACCCAGACATTCATTACATCAAAATGATTAATCACACTTAATTTATCCAATTGACAACTTTTTTTTTTCATTATTAACTAGAATTCTTCAGATTTCTAAACAGCCAACATTATATATGGATGTATTGAAAACTCATTCACATGACATTTAAGAAAAATCTTAGCCTGAATATGGAATTTCACAGTTTCAATGTTAAGGGTCTTTGCATCCTTTTAGCAGAAACCAGTAATGCATGGCCAAATTTTTTTAATTTTTAGTTTTAGGCTAAAATTCATTTTAAACAAGAGGCCCATGGGCCACATCGCTCACCTGAACAACAGTTCCTTGTATCAATCTATTTTTCCTATATATTTCCATGTTAAACTTTGAACCCCTATTGGAGCCCCAGCATTAGTCCGGGGGGTCACAATTTAAACAATTTAGAATCTACACTATCTTAGGATGCTTGTCCTAAAATCTCACAAATTGAGTTTTTAAACTTTGAACCTCTCTTGGGGCCCCAGTATTAGATCCAGTGTCACGATTTCAACAATTTAGAATCTACATTATTTGAGAATGCTTGCATACAATGCATAGTATTCTCACAAATTATAGCACTGTAGTTCTTGAGAAGATTTTCCCTATATATTTCTATGTTCAATTTTGAGTCCCTCTTTGGGCCCTAGTGTTAGTCCAGGGGTCACGATTTTAACAATTTAGAAGCTGCATTATTGGAGGATATTTGTATACTAGTAATATCTTAAACAGTTTGTAGCATTGTAGATCTTGAGAAGAAGATTTTAAAACATTTTCTCTATATATTTCTAAGTTAAAATTTGAACCCGTCTTGGGGCCCCAGTATTAGTCTGGGGGTCACAATTTTAACAATTTAGATATTACCTTATTTTAGGATGCTTGCAGAGTAATATCACAAATAGCAATATTTACATTCCACATATATTTTGCATGTAAAGCTACTGCAGATATAGCACCATAACACAGACAGGGTACTAAAAGGTTAAATCACGAGTTTTAATTGTGACGTCACAAACGTTGAACGCTGATAAATACAACGTCACAAGCGAAAATCAAAGATCACGCTTGTGGCTGTTACTGTGGCTCTTCCATTAATTTGAACTTACCCATAGGATAATACAGTTATTTTGAGGTATAATTCACATTGCATACAAGGCAAGAAAGTAAAAAAAATGTAAATATAAGCATTAAATCCTTATTTTTTGAAAGATATAGTCTCATAACTGCTACGGTGTGTGCAAACAAATTTTCATAACGCGCTAACGCGCGTTATTCAATTTGTATGCACACACCGTTGCAGTTATGAGACTATATCTTTCAAAAAATAAGGATTCAATGCTTAAGTGTTACAATGCACTTTGAAAAATTACGCACTTTGAAAAAATTTTTCAAAGTGCATTAATTTTGGGACCAAGTCAACGCACTTTGAAAAAAAAATATTTTTTTTCAAAGTGCGTTGATATCGTCGATATTAACGCACTCTGAAAAAAAATATTTTGGGTTAAGTCAAAATAATTGATACTTTTATATACAATAAATGATTGTTTATTCTTGTTTAGCTTAAATAATGTGATTTATTTAAAAAAGAACCCATTGCATTCTCAGCTAACTTGATAAACAGTTTCTAGATGAGAATTTTTTCCTTTTCGTTCTTTGGGAGATTTGAATTATTCAAATATGAAATGAACTCCATCGCTAAGTAACTTCATTTTCCTTTTTTGAGTATGCAGAAAATTTACTTCTTATCTGGTATATTGGGCTATGCCAGAACGAATATGATTTATGTATATTGATAATGGAGATCAATGTATAGCATATTTCAACTGGCTTATTGCATGTGTTTGTAAACAAACATGATGTGAAAAAAGGTTACGTTAGTTATGTTTATCAAAAACAGTGTGATATTTTAGAAGATCCGTGCGAGAAAAAAAAACCCGCATCCTAATGCTTATTTTTATGTTTATAATTATTTAATGTTTGTTAATGTAATTTTTTTTTTATATTGAAGTGATTTATTTTATTAGAATATGAAAAGAGGGTTAATGTTGAAACACTTATAGATTCTTTAACATACCAATGGAAAAATTATTGTTTTGCCAGTTCGTATTTTCAATATCACTTCATTTACTTAATTTACAACAGAGCATATTTCTTTTTACGATCTTAAATGTTGCTGAAAATCATATGTTTTGGAAGGAAAAATGAGGGATAGGGACCTTCTTCCTCCAATCAATTAAATGATGTACTGGTAATTGGCCTGTATCTTTGGTTAACCCCCATCCCCATCCCCGTTCTCAAATACGATAAATTAGATTCGCTAGTGTTAACAAATCATCATACTATCAGCAAATTAGAAATTTAATTCCAAAATTTGTGATTTATACATATTTTTTCAAAGTGCGTTAAGAGTCTCGATACTAAAAAATGTTGATGTGCCTTCTTAACGCACTTTGAAATTTTTTTCAAAGTGGGTTAAATTGGTTCAAAATTTAACGCACTTTGAAAAAATTTTTCAAAGTGCGTTAATTTGGTCGAAAATTTAACGCACTTTGAAAAAATTATTCAAAGTGCGTAATTTTTTCAAAGTGCGTTGCCACATAGCAGCATTGTATTTCTTGAGAAGATTTTTAAAAATTTTCCCTCTATATTACTATGTTAAATTTTGAACCCCTCTTGGGCCCCAGTTTTAATCCTGGGGGTCACAATTTGTACAATTTAGAATCTACACTATCTTTCTCAGTGCTTGCATAGTAATCTAACATATTGTAGCATTGTAGTTCTTGAGAAGATTTTTAAACATTTTCCCTATAATATTTTTATGTTAAACTTTGAACCTTTTTTGATGCCCCAGTATAAGTCGGGGGGTGGGGGGGAGGGGGGGGTTGGGGGGTTCACGATTTTAACAATTTATAATTTTCACTATATACATACAAGCTTTGGTGTAAATATTGCCATTGGTTTTTGAGAAGATTTTTTAATATGCACACCCTATTTTCACTTTTTCGCAATTGTCTCCCTTTTAAAATAGGGTTTTGGCCTTTATTTTAACAGTTAGGAATCCCCTTCCCATAAGAATGCTTTGTACCAAGTTTGGTTGAAATTGGCCATGTGGTTCTTGAGAAGAAGATAAAATTGTGAAAAGTTTACAACGACAAGGACAACAACAACAATAACAACGACAGACAACCGACAATGGTTCTAAAGAAGAAGTCAAAAATGTGAAAAACAGACAGACAGACAGAGGACGGACAACAGGTGATCAAAAAAGCTCACTTGAACCTCCGGTTCAGGTGAGCTAAAATGAAACGGACAGTTATTTGAGAAGATGAATTTTTTTTACTTCAAAATGACATTCAAAGTAAATTAATGACACATTGTATTGTGTTATTAGTACGTATTAATAATGACAGATTTAATTCTGATTTTTAATGTCATTTTGAAATTGTCATTGAATGAATTGTCACAATGCAGTGCTCAGCATTTGGCACAATGTGGCTTTGCCTGAGAAACAAATCATTAATCATTTTTGACCTTTTACGCTACTACTAGCACTAGCCAGTGGTTTAACCCTTTAGCTCAGTCGGTTGAGCGTTGGATTTTAAACTGAAGGGTCCTGAGTTTGAACCTGCTTGTAGTCATTTACCTGATTCTATGTTACAATACTAAATTATTTGAATATTCCCATTTCAAAATTGGGGATTTTTTTAAATTGGAATAAATTACATCAATTTTTCAACTAACGACAGTACAACGTTGTTTCATTCATATACTGCTAAAACGACAGTACAACATTGTTTCATTCATATACTGCTAACAGGATTAATCTCCTTGTGAATGTTAGCATGTTCTGTAACAAAGTAAACCTCTATATCATCCAATATTCTATTGTCATACCTTAAATTAACAAAATGAACATACATGCATTTTACACTTGATTATTGATCATAATTAAATCTAATTTTGTATCAAACATATTCTTACTTGAAGAAAAAAGGCAATCAATATAAAAAATCCAGAAGGCTCCAGAATTGAGGATTCAAAGAACTCTATCAGGGTATCTGCACATCCTTGAGTGTACAATGTTGGCTTGTATTTAGTGCGAGTTCCCTTGACAACATTACGATGAATGCATGGCTTAAAAGAGTACACATGGCAACAGCTAAATGGAACATCGTCTCCCAAATACAGTCCAGAATCCATCTTGCTACAACAAAAGATATTACTGTAACACCACTATGGAATTCTATATGACTTATTGATAGTATTACTGTAGTGTTACTGCATAAATTAATATTAAATTGTATATCAGCACATATGTACTGCAGTAGAATACTTATATTTTAATGTAACATATGTTACACTGAAGTTTATAATTCATACGAATTTAGGTAAATAAACAAAACAATAGTGATATATATATTAGGAAACTTCTACAACCACAATAAATATAAATATAATATAATCAATCATAATCATACAGGTATATTTTTTGATAGTAACCTTTAATCCTGTACACATGTACATTTTGTATGTTAAGAATACTTGACAGAGGTGACTTTAATATTTTTTTTTTTTTTGGGGGGGGGGGGGGGGGTCCAGTAAACGTTTCAACTTTGTCAAACTGAACAACACTATTACACTGAAATATATATTGATTCTTGTATGTGAAAATTTTACCACATGTGGTTGTGCAATACCTTTTGATATTTCCGTCATCCACATCCAAAAATTCTTCGTTTACCCAACTAATCGAGAACCAATTGTCGTAGCTTGAGCTTCCGCAGCACATGTACTGAATTTGTAATTTATCTATCAATACTTTAAGTTCCATATCTTTCTTATAAAGTCTCATTACTCTGAATAATCCATTCTTAAGAGATTCATCAATTACAGATCGATGACTAAAGCATAACATTGATGCAGAGAAAACGATCCAAATCATAATAAATTTTGCAGCAAGGAAAAACACTAAAAATGATTGAAACCTTCCTCTTGATTCAGGGAATGCAGAGTCAAACGCTGCTTTAGAAAACAGTGATCCTGATATAAGCATAGCGATTCCAACGATTAAAAGAAAGGTAGGCACCGTCCCTGTGTCATACTCGTGCAGAAATTTCATATTAGATTCCAGGTGCGAGCTTAAGTAAACACCCAGTGCTGCAACGATTACACCAGCAACAGCCAGAATTGCGTCTATAAAACATATCACCAACCCAAGAATACGCCTTCCTCTTTCGCTGAGTTCTATTGAACACATTTTGTGCACCTCATTCCATTAATGATATGACGTCATAAATCACATTACTGTGACGTAGATTTCAACTTCTTTTGTTAAAACAGAGTTAACTGCCCTTTGTACATAAGGGCGTACACACGCCCGTCTTTAAAAAACAATATGTTTTACGGTGCTACCGTTGTGGCGAGCGCAGCAAGAATTACACATACCTTGCATCATTGTCAACTAAGTGATATTTTGACAGTTATCAACAAGACCTAACATCAAAGAATTTTTTTTGGGAGAGAGAGAATTATATACTAAGTTTAAAAAATTGTTACAAAATACATAGACTTGCTTCCCCTAAAACCGTTCTTTACTTTTGGAGAAAATTGATCAGTCTGTAAAATGTAATGTGTGTTTAATTTGGTCAAAAGTGTAAATACAGTATTATTTTTCTTTTGTACTTTTTGTTATCTGACTTTTATTTTTTTCCTGATTCTTAATTTTTTTTTTTTTTTACTAAAATTTGTTTATTTTGGCATAAGTTGTATCCGTGCCCCCGGTCCCTGTTTGTAGGTGTGTAATTTCCCATTTTCCAATTTAATGGTTTGACAATATTCAATATCTGCATAGATTTTTTAACTGTTTATTTTTTCTCTATATCATTTATTTCAAAATGACTTTTTTAAAAAATTTCCTCCCTATTTAATATACTTACTGTTCATTCAGGCAAAATTAGCTTACCTCTCTAGTATATAATTATATAATCTCTCTATCAAAATTAAAAAACAAAACAAAAAAACACTAAAAACCCCACAAATCATCTAAGGCAGGTATCGAAGTTAATACTGAAATAACTTTAGTACACGCATTATAGATGTTTGATCCACCTCTAAATTTATCGCGGGAAATCTAGCGCGAGATTATTGTGACGTCACACGTTCAAATCTATATATCTCGACTCAATACGAAGGAATGGAAGTGTATATAAAAAATCACAGGGGCGAGGTTGTCGGATAGTGGAGTTCTTTATTATTTGTTCACAAGGACCAAAATTATTAAATTAAAATTAGTAATCTAAAGTGTATTTCTGTCTATTGCATAAAAAATATTCACTGAAAACCCTTGTTTCCATAATGTTAAAAAAGTGTATTCAATATAAAGGGACGACACTCGCCATCTTGAATTTATAGGGGGTCCTCGATTCACGCTATGTTTTAAACAAGTTCTCCAATTTCTCCAACGTTTTCTGACGAGATCTAGGTTGGAAAATGATCAAATTACTTATCCCTATCCGTATCGTCTGACTATATACATCTGAGTGCTGCAGAATAAACGCATCGTGTCGAAATGTACTGTAGTTACTCGCCAAACTTATCATTATAAGCCTCACTTCACGAGGCGGGCTTCGCATGTAACGGAGGCTGCATATGATAAAGCCTGACTGACAAAATATAAAAGGGATGTTTATACAAAAGGTGGCGACGGTCCAAGGGAAATACATGTAGCTAGAGTTGCCTTCCTGCGCAGATGTAGAATGTTTTTAAGGAGGGTCCGATGGATATATTTGAGTTTGCCAGGGGAAGGAGGGGGGTCCGAGGCATATTTTTGGTAATTTTACTATGTAAATTTAAGAAATTAAAACTTTCCAGCACCCCCACACCCGACCCCTCGCATAGATCCACGCATGGCCTTGATCTTTCCACAGTGTCATATTTTACATTTTGAGTTATGAACCCAACCACAAAAGTAATAATAATATAACTTTTTGATATGTGTATTTATTTTTGGCTTTACAACAAAAAATCAGTTTTTAAAAATCTTCTAAACTCGTTGACCACTTCATCATTGTGATTTCTGATGTTCAATAAACAAAAGCATCGACAGTGTACTGATGTATAAAAAAAATATCACAAATATTTTTCCCACAAATCCGCTTAAGGTTTCTCCACCCTTGTTTTTATGGTTTAATCCATGTAATTTTTGTTTAAATTTGAAGATTAATATTTAACCATTCAAATTGAACTTAAATATTGGTATGTTGCAAATATATTTTTCATGCTGTAGGAGCTTACACAGGTACACTATCAGGACAATTATAGCGATGACTACTCTTCAATCAAACATCACATTTTTATTTTACTGATTTCTATATAATAAAGCAATTTTTTAAAGAAATTAATCGCAATCCTTTATTTTATATATTTTAACATTTTAAGGCCATTTAAACTTGCCAGTATGAAAGCTATCACATTTACAGTGCATTTTGATACCATTTTTCAACCATGAATAAGTACAAGCAACATAAAACATCTGTAACTTTTAAATAATGGTTCAAACTCACTGAAAATTGGTACATTTGTAAATCATTATATATCCTATCGAAATCTGCAAAGAAATGTTAACCTTGCCTGGTAAAAATTATGAATTGTTGTCACTGTCAAGTTTGTCTATGTACGGTTTTATCAGTTTTTCATAGAATTCAGCAATTTAAACTCAAACTATTCTCTATAAATTGTTAAACATTAGTGTCATTTCACTTTACATAGCTTTAAATGTGTTAAACACAATTATAAATCAAGAAATAGTGGCAAAACATTGCATCAAATAACACTAATATTATAACCGATAACGGTAAAATATTCCGGAATGCTCACAATGACGTCACGCGACAATCGAAAGACCTTAATTAAGGAATAAGGAATCATTCTTTGAGTATTATGAGGTGATAATTTCGGTCGGGGCGTGATCAAATCCAATAAAGCCCAAAAGGGCCCCGACCGAAATTATCATCTCATAATATTCAAAGAACGATTCCTTATTACTTATATTTATATAATTTTCAGTAGTTGTACGATTAAATATTATAATATTAATTATGCGAACCCGCTTGCGTCCCTAGCAATACGTATTTTGAATTTATTAGGCTATATAGTGCAAACTCGATTCGTAGTGTTATCACAGACAGAGACACGGAAAAATGTAAATATTAAAAAATAGCCAAAAGCATTTATTAAAGTTAAAGGAATGCGTACATGTATGTGCAAACGCGTACAAGTTGTTTATAAACTATTCAGAACTAATCTGAGCATGCTGAGGATCGTGGAGATTTTCAGTCCCATTTTTGTCAGATTCCCTATGAATTACAATAGATTTTCTTAAGTGTGTGTGTGTGTGTGTGTGTGTGTGTGTGTGTGTGTGTGTATTTTCATTTTCATTTTATGGGGGGGGGGGGGGTGCAAAATCTTGGTTGATTCCGACAGGTATATATCTATACTAACCATGATATACACGTAGGCCCTACGTCCCTATAATTCCGGTATCTAACAAATTCTCGGTTACAATTAAATGACGTCACAATTGTTGTACATAAAGATATTCAATATCGCCTGGGTCATGTCTTGTATTTAAAACTTTAAACGTCGGTCTATTTAGAAGCCGTTAAAGCTTTATGTTATTTCTTTCATGACGATCTTATTAATATAAAGAAAAGTAAATACACCAGAAAGCGTTGAAAAGAGTATAGAATTTCAAAACATGAATCTCGGGATTGTCCTTAGAAATATCGATGTAAGATAAGACGCCTTCACTAATAACATTTTTTTTTATTACAGCTGCTTCCTACGGAATGCTCCATGTAAATGGGAAACGCTGCCGGAACCAAAAAGAGGTCTGATCTCCGTGTAGTGTTAATATCGCCAATTCAATCCCAGACTAAACGAGTTCAATTTGTTGGAGTGAAAACCAAGACTACAACCTATACCTGTACACCCAAGATGGTTGATGTAGGCGTAATTCATTTAGCAGATCCGCCCGACAAGAAGTTTGGAAGCGATGGCACCTATTCCTCAACGCTCTCTACCCAGAACAATGGCCACAGCCCTCGTCAATTGGGAAGTGATTTTACTGTCCCTGGACCCAACAGGTCATAACATGGATTATCGGATTGTAGTGAACTCTATTGTACATTTTGGATTGGTTGGCTTACGATCAATTGTTTTATTCATTTAATTTGTTAATTTATATGTACAATAACTTCAATGAAATTAATTAATTTTATAGTTTAATTTTAAAAAGTTATCATTAGGTTTTCTCGGTGCAATCATGGCTTAATAGACTCTCGTACTGCATTCGCACACATCTATAAGACACTCGTGGAACTCCGTAGTAATTGCGATATTGCGAGTTGGAATATTATACGAGTTACCTCGATTGTCCTACGAGTTTAAACACGAAAACAGGCGGTTGGTAAGGGTCCTCCACACACCTGGAAAAAGTTCTGCATACAAGCCCATTCTTCTAAATTACTTAAAGATATGGATTTTTAGCATGTGTTCAACTTGAAAATGACCCAAAAAATTTAATTTGGGGATAAAAAATCAATTTTCTAAATTTTACCACTCTTCATGAAAAGAAAAGTCCCTCCTGAAGTCGAACTCGGGACCTGCGGGTTGGTAGTCGGAAGCTAAACTCATTGCGCCACAGAGATAGACGCAATATTCTGGCGATATAAACTGTTTCACAGTGCGTTGAAATCGCCATGTTGTGACGTACTATCATAAAAGGTAGAAGTCACGGGGTGTCGAGGATCCTTATTTTTATTGTACAAAAATACAATTAAGGTAACTCCAGTGTCTTTCGGATCCGGTTCTTTTTTTACACGGCGTGCTTAATTTTTGGTTATAATTTTGGCACACAACAAGTGTTTTAAAATAATAATGGTTTGGTCAAAAAGTGGGAAATTTGTTAAAATATCGCATCATCGTCGTTTAGAGGGATTGGAAAAAGCAAGGAAAGCAGCGAAATGTAAACATGGTAAGTGAGTGTGTAATATAATTGTACGTATTGTATGAATTCTCTTTCAACAATTACACAGCGTGTATGTATAGCTTGACGACCTCATGTGTCCTCCGGGACAAGGAGAGGATAAGTAAGTACTTGTGTAGCTTGAACATTAATTAATTAAAAACTACATAACACTGATTGGAGTTTAATCTACAAATAAATATGTTTAAAAACTGAGATAGAAAGTATTTGACAGAAAGGGGGGGGGGTACTACTGCACTCAATTATATGTGTTTTTTGACAGTCTTGACCTGAATTTTATATGTATAATACAGTTTCATTGAGTCTATCAATTTAAGTGACTGTTAGATTGTGACTTTTGGTACATTTCAATTTTTTCCAAAGTTTGCAAAAAACAACTTGCAAAATTTACATTTTCAATATGGGGGTACACGTGTTCAGGAGACTATCAAGCAAAAACTAGATGGTCAATTTTGATAAAATATGTTTTTTTGTTAACACAATATGTAACTCTTAATAAATATTCTTTAGAAAATGTATGTAAACTGAATAGTTTTTTGGATTTTTTCAAAAATATGCAATTTTGTGATTTTTTGGGGAAGGTCGTGGCAAGAAAAAATGTATTATTTTTATATTTTCTGTAGAAAATCAATAATTTTTTTATGATTTGATGATAATCAATTGATTTGCTTAAATTATAACCTAGCATGATGTATTTTGGTGCATAGTTTACTAAATTATGAGATCATGCTTCATGGTGTTAAATTTTGGCTGTTAAATTTTTGGACCTTGTGAGCTGAAGCTCACTGTAGGAAAACAAACGTGCAAAGGTATAAATATTTTGGTCTCTATAGTAAGTTTATAAGTTGTTTTAACTGTTAAAATTAAAAAATGTTTGGTTTGACACGGATTTCTAAAACACTGGAGTTACCTTAAGATTGGGCACAAGTTCCATAACATAGACCGCCCTCTCCCTATACAAAGATGTAATACATTTTCAATAGATGTGTACACAACAGAAATAAAGGACAGTAGATAAAATGGCAGTTTACTTATATGCAATTGACATGTATAAAATTAACAGTGGTGTATAAGTTGTTATAATATCAATTAAATCTTTCAGTGTTTTTGATATAATTATTAACTAATGTAAATAAATGTTTGATTTCATTGTCACTTATTGCACTGTCACCCCAAAGTAAAACATGAGCATTGACAATGTTTAGACTTACAATATGAAAATTTTCAGTAAATAGAACATTTCTAGCATCGTTATATTTATTACATGTGAAAAAATAATGATAGGTATCTTCGAGCTTAACACACGAACAAAGTGGACTGTTGATAAAGTAATACATGAATTACATCGAAATAAATCATTATTAAGTGCACAATTGTGACGAAGTCTATAAAAAAAAAAAATAGTACGAATAATATTCAAAAATCTATCCCCATATGAAAAAAAAAGGTCTAGTTCTACCAGCAAGTACATTTTCATTTTCAACAGAAGCATGTATTTAAACATGCGAACAGAGTCACTTTCACGGACATCCGTTGAAAGCGCATTCCATTCATCAACAATAGTAGGAACAAACGAAGATTTATGCAATTTCAAACGACATTTTGGTATTATATACATAGAGTAATTCTGTGCATTTCTGGTAGATACAGTAGCACGTTTGTTTGGAAAAATATCCATTACTTAACTGAGTAAAATGTTTCGGTCAATACATTGTTTTTAGGCTGGATATTTTCCTTCTACTATAAACCTTTCACACCCTGTTTCAAAGTAAAGAGATTCCTCAGAAGCAGAAATAGGTAAACCTGTAACAATTCTTGCTGCAATCAATTGTATTTTGTTAGCTCACCTGAGCTGAAAGCTCAAGTGAGCTTTTCTGATCACATTTTGTCCGTCGTCAGTCTGTCCGTCCGTCAGTCTGCCTGTCCGTCCGTCTGTAAACTTTTCACATTTTGAACTTCTTCTCTAAAAACCACTTGGCCAATTTCAACCAAATTCGGCACAAAGTATCCTTATGGTCTGATGAATATAAATTGCAGAAATGAAAGACCGATCTTTATTCAAAGCGGAGAAAACCTCGAAAATGTAAAAAAAAAAAAGGGGGGTGCATTTTTAAAAATCTTCTTCTCAAGAACTACTGAGTCAATTTCAACCAAATTTGGCTCAAAGTATCCTTATGGTAAAGTTAATATAAAGTGCAGAAATGAAAGACCGATCTTTATTCAAAGCAGAGAAAACCTCGAAACAGTAGAAAAAGGGGGTGCATTTTAAAAAATCTTCTTCTCAAGAACTACTGAGTAAAATTCAACGTAATTTAGCACAAATAATCCTTATGGAAAGGGAAATATAAATTGCAAAAATTATGGGCTAATTCTGTTTCAAATTTGAGTAATTTACGAAAATAATAATAAAGAGATAATCGCGGTTAATCAGTTAATAACTTCGGGTTCGGTATTCAATATCTCGAAAACGAAAGTTCTTTCTTGGAAGCAGCCATGTTTGACGCATGACAAACGGGTCAAACTGACAAAGATGAATTTGCATGTTGTGCAACAGTTTACGTGCGAAGGAAATATTTAAAACATGCAAAATATATTTGTGCCGATTTTGTGAAGTAAATTGAGGTTAAATATTTCAATGCGTTGACATTTTAACTTGTGACGGTGGTTTTAGCTTGTTTTGATTTTCGTTTCATTTTCGTTATTTATGCTTTTTAACTTGAGGGGAACTATCGCCTGTATTTTGGAATTTTTGGAAATTTTGATTAATCACTAGAAATGTCTCGCTAAACGTTAAATACTTGTACAGAAAAATTAAAAGGATCATATGCTGTTACTACTTTCTGGGGCCCCCTCCTTATACGATGAATTATAGGAAATCTACACCAACTTTGATGGTTTTTCAGACACAATTAAATAAAAACGACCTCTTTAAAACAGTTTAAAACATTACTGTTACGGGGATAAATGTATTATCGCTTTTGAATAAAGATGAAAATAAGGGGTGGGCCTTAGTAAAATAGAGTGATATGCCTGTCAATACATTGCAGTGGCCTCGGAAGCTAATTAAAAGTGGGTGAATGGGGGACTGGGGGGCTAGACCTTATCAGAAATCTGGACAAGCAAAAAAAAAAAAAAGGATTTTGAGTACGGCTATGTCTAACTTTGCAAAAAAAAGAGGGGGGGGGCTTAGCCCCACTCCCAGTTCCGACGCCTATGCATTGATTATAATAGCTCTTTAACATATCACATGACAACATTTTTCATTCGAGTGTAATCATCGATCAAGTGAGTAAGGTTATAAAACGTCACACGAGTTCACGCCTGGTAAACAACAATCGTTTATAATGCGGAAGACCAATTAAATTTTTGAATGTTTTTAATTTGAATGCATTGAGGTATAATTTTCTTCTTTCACATAAAGGATTTTTTTTTTTAAATACAATAACTAGTTAGTAGTTGAAGAAGAAAATGTACCTATATGCATGCTCTCATATATTTTGATCGCTTTAAAAAGTGGGGGGGGGGGGGGGGGGGG
>WFKH01006014.1:33593064-33606828 GCA_016163765.1 Magallana hongkongensis
GTTTTATATCTTGCATAGGATCTTGTTTTTGGTAAAAATGGTAATTCATAAAGGTACAATGTCAAAGATTAAGTGTATGAAAATAAGTGTAAAATTGGGATACTTTTTGTTATTTTTGTTTTGTTATTCTACCGAGAGGCTCAGGTGAGCGATGTGGCCCCATGGGCCTCTTGTTTTTATTTTTTTCTTCATTAATCCCCATTTCTTTTTATCATTTGCTTTAATATAATTTATATAAGATGACCAGGAAAGGTCCTCAAAAAATACAACACCTATTAAATTGTTTATGTGTGGGTACGAATTCCAAATCGCATCCTTGAAATTTTAACGTACATGTAGGGGTTACTGTATTAGGTTTATTATTAAAATAAACAGCCCTGGTTTTTGAAGGATTGAAATCAAAAAGCCATTTCTTAGACCAAACTTCTAAATATAAAAGACCCTGATTAATAATAAATTCCATATCACGTAAATTGATTGCAGCAAGGTGAAGGCTATTATCATCTGCAAAAAGTCTGCAAAATGTTAGCATGTTATCTGTTATATCGTTTATATAAATAAGGAATAACAATGAACAAAGGACAGAGCCTTGAACCACTCCAGCATTAATAGACTTAATAGACGACAACACTTCTCGATACATAACCCTTTGCTTTCTATTTACAAGGTAACTATTAAACTGAAAAGATTTCCAGTAATACCGTAGGTATGGAGTTTAAACAACAAACCTTTATGCCAAAAGCGGTCAATTACGAAGTAAACGCCAATTTAAAAAGTCCACTGGGATATGAAGTGAGTTGGTCACATGATCAAATCCTGTGAAACCCGAAGGGCTTCTTAGTAGATTTGATTACGTACCAACCATCTTCATATCCCGGTGAACTTTTTAACATTGCTGTTTAATACTTATATTTACGTTTGAAAAAGACAAATCGTTCAGAACTGTTAAAATTACCGAGATTTTATGTTTACAATAGGTAACCCTAACCCTAATCCAAGCGATAAGCGCGTGCTATGATCATTGTGACGTCATGAAAAAGTTCATACAGAATTGAACGTTTTCGCTATTTTATAAGGAAATATATTTGCAAATGTAAATTTATATGCTTTTGACAAGTCGCAAAAAAATCATACAACAAGATTGACCTTGATCAATTGGTCTAAAACTATGGTCATACGTTTCTATTAGCTGATAAACAGTTGTGACCCGGTTAAAATCCAGTTTGATAAATAAGTCTTATAAAAAAAGATTATTGTCATGAAAAAAGTTGTATACATGTCTAAAAATAATTCGCTCCATTCTTCTTTTTTTGGGCCCATTGAAGCATCTATTTGTACTCCTATGGTACGCAAAATAATATAGTCACCAACTGTCTTTATTCAAACAATGAAATGCTTTCTTTGGTGATGCATACGGGTATGATGGTAGCTAGCATTCAAGAAAAAAACATAACCGAGCTGTCAGTTTACGTTTGTGTATATCCTGATAAGCATGTACTTGCTACTATCATACTATACTATGAACATAGACATATATGTCTATGATCGATCAAAGGAATCACATGCAGACGACAGAATTTTTCTTTGGATTTTTAATACTCTTCACTTATTTAAAAATATCTTTGAATCATGTTCCTTAATTATTTTAAGTGCAATTTAATACAATTATTACTACTACACGTTATATTTTATGTAAAAACACGCAGTGAAAATGTGCTAGGGAGGTCCTAGGAACAGCCGCATTGATCTCTTAGAAATAAACAATTGAGGCAATACACATCGTTTTGACTGGAACTAACACGTGAAATTGACATGGTTTTAAAAATTTTTACAGTTTGAAGTTGTACTTTCATGATCGGTGCGAGACAAATAGGTATTTCTGATCTGATAATTTACTGATGACGTTCGTGGTATATTTAAGAAATAAAGTACGAGTTTTCGTGAATGTTGCAGAATAACCTCCGAGGTCGAGAAATGTTGTTTTGAAATATAAAAGCCGAGGCTTTTATATTTCAAACAACATTCCTCAAACGTAGTCTTCATTGAAACTTTACGAAAAACAATTTGATTCCGTGCGTTAAGCAGAATGTGAAAAAGGAGATAATTAAAATATTGCTGAAACCATGCCGTTTCTACAACCCATGGATTCTCCCCAAAAGATGTTGTTTATAAGACTTTAGAGGCGAAGATCATGTAGGAGGGTCTTCCACCACCAACCCCCCCCCCCCCCCCGCCAAGATTTTTTTGGGGGGTTTTCCCCCCCCCCCCCCCCCCCCCCCCGGGTTAGATTTAGTCGTCACTTTACTCCCCACCCTGCACATTCGGATATTCTTTTTGTATGGTTAAAAAGAACAATTTTTGTAGGCATGTGGGATGTTTGTTGTTTTGACCGCTTTTCGTCACAGTTGACACAATTTTTACAACTAAAGTGTGATCCAAACTCTTAAATTCATTGGTTTGACTTCAAATTGTTTTTAAAAAAATATGATGTGGATGTGCAGAGATTAATTTCATTTTTTTTTTTAATTTTTGAATGTATACAAGTAATAACTACAAGTATTTGTTTTAAACGAAAAAAAAATCGATTCATGTTATGTACAACTCTGCCTTACAACAACCCCGCGAATTGAAAGCTTGTAAGTGCATTTATCAAGAAACCTAAAGAAATATTCCTATTATGTACTCTATTAAAATTCTATAATTTTTTAATACTTTGATATACCCTTGTTGGAACTTGTTCACTTTTAAACCGTCAAATGTGGATCCGCTCAGTTTACTAAAATCTAGGTGAGCCGGAAGCTTAGGTCTTGGTGATTACATAGTTCAATTTTTTTTCATTTCAAATTCTGGATTTTGAGGACTTTTTTGCTGATTCTTAATTAACTAATGCTAGTAGAAAAAAAATCCCGATTGGCACAATTAAGTTTCATAGAATGTATATAATATCTAAAGCAATTGAGTGTACTCGACAATCCCATTTACCTGTATTAAAGTACAAAAATCGACTCCATTATTTTATTAGTTTAGATATACTTTTTGTCCAAAATGCTTTAAAATCATCCCGTTTTTTGCCGTTTGATCAGTGCACTTCTTGATGACTTAAAATGCGTGAAAACTCCCGTATGATCAAATTTCGTTTTCTTCTTATTTCCGTTTTCATAATAAAAAAACTACCACATCTTTTTTGAGTCACCGTGTCACTTTAAAAAAAAATCGTTCTTTTTCGGCTCCTCGCAGCTGCAACCGATAACCTACTCGTTGCTCTGAAGCGAGCTTTGCTCTAGTTTATACTTACAGGCCTAAAGAAAGTGGGCGCTTAAAATGTAGATTCGGCAGGAATCTGGGCGCACAAGGAGAGTGGAAATTTCATCAATTAATTTTGCACATTTTCCGAATTATAACCGTTATTTGGTTTCTGCTGGACGTGGAATGGGTAGAAAAATGTTTGTAATGCAAAAGGTTTCATCATAATATGTGTCTAAATATAGCAAGACGATGCAATTCATGCAAAATCATACTTATTTACAGCTGTTTTCAAATGATTTTATTGTCTCTGGGTCTTCTCTCCACAAATTTGAAACGTGCAAAGATGACATATTTCAACATTAAAGATGTCGCTTTTTAAAAAAAGATGGAGAGATGACACAGAGATGACTAATTATGTACTTTTTCAAAGTAATTTTGGGAGGATAAAAAACAAAGTCCATGGATATGACAATGTTGTTTCAAATACTACTTTATACCGCATATGATGAAGTCACGCATGGCTCAATGGTTTCGTCCTGGATTAGTGAATACATACATGCGGTGTTTGGGGTTCACATCCTACCGGCGACTCCTTTTTCATTTTATTTTTTTTTTTAACTTTTTTGTTTTTAAATGTATGTTGATAAAACATTATGTTGAATTATAGAATACCGGTATATTTTAATTTGCCGTTATTGATTTCTGCCGTATAAACACTATGTTCTGTTCTTATTACTAGTTTATTAAGATACATGTATACGATATTTAAATGAATTAAAATATGTATGCATTAACATTTCCAATATAACTAGTTATCGGTTTACCCTCTCATTGCCATTTTTAGAAAGCTTGTGAGGTTTTTTTTCCCCAATAACTTGCATTGGAATTATATTTCTTTCACCCCCCCCCCCACTATTTTTGATAACAAGATCCGCCCTTCATCACAACAAACAGAGTTATCGGTCTTAGATATTGGCATGAGTTCGAGCGCTAATTAGATGCTTGAGCGGGAGAAGAAAGTTGATTTGGGAGTTGCCACTATTTAGAACACGGTAGGTCTAACAAAGCAGATGGATGGATGGATCATAAAAAGTGTTTAAAGTGTATGTTGTTAATGCATAGGTGTATGAAAGTTGAAACGTTAGACAGGCCAATGTGACATATTTTTTACAGAAAGAAATAATTATGTTGTTGCTGGTGTTTAAAAACAATAGGATGATTACCATGAATCATATACAATAACCGAGGCAGTTAGCATTGTTCTTTCTTAAAATCTACACAGTAGTTTGAATAGTTTATGTGTATTTTGTTATGTGCATAAATCGTGATTATGCAGCGGTAATATGTCAAACGTGTTCATTCTTGAATCCGAGGAAATTCTGAATACTCAGGCATACGCTACATACCTATCTACTATAATTAAATTTAGACAATGAAAAAGTCAGTTGAAGCAAATATATATATGCTACATGTAATATGCATACTCAGATGTACTCAGTATATGAATTTGATACATGTAACTGTAACAGGTGCTTGATCAATGGTTATAATAATTATACTATGGGCTACCTTGTTACAGAATAATATGCGCTTATATACTTGTATCATGATAATATTGATATGTTATTTATCAATTTACCAGCGAGTTGATGCTTTTAAATTTAAATAAAGATTAACAAGTGGATGCCTTTAATTTGATTGATTGCTTTTGTGTTGAGCTAACTGTAAGTTAATACTACTACATTCCTTTAATTTACTGTATTCAAAATCAGCAGAAGTACAGCTATAGAACACAATCAATAATGTTCTTTGCAAATCATGAACAGAGGCATTAATGATAGACAACTCAGTATAGTTTAAATGATGAAAACTTGTTTATGCATGCTTATATTTTAGTTTTTCATTCTGCTAGAAGCTTGATTATTCGAATTCAAACTTCTGGAAAAATTCCAAAGTCGGATAGACAAAATCTCAGTAAATGGAGCTAATTTCCAGTGTCAATTGACTGATGGCTTTCAATTCTGTCTTCTTTTTTTTTTAATAACCTTTCATGAAAGTTATTTTCATGGTTGATTTAATTTGTTCAGATGAACTATTTCAATATCATACATTAAAAAAAAAAAAAAGAAGAAGCAATCGGTGCTGACTTAAAGTGAATATTTCAGTGCAGTTTTATCACACTACTCTCCCTTTCAAATTGATTAATTCTTTTGGCATTTCATTTAAACCTGTAGGCATATTATATATATATAGGAATGCTTGTTGGCAGTGAACAGTGAGCAAGCCTGGACATGCACAGCTACTCCTTTCAGTGTGGAATTGTATTCATGTATGTCATTTGTATACAAATGAAGTGTTACGAGTAGTTTAATTGAACCAATGTAGAAAACTGGTACCTGTGCAAGTCGGAGATTTAGAAGATGTTTATCATATGAGTGTTCAATTTAATGGTAAGGCAGATACTGCTTAAATATTTTGAATTTTTTCTAAAACTTAGTTTGATAAAAAACAAACATTAAAAAAAAATCAAGTACCAAGCACAATTTAATGACCCATTAAATAGTGCTTGGTACTTGATCTTTACTGTCAACTTTAACAAGTCATTTTGGCAATTGCAATGCAAGTAAATATGAAATTGACTGAATTTTAATAACTTGATTGTTTTAGTGAAATAAAGAAGTATCTTTATACATATACTATCCTATACACATAGTTTAAATCAATGTATTTTCATGGTGATTATGAATACAATATCATGCACTGTGGTTGTATACATGCAGGCTTAGGACCGGTAATCTGATTATCTTAATAAGCACTCTCTTCTGTCAAATTACACAAGAATTTTATTATAATGACAATGTTTTGAATGAATAGGAATGTCCAGGATTTAATTTGTACACAATTCATTTTTTTGTGTTGGAGTCTGCTGGAGATATAAGATATCCAAATGTTGCATGCATGCACATAGAATGAAGCATTCATGCAAGCAACCTATTATACAATATGCATAAAGGGCATAGGCAAAAAATTATGTGATGTTGTTTTTACAAATGATATGTGTTGTAGGTGTATATAATGGTGTGAAATAAGGAACAGTGACGATTCCATCCAGTGTACGTGTGGAGAAAGGCAGCCATGGAGACACGGAGATCAACTGGTTCCCTGTCTTCCCTGTCTGGGTCCGGGACGTTCACCCCGCCCATGTCTCCTCGTGTGGAGAGCCCTCGGGCTGCTGCTGCAGTGGGTGAAAAGAGACAAGGCTCAGGAAAGGGCATCCAAATGCAGATACAGCAGCTTGCAAGTAAGAATGATAACCCCATATTATATATACCGGTATTATTATTATTATATTATATAATGACTATACTGATTGAGTAACATACTTTTAACAGGATTAAAAGAAAGATTATATGTGCATTATATTAAGGGGTTTATAACTGTAGTGGGATATAGTAGCAAATAGTGTGATAGTCAGGTCTAAATTTTTTTATATTTAGGAATTTTTAGTTGCATTTTTCAATATACAACAACTGAACTCAACTTTTTGAATGTTGGAAGAAGTTGATGTTGAAGTTTGAATAAGAATGAAATGTTATACCGGTTAATGTCACTTTCATCAGTTCATGAGGCTCAGTTTGGCTATTGAAATTCTCATCCATATATCTGCACTACACTCTGACTGCTTACCATACCTAGTAAGGATTTATTTAAACTCCAATCTTTTTTTTTTGAATTGCAACAACCAGCCAACCTTACTCTGACTGGATGAATGCCAAATTTGATAAGAATATCTTGCACATTTACATTTTGAATGTGTATGTACATTGAGCAGACAGCAATGAAAAGAATACCTGGGACTTGGAATCCTTAGCAATGCTAGATGATTATTTTTTAGTATATTTAGTATGCCATTGGAGATATTATTGTCTAACAGAAAAAAATCTGATTACGGTAGTTTTATCAAGCAATTAAAATATTAATTATTACCAGTTTCTATTTTAAAGGTGTTTTAGCTCACCTGATGTTTAGAGAGTTTTTCTGATCTGTTGTGGTTGATGTCCACAAAGTTAACTTATCACAGTGTTGTGGTATATTCTTTTTAACCCTGGACCTGTTTCAACTCGAATTTGACTCAATCTTCTTGAAATAAAAGAACCCAGTATTAAAGATTTTCCAATGAAGGTCCATGTCATATTGAAAGGGAAAGTAATATTTTTTCTAATCAAAACCATATCCCCAAAAGCCAATATTTGTATTAGAAAGCTGTTTGCTCAAGCCGTGAATTTGGGCCAACAGGTGGACTACAGGATAGATGCTAGAATGAGAAGTATGTGAAAATCTTCTCAATTTAAGAAGTACATCAAAGTCATATTGCAGCAATTTGAACTATATATCAAAGCAAGCTTGTATGGTTCAGGACAAATAATGGGGCTGCAGGAGGGCAGGGGTCTACTTTTTCATTGCCCAGGGCAAGTGTAAAGTTGTCGGGAAAGTTAAATAAGGACTGAATTAATTCACTTGCATAAGTAATTAAATGATAAATCTTAGTGCAACTAATTTTTCTGCAATTGTAATTTTGTACAAATTTGATAGGACTACCCCTATAAGAATAGGTACCAAATACATTTTTGCATTGGAATTTTTCAAAATATATAGCAAACTTCAGTTAAAAGTAGCAATTTGAAGAAAAATCAAGTTGTACAGAACCATAGTTACTTGAACAAAACATGAAACAAAACTTAATAAATATCATAATTTAAACAACAACAGTGATAAATATTTACCCAACAAACAATTAAAGTGACATGGTGACTCATTAAAGATGTTTTACTTTTTGAGTATGACAAAAAATGAAATTGAGAAGAAATGTATAATATGTTATCATACGGGAGGTTTCATACATTGTAAGTCATCACTTATAAGTTTACAAGTCATTAAAACTCACCAAAACAAACTTAGTTTGTTCGGGACAATTAATTTTGAGTGTCATGTGATTGTGATTGCTGTCTAAAAATAGTTACAGTGGGATTAATGTACTGATAAAATAATTGGAATATAAAGTTATTTGATACCTGTAGATTTTAGGTTTGATTTTTTACTTCTTCAGAACTTTTTGGCCAATTTCAACCAAACTTTGCAAAGAACATCCTTGGATAAAGGGCTTTCAAGTTTGTTCAGTGAAGGGCCAAACCAAATTCAAAGGGGGATAATTAGGAAAGAATAATAAAAGTAGTGAAACTACTTATCGATAATGGAGTTGATATTTGTTGGTTTATACCAATCAAAAACATTATCTGTAAATCTGAATATATTTTATTGCTACAACTAAATGTTGGTTGGCTCTTGGGATCAACAACTGACAAACTATAGATTTGCAAAACACAAATAGTACTTAATATATAAGCTAATGCTTAACACATGAGCAAACTATAATCCCCTTACATCTTGGGGATAAGAAATAAAAAATGTTCGTACAATTTTTAGCTCACGTGAGCTTTAAGCTCAAAAGAGCTTTTCTGATCAATTTTTGTATCATGATAGTCAGGGGTAGGTTGGGTCCACATTGGGGAAAAGAGGGGAAAAGAGGCAAATTATATATAGAGAAAAAATCTGTAAAAAATCTTCTCAAAACCAATCAACCAGAAAGGTGTAAGTTTACTGTAACTAGTGAAAGCAACCTCATGGTGTATAGTCAAGGTTGTCAAAATCACGATCTTTGCAGGTAGGGTGGGGCTAAATGGGGGTTGGGGGAGGGAAGTGTCAAATTTTACATAGGTATTTATAGAGAAAAATAGTCCAATTTTACATGGGGAAAAAGTTTAAAAACTCTAATGTTATGATATGTGGTATTGCTTGTCAGTATGTGCAAGCATCTTGACATATTGCTGATTCTCAATTGGTTAGACTGTGGCCCCTGGACAATTTTTGGACCACACAAGGGGTTCAAAGTTTGATGTAGGTTTAAATGTTTAAGATCTTGAGAATTATTATTTTAAAAGTACCGTACGTAAATGAGTATTTTCTTCCTAACATAACAGTCAAAAATAAACTTAAAAATCCCAATCTGTGGCACTGATTGTAAAACAAATTTAGAACCCTAGTACATGTATTTCAAACATGAAGATTACATGTACCAGTATGTACATTTTGTTTTTGCATGTTTTTTAATTTTGATGCTTCAAAACCAATCTGCATCAGGACGCTGTACAAGAAAAAACTTTGCATATGGCCTAAGGATTTTCATGCCAGCTAGCAGTCAAGTTACAAACATTCAAGATACAAGGCTCACAATTCTGGAGTTTGTAACAATATTGATGGGGAATACTATAGTATAATTGTTATTCAATGCTTTTAATGTTATTAGTGTCTTCATATATTTGCATAGCTGGTATAAACAACCTGTTGACTGAATTAATTAAGATAAAAAAAAGAGTATATATATAAGTTCATGTATTTATTAAGCAAGCCCTGGCATGTAATCATTATTTCAACTTGAAATTAAAGCAAAATTAATGTAAAATCACACAATATAGATACATATGTATCTTCTACATGTTTCTTCATGTTTTCTCTACAACATAATGAAAGAAAATTCCAGCTTGAGGAGATTTTTCACTTTCGTTTATTTATTGATAAGTTGGCAAGCATCCAAGTTGTTCACATGAATTTGGTTTCCTTATTGATTTCGGAACATCTAAATCAGTTCATTCTGGTCATATATCCTGTCACCAAGGTGAATTTTATCTAGTGTTAGTGAAAAATCTCAATGCCTGGCAATCAAAACGATGATCAGGAAAAAAACCCCACCAAAACAATAAGTCTGATCACGGTTACTGTAAGGTCATTTTATGTATAGCCCAGAATTATCAGTTGTTAATGCTTGGTACTTCAAGTAAATGTAATCAATAAAATGTTTACGCTCTTCATACCTAGAGATCGACTTATTTATTCCATGGCAAGACAAATATTCATCAAGGTGGCTCTAAAGTTGGTCCATTTTGTGTTTGACAACATGAAAAATAAGGGCATTTGTATTTACATGCTGTACAAGTAGTGTTTTGATTTTTCCAGTCCAGGCACAATTATATGGTATAGAAACTTGTACATAATATTTGAAAAACTCAGTGCTAGGTTAATCCAATTAAAATTACTTACCTGTGGAGTGAGAGGATTTTTGTTGACGTTTAATGCAATGTTTAATCTGACATCAGGGTAAAGAATAGTAAAGTTTTGTGACTTCTCAAAGCCACCATGGAGTGTTGACAGGGTTTGTTACATCAGAAGGAATAACTGTGGTGATCAGGAACCTTCTGCATAGAATTATTGTGTTAAAATGGAGAACCCTGAACTATAAAATGCAATGTATTTTTCTGAATGTTGGGTATTTGATTCCGGGTGATTAATGACAATAACTTTGCAGGTCCTCATTTCCTGGCCAGTAATGACATCAGATAATTAGTTGGCCAGTATATGGCCAGAATGCAATAATGACTTGGGTCAAAGACGCCATAAAATGAGGATGCCAAGTAAATAGACAAAATTGGATCTTAAGAAAATTCATTGCAATGAGAGGAATAAGCTGAAGACCACAGAAATATATCCATGTAGCTCTGTGTAGATATAGACAGGCAATGGTGGAAATCATTTGCAAAAGGGGGCGCTATTTCAAATTATCGGATTTAGATGAATATGAAAACTATCATGGTATGATTTGTGATTACAAAGTATTTTTTAAATCTGAAATAGATAATTTTAAATTGCATATAAAAGGCTTTGATGCATCATTTTTTGAAATTAAATTATATATAATACCTTCATTCTAAAGAATTGAAGAATTCCTAAAGTAAAAGATATGATAGATATACCTATTCCAAAAATTAAAGTAAATACAGCTAGTGCTGAAAACAACTTAAAGCTTTTTATACAACGTTTTTATTTATGACATTGTAACAGTGATCGGTTGTTTTAAAATCAATAAACATGTGATTTAAATCACAGGGTCACTAACATGTGCCTTTTGATCTCAACAAGTATTTTGATACTGTACATAGTCTTCTTAAGTTTCTGTTTCCATCACTTTTTGATGATTTTGAATGAAAGTACACATACCTGTTAAAGAAGTACAATTGAAATCTATCCAAGGCAAAACATCTAAGATTTTTTCATTCAAACATCATCTCCTTTTCAGCCGGAAAAATTGACAGGAACAAAAACAGATTTCTTACAGCAATTTATAATGCAAAAATCTTGCATCTGTCATATTTCTGAGGTCACTCAGAACACCTCACACAAGTTATCATCTGGGTAGTTTTATATTGCTTGCAATGCAAAATCCACATACCTAGATATTTCATTGTATTGAAACCAGACATGCTTGAGGGAGACATCTTGGGATATTTTTCTTTTTTATGAATAAATATGCTGCAAGGATATTTTGGAACATAATATAAATATTTAACTCAAAAAATTTTCATATTTTCTTGCATATGCTTGATGTTCACATTGGCTTTGACCAATAATTGGGTGCTAAATCGGAAAGATAATAAAGTGTGTCCATAACGATACACTGAAACAGAGAGATAATCAAGTTGTCAACTTTACGTTGTTGGTATGTGTCTGTCGTCTTGCGTTGTCCATCATGAGTTGTCCGTTAACAATTTTACATTTTTAACTTCTTCTTGAAAAGTACAAGGCCACACAGGTGCGTGCTCTACACTAGACTTTACCTTAAATACAAACGTGAGACTCTGACATGTCAGTCTAAGAGCTGTGATACTCGGGTGACTTTCAAGTCCTCTGGGCCTCTTGTTTCCTGTATTGAATGCCTGAGAATAAATTGAATGGTGTACTTAGTAAAAATTTACTGGTCATTTGTCAAATTGTCTATGTACATAAAATGATCTTGAATTGCTAGTTTACATAGCCAGCATCTACAAGATGCCCAGATCTGATGGCCACAATTTTAGGATTTTCGATTTGATTGGAGGGCTGTGTTGAGTTAATTTTGAATTTATATGGACAACAGGACTAGCTTTTTTTATATGATTTATCAAACATATAGACTAAGTTTGATGTTGGTGTGGATCAATGTCTATAACATTTTATGAATAGTTATGTAATAGTAATGTACATACAGCAAATTTTGAATCATTAAAAGTGATGTGTATTAACCTGATCAGGGTGACTTGACCTGAGGTGGGTGGACATACTTGTCTATTGTTGTTGAGGGAAACAATAACAATATGCTGAATTTTTTGACACTGCACAAGGCACACATAGTTTAGATACCAGTTTTTGCCATGGGGTTGTAAAACACAGCTAGGTTATGTCCCGATTGAATCCTGGTTTTGACCATCGGGCATTGTATGAATAGCAATCTAACTCAAGCTGAAAGGAAAATAGCATTTGTCTTTGTTGATATTGGAATATATGAAGGAAGGTCTATTAGACTCGTGTAAGTAAGGGCAGCCAACTGTGAATGGCGGGAATGATAATACATGCCACAGGTAGATATATTGATTTCTGAGACCTTTAACAGCCTACAACAGGCTGTGTAGATCATGTTGTTCTGGTCCGTTCGAGGATAAAGACAGCACAAGTACTGAGCAGCAACTCTCCTCAAACCCAGCCCCACGGGAACTTATAGGAGGTCGGGGGAACTCCTATCTGTATACTGAGGGGCTTGGGATAGCATTTATTTGGGATTTATGTTCTCTGGTTTGGATATTTATGGAAAAATTGATCAGAGATATTGAATATTGATGAAGGAGCATATACTGGCACTGTGAAAAAGGAATAATAACAATGGAGAAACAAAGCATGAATTTGACGTATCAAACTCAAGTGTTTGCACAGCGAGTGCTCTCACTGAAAGGTAATGCTGTTCTCAGGCTAGCTTTAGGTTTACATAAAAAAGGCTGATACTTTGCACCAGTAAATGGTTTTTCTATAATTTTCTACCCAATTATTGCATATGAAGGTTTTAAAAATATGTAAGAATGCAAAGCTAAAGTTTCTAAAACAGTAGTATATTATTGCAATTTTCTCCAAACTACGTACGGTACTAAATGCCATAATCATGCATTTCAAGCAACATTTGAGGGGCATGCAACACTTCAAATACAATAAACAAAACACAATACTGGAATATATCTGGAATATCCAGGTATGTAATGGTGTTTACATTGTGGACGTATAATTCAGTATTGGGTTTGTGTCAGGCCTGCATATATTGTGTGTGTATAGTGTTATTGGAACCTCTCCAGATAACTGAAAATAGTGGAGAACTTTAAAGTGAATGAAGGTCTCTGTCCATATTAACATTCCAATGTGTTTGCTTATAGTTTAGGGCAATTTAAAGATTGATTCTTATCATGTTCCATCTTGCCTGCAAAGTTAATTCGTTTAAATGGAAGGCAAACAAAAACATTCAATAATTCAATACATTTTTGAAAAAGTCTTTCTTGTATGTACTCAACTCTTATTTGAATCAGAGATAATGTGTTTCCTGAAACTGAT
>WFKH01006014.1:33606838-33648075 GCA_016163765.1 Magallana hongkongensis
GATTCTGTTATTGAGTACACTGTTGTAGTTTGGGGAGGGGGGGGGGGTGTATGTCATTCATTGCCTTCCAACATTGGCTTGCCAGTTCTGTAGGCATAATGAGGTACATGCACCATAATTATCACACATTGATTTCAGCCAGCTCTTATTCTGTGTTTCTTTTCAACCATAAAATTGATTCATTAATAAATTATTTCACAGATGAGCAAGAAAGAGTTCAGAAGAAAACATTTACCAATTGGATGAATACCTACCTGAAGCAGGTAAATGAATAGGCTGTTGTAGTGGTTGTATTAGCTAGTTGAAAGGTGACAGACCAACATATATACTGTCATCTCTACTGCTTAGGTTAATCATAACATAACACTCTACCTGTCATATTGTGTGTCAGTGTCTTGTTATCTTGTTTTTTATGAATGTATATGAGAGAGAGAGAGAGAGAGAGAGAGAGAGAGAGAGAGAGAGAGAGCACATATTACATTGTATCATACATATTAAACATAAGAATATTCACAAGTTTATATCACAATTTCATATTTTCCATTTTTAGAGAACATGAGAATCCCTTTAAATTTGCTGAAAACTTATTAACTGTTTTGATAATTCAAAACTGCTATGTACCACATAAATTTCATTTACAAATTTTCTGTATTTAAAAGGAGGTATGGAGATGAGTTTAAAAGCTCACTTTATTTGATTTTTTTCTAATAGAAAAACATGAAAGTGGAGAATTTGTTTGAAGACATTAAAGATGGAGTATACCTTCTGTCCCTTCTAGAGGCATTGTCCGGAGAAAAGTTGGTATGTATCTTTGTGTCCAATTGGCCCTTAAACAATAAAATAGAATTGCATGTCCAACAATAAATTACTTGTCATCATGTATACACAAAAGGGAATATACCAGTCAGCTTGCATGAGTTCTGAAGGTGCCAATTTTAAGTTGTGCTGAACAATGATATATTGTTTCGGTTCCATGTTAAATCAAATCTCCCATCTTGTCTGTTCGCTACCTTATCGGGCATTTCATGTT
Source organism: Magallana hongkongensis (assembly GCA_016163765.1). Classification (NCBI taxonomy): domain Eukaryota; kingdom Metazoa; phylum Mollusca; class Bivalvia; order Ostreida; family Ostreidae; genus Magallana; species Magallana hongkongensis. The sequence goes on from WFKH01006014.1 coordinate 33,607,869, forward strand.
TGTAAGAATTTTTTTTCCAATATAGGCAAAGAAAATGAGGTAGTTTGAAGTACATATAGGAGTGATCTTTTATTTAAACAAATGAGCATTCTTTCTTTGTAATAAACTGATTATTGAGAAATTCTGTGATTTATTGATTGTCCCATTTTCTTCAAGTCTAGATCTACATTAAATCCCAGTGTACATATTAAACCTACCCCCAAATGTTCACTCTGCCCAGACATGTCTGTTATGTTTAAATTGCTGCCCAAAATCTAACACTTGAAATGGTAGGAAACTATGATCAACAACTACGAACAACAATTTAAAAAAATATTTTTATCTCTTGGAAAACCTGGAGAAAGAAACTGAAAACTAAAAGCACATTTAGTTTCAAAGAGATTGATTGTCTAGAGATCATACTTTACTTGTATGAAATAATTTCTCGCTGCCTCTTTTAGACTTAAAAGAGCATTCACGTTTTATTATGATTCTGAAAATTGAGGATCAGGAGCATAATGTTTTTCATCTGTCTGTCCTTTTGTCAATCTGTTAAACATTTGAAAGTGTGATATTTTATATTTAAACTATAGTCGAAAAACTGCTAAAACATCTTGACAGTTTAACTAGCCTATTTAATGTCTAATGCCCTTTGAACTGTTTCAGATCAAAAACCTGTCTATTTGTCTTTGAATGAAATACAGTTTGTATACTGTGGACTCATTAGATTTCGTGGTGGCTCAATTTTTGTGGAATTCTTGGGTACCTCTCATGCTTCATGAACTTATATATAAGGGTTATAAAGTCTATTTCCTTTTGTAGGTATACGATAATACATGAAATTACATCCCCACAAACCTGTAAATTTTAAGCAATCCATGAAAATTGGCCCCCACAAATTTTAATGATTCCACAGTATTTAACAAATCAATTGAGGTTCACAAATTTGAATTTGTCCAGTCTGCAAGATGTTGTATCCTATGCACATGATGCAGGTCAAATTTAAGGGGCTCACATGGGATCTGCCTTGTTTTAATATTGCCCACTATGAAGAAAGCATGATGGTATTCTGGCTAGCCAAAGGACTACAGCTCTCTTTGCTCTGAGGAACAGATAGTGAACACTTGACTAGTAGAAAATGGACCGAAAGGGGAAAGCTGTAGTCTTGCTTACTCTTGCAAAAGTTTTCAATTTTTTAAGTTTATTTTTTTCAGCAAATGGAACGAGGAAAATTGAAACGTGTCCACCATGTTAGCAATATATCAACTGCTTTAAAATTTCTGGAAATGAAAAAGGTAATTATTTAAACAATCTTATATTATAGATGGACAGGATTATTTAAGATTCTTCTTTTGCAAGCATATGGTTTCATTATTTGGGTCATTCTCAAAAATTGTCGAAATTCATGTCCATAGGCAAAATTAAATATTTCTGTATTTGCTAGCATAAATATTTTGGACACAATTGTTGATACTACTCTAGTGTAACATTTTACAATAGTCATTGAAGATTACCATGCACAAAATTAAAAATTACAAGCAAGTATGTAGGTGTATTCTTCAAGAAAAGCTTTGTCCATACTAAGGGTATGCTTAACTAGCTTTCATGATTTTTATTAATAACACCAAATTTTTAGTAGTTTCTTCACTTGGGTTTTGTTATTATATATTAATTAATGTTTGGGAAATATTTTTTTCACATTTTGCAAATAAGATACGCAAAATATTTCAACCAATGTACTTGTCCATAAATTAATGTCATTCCTGTTACCAGGTTGTAAAATAAAGAATAAATTCATAATAATATACTCAAACTCTTCTAAATTAACACAAAACAGTTCACTTTATTCATAAAGTTTGATGGTAGGGAAAATATAACCAATTCTCTCTCAGAGAACCATTGCATGGTTATCTTTCCCAAGTGTCATTACTGTTACCAATGAAAGTCCTTAAATAGACAAGATATTTACTTCTTTTAACTTGCATAGTTTATCAACAGCATACCACACTAATATCCATTTACAATCAATATCAGCAGTAGTTGTCTATAAGATTTACTGTACAATATTTAGTGATTTGTCATTTCTGTTACTGTCATTTCTGTTACCTCATTTAAAGGTAACAGGAAGGACACAAATGGTAACAGTAATGACATGACGGGATAGTTTGAAATTATTTTTGTGCAAAGAACTTGTTTAAAGCACAACAAGTATGCTTGGTAACGTTAGAAATTGTTGCTTAATCACATCAAATATAGATATTGAATTTAGAAGCAATCTATAAGCTTATCATAAACACTTCTGTGACTGGTAACAGGAATGACAAGTAACAGCAATGACATTTGTTTATGTAAAATGGATAATATAGGAATCTATGATAATTAGAATAAAATATCATAATTGCCATCACATATAAATGTTGGTATAAAAACCATAAAACTGTTTAAAGAAATGATTTATGTAAAGAAAGTTGTGTTTTTTATGTAAAAGGTGTGGTAACAGAAATGACATTTACAGTAACAGTAATGACAATTGAGTTCTGTTTTCCACAATTATTTTTTGTTATAATGACATCTCATTGATAAGAGTTAAGGTAATGATAAAGTGTTTAATAAAGTCCAATAGACATGATTTAAAAGTTTAAATTTGTCTGTCATTCTATTAAAGGATGCAGATTTACGCTGAATCGTCATTCCTGTTACTTTTAAAATTGAGCCATCATAAAGTTTAAAATCAACAACATTATTTGGTTTTTCTCTGTAAAAACAATGACAATTTTAAAAGGATTGATAATTACTAATTGATAGGATTGGGTTTTTTGAAGTGTAAGCAATGCAAAGTATTGTTAAAGCATATAACAAATGTGAATAGAAAATACATTCAAATCCTTATTACAAGCACCAAGATCGCACTTTTTTTTGTTTCTTTCTTTCCTTCTTTTTACCATTGTCCTCTTTTCTAAAACATGTGCATTTGCATCTTAGTAATGTTACATTAAATTCCTGGATGTTTTAGAGGTTCTTGTTCTTATCACATGCCAGCAATTATAATGTGAAATTGTCTTACATTCCGAAAATGTGATTTCTGATACACCAATGTCATTCCTGTTACTGCGTTGTCCATCCTGTTACCGATGAAGTTTTTTAAGATTAATTGCAATTTGCTTTGTATATTCTAAATGATAGTTTCACAGTATATTAAGATAATAAATATGGATTGGTTGAAACATTCATATGTATGGTAGGGTTTTCTGGAAGGATTAATTTAGTGCAAATTGAAAAAATTGAAAAATGAATCCAACTTCAATTGTTTTACTTGAACATTGCATATTTTCAACAAAATCCATGCTTTTGAACAATCATTCACATATATGTTGAATAATACTGCTATAAGTAAATTTGATATTGAAAATTTAGAAAATTTCATTTAATCTTCTAAATCTTAAAACATTTATATCTGGTAACAGGAATGACATTTTACTTCAACACAGTTTACATGACATGCCATCAGAGCTTAACATGATGTGATTAAGATTGCAAAATTCACTCATACATACGTCATACTTTGGTTAATATAATCTAGTAATAAATGTCTTAAAATCACAATGTAGAATTTTTAAATTTTTAGTACCGAAATATCGACAATTTTTGAGAATGACCCATTTATATTTTGTAGATAAAACTAGTGAACATCAATGTGTCAGACATCGCTGATGGAAAGCCATCTATTGTCCTTGGTTTGATTTGGACCATTATCTTATACTTCCAAGTAAGTATTGAAGGTTATTTGTGTTTTCTCTCTCATACATCATATATTTTATGAAAATAATGTAGTCTACTAGGAAGTAGGTTATCAATGGCTATGGTTCAATGTTAAATTGGTGAACATCATTATCACAGGTTCATGGTTTTCACTTTTTCTATCACAACCTTAAAGAGACACGGTGACGCAAAATGAGTGAATTGGATAAAATAGAATTTTTAGGTGGCTTAATTTTTAAAATTTTAGCCTTAATTTTCAAACAAATTTTTTGTCAAAGATTTCTCAGCAACTATTATTCACAGATGCTTGAAATTCTAACACACTCTTTTTTAAGGCATGCCATACATTGGGATTCATTTTTGTACCATTCAGACATCAACTTCCTGTTAAATGACGACTTTTGTTTATTTTAGGCTAAATTTTCAAACAAATTTTCGTCAAAGATTTCACAGCAACTATTATTCACATATGTTTGAAATTTTGATACTGGTAAACTGTTTATGCATGCCATTTGGTGGGATCTATTTTTGTTCCAATCAGATATCAACTTCCTGTTAAATGTTGGCTTTGCTAATTTTTATATATTCACATCAGAGCGGGGGTTATTACTAGTGAACATTGGCTCACAAATATCTTGTTTTGTAGATTGAGGACACATTTGCACAACAAGATCAGGATCCAGACAAACCTTTGTCTGCTTTAGAAAAATTCCGTATGAATGCCAAGAAAGCCCTACTAGCATGGACAGGAAATGCAATTACAAAGTATACAAAAACCCCATCATTGAGAATTGAAATGCTTAAAATGATTGTTTAGTGATTAGCAAAACTATTTATTGGATGAACCTTTTGATAATCATTTGGTCATTAATGCATTTGGCTTTTACTTTTGATTATCAGGAAATATGGAATAAAGATATCAGACTTTGGTAAAAGTTGGCGTGATGGCTTAGCTTTTAATGCCATTGTTCACACTATCCGGCCTGATTTGATTGACTTTGAGAATGTTAGAAACCAGTCAGCTAGAACCAATCTGGAACAAGCCTTTTCCACTGCTGAAGATCACTTAGGTATTCCTCGACTTCTAGACCCTGAAGGTAGGCATCATACTTTCTACAACTTAACTCAAAGTAATATTGGATCTCTTCCCCAGAATTGGTCTGATTTTAATTGTCTTTCCTCCCTTTCAAACATTGTTCTTCAACATTTTCTTACCCTCTACCTTCTCTAAGTAAGCTTTTTATATGTGAGGGTTGTTTGGAAATTATTGAGAAAACACAAATATTTTCTTTTCTAAGTGACAAATTTTGGTGAAAACTGGCATAAACATTGAAGAAACCCCAACGAATAATTAAACAAAGTAATATTGAAAAAATATTTAATATTTTGTTTACGACAGTTCCTAAACAAGTTGGTGGTCGGGGTACTGAGGTACCCAGGGCACGCATAAACTTTGATATTAAAAATCTTAAACATCTACTACTAAGTGTTGGTAGACTTACAGTTTATGATAAAAGAAATCAAATTATATATGTTCATTTGCTATTTATTGTGACTAACTTTTGTGCAAGTTTCACATGTAAATGAATAGGAACATTTAGGAATACGCTAAATCAAATCCACGCCAACTTGTTAAAAAACTACTTTCTGCCAAATATCGAACACAACAAATATAATATGTTTACAGTATTTCTTCATACCTCTCTGATTTACTTGTTCAGGGATTAGACCATGTTGACTTAAAAAAGTGAAAAAAATATCTCAAACTTAAAGTAAATGCTACCAACATAATGGAGAAATTAATAAGATTTAAAGTCATCTGCACATACAACTAAAATCATCAGAATTTTGGATGATACATTTTGAAAATCTGCATGAAGTCCTTATATAGACATGACTTATAAGTGTTCTCTTGGTTTCTTCTCTTCAGATGTTGATGTGGAAAAACCAGATGAGAAGTCCATCATGACCTATGTAGCTCAGTTCCTGAAGGCCTATCCAGAGGCTGGAGAGGACCCCGCTGTAAGTGGATTAACCATTATGTCTTCCAATGGCAATAAGGATAATTAAGTCATGTTTTTCTACTTTTATTAGTTTACATAAGAACACCGTAAAAATGCTTTTAATTTTTAGTGAAAAATTATAAAACATTTAGACTGTGACTTGAGATATCAGTACATGTATTTATTTTATATGTGATATATATGTAAGACTCCAAAGTCATGACAAAGTCCAGTGGTCATGCCAAAGTATGATGATCTGTGCTAAAGTCTGATGTTGTCAGAATACATTTGTTACGTCATGTCATTGTGACGTCATAAGTGACATCGCAGCTATCTATTCAAAATCAGCAACTAAACATGGATAACACAACAGTCGCGTGGTGAAAATCAACAGTGATAGTAGGGAAAGGTCTGAACAGAGATACTGCCGGAACAAAAAGTTCATGTTGTATTCAGATATGTGTTACGCCAAAATATGCTGTATGGTAAATAGATGAAGTCGGGGGGAGCTTATGCTATACCCTCGACGTCGGTGCGGCAAGGATGGTGCATCTTATGATACTTATGCACTTGGCAGGCTTGAATGCTGAATCTGAGCCATAGGTTTCAGATGCTGGATGAGGTTAAGGTTTTTGCGATGGTTAAAGTTTTTAGAGCAGGTGCCCTTTGGTAGACAAATCTAAGTTATTATTGGTTCAATCTTTATCAAATTTGAATAGATGATGCATCTTGTGATTCTGATGCACTCCATAGGCATGGATGCTGAATCAGAGCCATAGGTTTCAGATGCCGAAGGAGGTTAAGTTTTTGGGAACAGGTCAATAAGGAACAGGGAATAGATAATACATGTAATTTTATTTCAAACTTGCATGGTTGATTCAACTATATAAATGAATCGCAGAGGTAGCTTCAGATGCAAAGCCTGATCTCCATTATCAAGGATGCTAAAATAACCTCCTACCTCACTCAACTCTGCTTGATAGATGTGTTTGTTGTTAAATCTTATGATATAGTATTGTATGATATGATACACTATTGTATTATATGATACAATATTATATCATATGATAATATATCATAAAAATTATACAATATGATATGATACTGTATCAAATTTTATGTCATATGATACCGGTATATCATATGACACAATATTGTGTACGCGGGTATGATAAGGCAACTGTCAGCGATCGATTGAGTAAAATTCCTCTGATCGATATGACGTCACAATAAGCAGCATGATGTCATACTTACTCAAGAAATCTGTCAATTTTAACTTTATCTCTGGTCCAAATTATAAAAACTACAGGCGTAAAATTTCACTAGAAGCTCTTTTAACAGAATATATCTTTGATTTCTCTGTATTACGTATCGTTAACATTGATGACGTCACAAGCATGTTTAATAGAGAAGATCAATGTCAGGAGACAAATCATCGGAATGCAGTGTAAACAATGCCGAAATAAGACTTATTTAATACAGATATCTAAGATTTAGATGAGTGTCAGATAGGATATAACCAGGATAATACAGGCATGGATATTTTGTTTTATCAGCGAGTGTTATAAGGTAAGCAGATAGACATTTATGTGGCTTGACCGGCCTTTCCTCTGTCAGTGTGTACAAAAAAGACAAAAGTGTAACACTACCCCGAATATTATGAAAGATGAATTTGGCAAATATCAAAAGCACATGACCTGAAATATTTGAAAAATGCTGCTAGAATCCTTTGGTTTGTTGTTGTAAATGAAAAATACGTAGTAATTTTAATGAAATTGAAAAAGTTGAGGAGGTTTCCTGTAAATAATGACAATATTTATTTTATGTGATTAACAATAGGATTCTAGCAGCAATATTAATAAACATGAACTTATTGCCGATCGAATTATTGTATCATACATACAAATAAACTTAGAGGTAGTGTTACACTTTTTGATTTTTTGTTAAGGTACAAAAAATGATCTATTTTTAACTGTCACGTGATACCATGGCACGGCAGCTTCAAAGATCGACTTGATTCCGAAGTAAAGATATAATATCTTGTTGAATACATTTACTTGATATTAATATTCAGCGCTGTTTTCATGAAAATAAACAATTTTTAAAATGACCATAATATCGGCGATCATTAAACTCTCAGTTGCCTTAACCTACCCGCGTAGTTTAATAGAATGTTATATTGTATTATTAGTGTAGTGAAAAACATTGTATTTTACAATACGGTATAAAATGAACATATGATTATCAAAAAAATTTTGAACATATGATATACAAATAAAGTTTTCACAAAAATTACTATTGTAAAAGTTAATTGGGTCTGTCATCCTTAAAACTTTGACCATTCCTTATTGTGGCATTTGTTCCATCAAAATTATAGCAGTATTTGAATAGAACTGCTCAGATGAGATTTTTTGTATGTGATTGAGTTCAGTGGTTGGTATAAACTGCTGACTGGTGGTCCTGTGTAGGGTGACTTGGTTAAAGCACTGAATTGTGTGCTAGGCATCATTTACCTTAGAATTTACTATATATTCTGTGTTAATAAATTTAATGATACACTGGAATAAGTGGATTGTTTTGACTTTTGATGGTGTTAATTTTTAGCTTGGACGTCGGAGTAAGGACCCAGCCACCCAGGAGATGAATGACTACACAGATCTGATGACCTGGCTGAGTGCCGAGGCAGAGGAGGTGCTGCAGATTGTGGACCAGCCAGTCACTGACCGCCAGCAAGAGTATATGGTACAGTACAAACTCCTCACTATACTATACACTTTGTTTTGGGGTGAGAGAGTTGATGTGTGCTTCTGTGAGATATGTGTATCTCTAGCAGAAGATGCTCAACACAAAGTTATTTTGTATTATTCTTCCCTAGTATGTTATTGTTGTAGATGTGAAAATAGTCTTATGGATTCAAGTTATTGTCACCTTAAACAACTTTCAGATGTGAATTTGTGTTAGAATGTGGGTATATTATACAAAAGCCTGCATGAGGTTAGGATTGAAAGAAAACCTTACCACTGAATTTCATCAAACATTGCATTGCATACTTCATTGGTTTTGTAATAATTTAAATTAGTCAAACTATTCATATATATATAGAGTACCCACAAAATTATTTTTACAAGGTATTGATAAAATATAAAATATAAATATAGAAAAAATCAACTAAAATGAATATGCACATTTTCATGCACAATGATTGGATCTATACATACATAATAGGATAGAATTGTAAAAAAATAACATTGTAGCTACTGTGAAATTGTTTGTAAATTATGCATGTACAATGCAACAAAATTGAAAAAAACCCTAAAAAAAAATATTTTTTCTTCATAATTTCAAGCCAAATGCACATGATTATGATGATGTTGATATCAAAGATATCAAAGTGAGATAATTTAAACACTTATTTTATATTTTGTATAAATATTTCCCAAGTTTGATGATGCTGACATTGTTGTGAATAATAAAATCTAATATATATAAATTAAATCACATGCATTTACCGTATTTACTTTTATACTTTGATACATTTTGATTGATATTTACAGGACTATCTGGCCTTCAAAGCTGAACTTGACAGAAGAGAATCTGTGTATAAAAAATTAGAAGAGAAATGTTTGGCTAAGAAGGCATTAAAAATCACTGAACCCATGTGGACAGATCTTAACACGAAATGGCGCAGTGCAGCTCGGCGTACAAGAATGTGGTTGTGGAAGTTGGATGCTAGTCTTCCTGGAAAACTTGGAAAGTTTGGAGATTGGTTAAATCAAGGAGAGGAAATTTTGGAACAACAGCCGGAAGATGTCCAGGACAGGCATGACCTTGCACAGAAGCTTGCCAAGCTGCTGCAGGAATCCACCGTATGTTACTATCAGAATAATTCTTCAAAGAAACTTAAATTAATGTGATCAAATCCCACATAAAGTTAAAATTCATCAAGTTTCTAATCAAGCCTCCTTGCTCCTTGTTTCAAGGGAATTCTGGTGACTATACTTGGTTCTCAGAATTTCAGACTTTGAACAAGGGCTTACAAAGATTATTTTAATACTATAGTTGTTTGCAGTTCTTTTATGAGGTACATTTTATGAGATAAGGCCATTTTATTTATCATGGAATAGTTTTGAACTTGTCTTTTACAGGAATATTTCAAAGATGCAGAGTCATGGAAAACATTCTTTTATGAAGTAAAGAGAGCTGGTAAATATGAAGGAGAATTCCTGATTCAACCTCAAATGGACAGTCTTGCAAATCGTTTGACAGCTTTATTGAAAGAATATCCTCGGCGCGAAAAACGTTTAGAGTTTGAGGAATATCAACAGAAGGTGTTAGCATTGCGAGAGTCAGCTGAGGCTAAATTACAGATTTGGACAGAAAAACTTGGACAGCAAGAAGATGTGGAGCTAATGTTGGAGGACTACAATGACTTTGTTAATGCTCAGCAATTGTTCCACACCTACAACTCTCTCTCCACAGGCTTGTCTAAGAAAGCAGATGTGTGGAAGAAATCAGCTGGTCAGTAAATATTTATTTAAAAATGTGTACTCAGAAGCTGTCTTGAAAAACAAGACATGCCTTTACTACGTGATATTGACTAAAATATCATTTAAAAATAAGGTTTGCCTGAATCTTTTGAATTGGATATCATATATCCTTGGTATTTCCCTATACATGTATTTTCAATTCTTTTTAGTGCTAATGCAAGAGTTAATTGCCTTTCCTTAGAAAAATATTTTTTTTCATACATGGTCTTAAAGTGGAAAAAACTTCCTCTTAATATTCAAACATGTATACACATGAATAGAACAAAATATTTTAACATTTTTCTTATTGCCTCTTATAAAATTTTTTTTATAGGAAAAGAACGAGAACAGGAGGTGAAGAAATTTGTTGAAGAGGAAAATACCCAATGGAAAAAAGTTTCAGAAGACATCAAAAATGTGCTTCCAAACTTGGAGAAAGGGTTGGAAAACTGGAAATTATACAACAATGGAATTGAAACATTGACACATTTTATTAATGAAGGAGAATCTGTAATGTCAAGATCAGCAGAGGAAAAACAACAACATTTCAGTGAAACTTCAGAAAATGAAGAAAAATTAAAACAGGTCAATAATTCAGGAAACTTTCTTATGGAGGTCTGTTGTGAACCAATAGCTGATGAAATCCGCCAGACATTGGCTTCACTCAATACAGAGTTCAAAACTGTTACAGAAAGTTTTGAGGAATTTAAACGAGTAGAAATAATTGGGAAAGGTAAACAAGAATATGCTGAAGGAGTTAATCGAATATCAGAGTGGTTAAAAAATGCAGAGGAATTAATGATGCAACCGGTGCCATGTATTCATGCCAACCTGAAGGACCATCTACAAGATCTAACTGTAAGTATAACCAGTTCAGACTTACCTATTTGAAACAATATATGTGTCACATAGAAGTTTTACAGAAGAGTTGATGAGTATTAGCAACTCAAGTTTTCCCTTTATTTTATTATTAAAGCCTTGTCTGTGACTTATGAATCCAAAGAGGAAGTCTAGTGACATCTTGCACAAGTGAAGCATTTCGTGAAACAAAAGAAAAATAACAGATAATCAATATAATCATCAATGATACATATTATACCAATAATAATCATTTTAATCAATGATCTATTATAATTGATGCTTGTGTGTTCATAAGTCACAGAAGACTAGTCATTTACTGACTGATCTTGACTGCGTTGGTTTACATGACTTTCATTCTTCCAAATTTTTGTATTAATTGTTATCCTCTGTCTTTCTTACAGATGTGCAGTAGTCAAATTCCAGAGATGGAGAATGACTTCAAATCAACCACTAAAACTGCTCAGTCCCTAGTTAAGGACAGCAGTCCAGATGTTGTCAGTGAAATGCTGCAGACTCTGAATGTTCAAAAAGAGGTCATTGTGCGTCTACGAAAAGAAATTCCGGAACGAATCAAATACCTCAAAGCTATGCTTCCTAATGTAGAATCTCTAGAAACTGGCATCTCTGATCTCAGTATCTGGTTAGATAAAGGAGATACTGTTCTCAGTGCCAACAAAATGGAAGGTTCTCAGACTCGGGCTGAAGAGAGACTAGAAAAACATAAAGTATGTATATACTTATTGATATACCGGGTACTTTTGTACTATGTTAAGACCGCGGAACGTTAACTGGCAAGATTGGAAATATACAGCTTACGTCAATTTCACCTGTTACAGTCAAAACATTTGAGATGGGCGGGGACAAATTGACGCGGACGTCTGAGAAAACGTTGGATTGAAACTGCAGTTTTATGAAGTGTATTTTCAATCCACCTCAGTGGTTCTAACTTGCTATATAAGTTAATTATAGCAATCAAAAAAAGTGTGCAATGTTGGTGAATTTTTTGAAAACTTTCTTTAAGAATAATTATATTTCACTTATAATTATGCTATAAAATATTTATTGTCCCCCGCCGCAACGCGGAGCGGGGACATAGAAATGCCGGGCGTCCGTCCGTGTGTCCGTGGGTCCGTGGGTCAGTGTGTCCGTGCGTCCGTCCGTCACACTTTTTTGTAAGCGCTCTCATGCCTACAAATTTTGACAGATTTTCATTACATTTATACCAAATGTTTATACACCTATTACCTTGGTCAGGTTCGAAAATCAGCATTGGTCGATACTTTTTGTTGGAGTTATGGGACTCTGACCACAATAATGACTCCGTTTTATCCAAAAATTGACCTTGTAAGCGCTCTCATGCCTACAAATGTTTATACACCTATTACCTTGGTCAAGTTCGAAAATCAGCATTGGTCGATACTTTTTGCTGGAGTTATGGGACTTTGACCACAATAATGACTCCGTTTTATCCAAAAATTGACCTTGTAAGCGCTCTCATGCCTACAAATTTTGATGGATTTACATGAAATTTATACCAAATGTTTATACCACTAATACCTTGGTTAAGTTCTTAAATCAGCCTTGGTCGATACTTTTTGTTGGAGTTATGGGACTTTGACCACAATAATTACTTCATTATATCAAAAATTGACCTTGAAAGTGCTTTCATGCCTACAAATTTTAAGATATTCATAAAATTTATACCAAATGTTTTATGCTCACACAAAGATGAGCTGGAGGGGGCATATTGTTTAAAATATTGCAATTTCATATACTGTGAAATCATTAGATTTCGTGGTGGTTCAATTTTCGTGGAATTCGTGGGTACCTCTCATCCACGATTTAACATCCTACACGAATTAATAAATAAGGGTAATAAAATCCTATTTCCTTTGTAGGTTTTAGAGAATGCACGAAATTATGTCCCCACGAACCTGTAAAATTTAAGCAATCCACGAAAATTGGCCCCCATGAAATTTAATGATTCCACAGTACAGTATACTAGTATACTGCTTGAACAGCGGGGGACCCAGGAATTCTATTCTTGTTATAAATAAAGTTGATTGAAGTTAACGTTAAAAACTACATTGTATAATGTTTCGTGGTCTTAATATCAGTAACAGAATTTCCATAAATATTTATGTACCTCAGAAATCTTCAACAATGTCGATATAAGTGATTTTTTTTTTGTTAGTGTATGGCTAGATAAACAATGAACGCATATATCTATTTGTATACATGTACATTACTTAGCGAAAACAAAGAAATTTTTATCTAAGTATAATTTTAATTTATTAAATCGGAATTTGAATTATTCTCTTCTGTGAATATAAACCCCATTTCCACCCCGTTTCAACAATGACCTCACTTGATTTCAGACTTGTGAGGACTGATTCTGATAAGTCATCGGACAAATGCTTTGTCTTGCGTATAATCTTATTATATTAGCTGATTATATACTTATAGACGACTTTTTTCAGTTATTTCCCCTAGTAAAATTTCATCCCGATAGGTGTCGCGGAAAACAGCCGCCATTGTAACCATGACGCTAGATAAACAAACGCCGTAGCAACCATTCCCGGGTAACATAAAAATCTTGCTAGCAAAGTTTTATTATATGAAACTGTATTATATTTTTCGTTCATGTTAAATATGGATAAGAGTCGATGTAAAAAAGATACTAATCGAATGATTTCTTCCCCAAAAGTCATCAAAAGTGATGAATGGAAGGATGATATTCGCGAGTGGCCACAAGTGGAATATGGCAATATTTACAACGATTTGATTTTAAGCAGAGCTTGTGACGGCGAAGAAATGAAAAATTACAAATCATTGGACAGTTACAATTATTTTAAAAGCGGTTCTGTCAGGAAAATTCTTCATTTTGTTATTCACAATAAAATCAGAAGTGCGCCCGTCACAAAAAGTAAATTCAGAGTTTCACAATGCATGGGTATTCTGTGATATGATCGGCACAATTCTAAACGGGGGGTGTTCATGCATGGCTGGGAACAGTAAGACGTGTAGCCATGTAGGTGCCCTTTTGTGGAAAATTAAGCATGCTGTAAAGTTAGGTCTTACAGGAAAATCATGTACAGATGAGCAGATGCAATGGAATAAGGGTGCGACAAGAAACCTTGAACCAGGTGTTCTTGAAGAGATGGACTTTAAAAAACCTAAATATGGCAGTGAGGTCAACAACAATGCTGAAAAACCACAGAACACAAAATCAGTCTTCCCAATGTTTGTGTCACATCAATCTTTCAAATATTTTGTGGAAAACTCAGAACTTAAAGAATTATTTTTTTTAGAAAATTCACTTTTAAGTAAATCTGTGCACGCAAATATAAACAAATCTCTTTTTGAACCTTCATCCAAGCCCCATACTGAGCATACAGGTGAACTATCATGTAAAAAGTGTTGTGTGTTTTGTAACAGGTACATAAAACTTAATGATGCCCAAATTAAATCGTTATCGATGGCAACAATTTCACAAAGTGGCACAACAGTAGAAAGATAAGAATAACTGGCAGTAGTGCTCACAAGGTTCCTGTCCGTGACACTACAAATAGTGATAACTTCTTAAGAGAACACATGTATCCTTCCTTCACAGGAAACAAATTTACTAGACATGGCCAAGAAGGTGAAATTCTTGCAAAACAACAATTGCATTCATCTGGATGGCACATAGAAGACGCAGGGACCATAGTTTCCTTTGAAGAGCCCTGGCTAAGTGTTTCCCCAGATGGAATAATAACTAACGCTGATGGTTCAAAATGTCTTTTGGAAATTAAATGTCCAATACTTAAGAATGACCAGACACTTGACAGCCTATTTACAATTGGTAAATATGATGTTGTAAAATCCTTGCCAGATGGTACATTATATGTTAAGCATAATAGTTCAAGGGGCTATTACCTTCAAATGCAATTAACTTTGCATGTAACACATATGCAGCTGTGCAAACTTGTTATATGGACAACTAATGAATACAAGGTCATTGATGTACAATATGACCAACAGTTTTGTGAAGCAGCTATTTCAAGACTATATTTATTTTACTTCAACAAACTTTTACCAAGAGTAGTTGATGACTTTGAATCTGGCAGATTTAAGATTAGTAAAAAAATATGTTAAATTTTCCAACTGATGCATACACATGTACATGTAGATGGATGAAGTTTTTGATGTCAGACTTTATGCTGAAATTATACAGTCAACTATTTTTTCAGTCTGTGTTAATAATTTATTCCTGAACATGAAAAGTATTCAAAATAAGTTCATTATCACACAACGTCTAATCTTCAATTATACACAAATAAATTTTTTAAAAAATTATTAATGACGTAGAATTTAATTTACATCATATTAATAAAGACTAACAATAGTCTTAATTCAAGATATGGCTTTGCCTAAATACATTATTATGCATTTGTCAATTAGCAGATACACTCAAGGAATCATGAACTGGACCTTAATTCGACTGGTATATAAAACCTAACACAAATTTAATCATGTTTCAACTTTGTGTCATATACATCAGTAAAACCTTCAAATATTATCATGCATCATTTACTATTACATCAGTGAAACTTTCAAATATCATCTGTCACTCATCATCATCTTTAATAAGATCAGATCTCAAATTTACCAATGCAGCACAAACAATCAAGTAATCACTGAGTTTCTTTGCAGAGGTAACTGGAACTACCTGACTTAGTATGCGGAACACCTTTAAACGTCTAATAGCCCTTTCCACGTGAATCCGTACGGTGGCAATTCGTCGCGTTTCTGTTACATCCTCTTCTGAAAGTTGGTCTTTACCTTTGGTAAAAGCTGGAATGTTGAGTTTCACTTTCAGAGGAAAGAGTAAATCACCAATGGTAAAGCCTCGATCGGCCATAATTTCATCTCCGGGAAGAAGGTAGTTTAAAATGCCAGATTCTTCTACAATTGCTTTATCACTAGAACGTCCTCCAAAACCCATAGAGAAAAACATAATTTGTCCATGAGGTGCGATACCAACCAAATACTTTCCTGTATTGTGGGACTTGTAATGACTGTAGGTGTCACCTCTTGTTTTCAAGTTTTTTGCTCGTTGAATGAAAGTCTCGGCACAATCAATGATGACTGTAGTCTTTGGATAGTTTTCACGAAAAGACTTTGGCATAGTTGCTCGAATTGTTTCACTAGGAAGCCAAACTATTAAGTTTTTCAGTTTTAAAGCCATAAAAGAGAGTCTTTGATTAAAAATGGTGCATGCATGAGACTCTGATATTCCAAATCTGTTGGCAATATCCCCAAACAGTAGATTTAGCCTTAAATTCATAAGAACCAACAAAACTTGATCTGAAACAGGCATGGTAAATTTAAGTGGGTCATCCATATTTTGCATAACACTCAAAACAGTTCTAAAAGTTTTCAAAGGCAGTCCTGTGTACAGCAAGGATAAGGAGTCAGATGATATGTCAGCAGAGGTGAAGCGAATATGCAGAGTGCTGCAGTTTACTCCTTTGTCTTCAGTCTCACTGGGTCTCGTCTGTGTTCCTGTATCTCTAGATCCTGAAATACAGGGCCTTGCATATTCATGCTCGTGTAGTGTGGGATCTATCCACTGCGTGCCTGCTGATCTTCTTTTGGTCATGTCTGTTTGAGTGGAAAATGATGTTGTCTTTGGTTCAATGGTAGACTGATTAGTGTTGACAGTTTCAACTTCATCTTCAGAAACCAGCTTTTGTTGTTTTAGTGTAGGTTCACACCTATGACAAAAGTAACAATGACATAATTGTCAAACATATGAACAACAAACATTGTCAAAACAAAATTCTACATAGAACAATAATATATTGCTCCATTGTGACTGAAGTTTTCTCTATTAACCCTTAATAGTACTACTGGAAATCCCAAGTGTCAACATGGTCAAGTGATTTTTTAGCCAGGCTCTGCTGAAAGCAGAGTCCTGGCTGTAAGCAGGCAAATCGCCAATGTTACTATACACATGAACTTGAACTACTTTAAGATGCATCAATGGTATTCGGCTGGGCATCGAAGAAATGGGATATTGATTTTATAACGCTTCTTTTAAAATTCAATGCACTATTGATTATTCTCTACAAGACAGACATATTTTTGTTGAGAGAGAGAGAGAGGAGAGAGAGAGAGATTGACAGTCTTTACTACACAATAAGCATAGAGCCCAGCTTTCAGTACTTCAGTGCTTTGATTTTTATTTCTAACTCTGAAATAGTAATACTTGAAAAAAAAAAACCCTGGCTTATGCCCCTTTCATTTGATTAAATCAATAATACATATACATACCCATATGTCCCATCCTTCTGTAATTTCTCTTCAGTGACAGACTTTCTCTTTAGAAGTCGACACCCAACTCTGATGGGAGCTTCATACCCTACAATGCATTTTTTAAAATTATATTCAACATATATAATATACATACATGTTACATATACTATAAATTGTCAAGATGACTATTATTAGTATTGCTTATTGGTAAGCTATTGAATATTGTTTGAAATATTACTATAATATTTATATAAAAAAAACAGAGAAGGTTAAAATAGTTACTGTAATGAGCAATGGATTTATAACCATACAACAAACACAAAGTTTGACAGCTGTTTGAATATCTGTCAAGCTAAGAATATACTTCAGATTATACAGACCTTATTTCACACATTTTATATGTAAACTTATTTAAATAGCATCATAAAAGTCTCATGCACATTCACTGTAACATTTATGCATTCGGGATGTAAACTTATTTAAATAGCATCATAAAAGTCTCATGCACATTCACTGTAACATTTATGCATTCGGGATGGCAGACCGTACTTTCAACCCGAATTTTCCCACATACCACCGTTCTACAGCGATGTACGCGCAGTTAACAGTAAAATTGTACACTAACCTAAATTCAAACTGGGTGTTAGATTCCGTGCTGTTGGTCGCCGGTCAATAAAATGGGTGGAACACACGAATACATTCTTCGGCAGATCATTCCAATGTAATGCCTGCTGCCATTTCAGTCTCTCATTTTCCTCTTGGGTATCTTATGCAGGCTGAACGGGACGACACAGGGGCAATCTTTGCGCAAAATACCCCCATGCTCTTGGCATATAGATTGCTTCCATAAATATAACTTTTTTCTGTTGTTAGCGCAGTTAAAAACCGCACACGATTCTCCACCTCCGCCTTTATACATCTTCACGGTTTCACAGTTGTAATGGTGGGTGCGTCACGTGACCATTTATGTCTGCGCTCAGCAACTATGACGTAATTGCGGGAAAAAGTCGTCTATTGATGAAATAAAATGATTTTCAATCGCTTTGCTGATACGATATAAAATATACGATATAATATACGATACAATATACGATATGATATAAAATGTTTTTCTACTATCGCTCTTTTATAGCATTAATTTAGAAGCGCTGAGGTGGATTGAAAATACACTTTCTATAACTACAGTTTCAATCCAATGTTTCCTCAGACGTCTGCGTCAATTTGTCCCCACCTATTTCAAACGTTTTGACTGTAACGGGTCAAATTGACGTAAGCTGTATATTTCCAATCTTGCCAGTTAATGTTCTGCGGTCTTGAAGATTATGTTAACAAAATAAAAGCAGTTTATAATTAGATATTTATCCATTGATTTTAAGAGAGTATGAAGCTCATTTTCACACACTTTCTTTTAGGCATTTTTTCAAGAAACAACATACCAAAAGTCAATTGTTGAAAGTAAAAACAAAGTTCATCAAAAAGTTACCAGTACAAAACCAAAACTGAATAATGTAGATTTTAGTCCTGTGGATGATCCCATGTCAGCAGTCAATCAAAGATTTCAGGTATGTTCAGTGTGTGTTACTTGGAAATATGATTGTATGTATATATATATATACAAGCTTGAGAGTTAAACAAGTTAATCAAATTCATGCTAGCTAAAAATAATTTTTCACACCTCAACAACCTTTTTTGACTTTCTGTTGAAGTATACTGAATCTTTAAAGAGAAAGTTTTGTGGAAGTACTATTGTATCTCAAGTTCTTAAGATATAAAACTGTGATAAATCAGGTCTTTTATCAGGTCTTTTATGTATAGGGAGTAATGTATCAGATTATCTATTAAAGGACTACATGCGTTATTATTCCTTTCTTGCCCCTCTAATCAAAGTTCGAGGTAGAGCTTTAAAAATAAGGTTTAAGATAGTTGAAATCAAATTGAAAATAAGTATGTGAAAGGTTTTCACCCCAGTGAAGTCATAATTTTCAAATGACTCATGAAGATTGTCTTGATTTGATAAATTAATATTTTAGAGCAAAATATGGGTGTTTTCCAATGTTTTTGACTGAGAAACATTGAGCGCATGCTTGCTCAAGTACAATTTTTAACTATGATGTGTATAATTATATGAATGAAAAAACATGTTAAAATCTTACTGGAGCAGACCTGCGCTCTGTACTTCCAAAGGCAAAATATGAAGAAAAAATTACGATAATTTTATTTCTTTGCAACATTGCAAGAATTAGCCCATTTTAGTGACATCATAGGTAAACAGCTATTGGACAATGATGACTAATATCAAGATTAACATGATGGACATCCTCTGTATGATGTTTTATGAAGATTTAAATTTGATGCGATACTATTTAAAAATTGGTTAAAATGGGGGTAAATATCTAATGTGGTCCTTTTTAGCTTACCTGGAAAAAATTTGTTCCCACGTATAACACTCACTTCCCACTTTTGATCAAATTTGGTTGGAAAAAAGTGCATATTTTACATTGAACTTTATGGTATGTTGATAACCTAAATGTTTTTTAAACAAATTTTTGTCAAAGATTTCTCAGCAACTATCAATCGCAGATGCTTGAAATTTTAACACACTTTTTGTTAAGGCATGCCATATGGTGGAATTTATTTTAAACAAAGTTGATTTTAACTTCCTGTGAAATATTGACTTTGCTTATTTTGTACATTCACATCAGAGTGGGGATACAGAGGGTTCCGCTTAATCTGATAGTCAATTTGTCAGAGAAAAATTATCAGATTAACCGATTATTAGATTAACCGATTTAGCGTTTTTGTGATCTTTGATTTTGGATAGAATAAATTAATATAACTTGTTTCAAGACATAATTTATCAATGAAAAGATATAATATGTATGTCAATAATTTGAAATGAAATAATTTACCTTGCATTAGCAATGAAATAGCATTTTAGTCATTATTTTGTTTGTAAATGCTCAAAAGAAAATGTTTCTCTTTATTACGATGGGTTCAAAGTGGCCGCCATATTGACAGGAAGTAATAAGAGGAAATGGCTAATGGTCTGAACAGTCTCTCTTTTCACCTTGACAATTTATTTTAATTCTTTTTCTGTTATATAAAATGCTCTTAAATAATTAATTATGCGTGATAAAAAATTATTTGAATTTTATTAATTAAGTTCTCTACCCCGATGTAAAATTGAAAGTAATCAGAATTTCCTCGATGTCACATGTTCCAAAGCCAGTGACTTTTGATTCAGAAATTACATGTTTAAATAATTCTTAATGGTGCAAGCCCAGCATGAAATTAACACATGCAATTGGTAAATAAACAAACAATAAAATGTGTACACAGGTAAGGTCATCCGGAACAACTATCGATGTCGGTAGCTTTCATCTTACGAAGAAGGGAGCCACCTTTTTCCCTTAACGCATTTTGTCAAACACATTGTTAGTTTAGCCTTTTATTTTTCATAAACATGTTTACAAAGACATTCCAACCTGGGCACATCAATGATTGAAAACTTGTAAATTATATCTAAGGAAACGGATTAATATAAGTGTTTACTTGTGTCCGAATCCTTGCTTAATTATCTATCATTGTATATTTGTTCTATGTTGTATTCATTATAAACTATGGTTTACACTAAGCCATTGCCTAAATAAACAACACATGGCAGTAAATGTGTATGATATTCAAAATAAGTTATAAATGCTAAAAAAAAACTTTTTACGGTATATTGAACCAATGTAAACAAAAACATGGCACGAGCCTTGTTTACATAATAAAGTATTGTGAGCTCTGTATCTTTCTTATAACTCTACCACTGGTCTCAAAGTTTGGTTGATCATTAGAAATGCCTAGAAATTTTTTCCAAAATCGTGACCATGCCCCATTTATGCAATGATATGTGTGATTACTTTCTCATCACTCAAAATTTACCTAGTAAGCTCAATCATAAAACAAACCTTTTTTTAATTATTACAATTTCCATATATTACATTCAATTAATTCTTTTAACATAATCTTAAAAATCTGTTATTTTTTCTTTTTTATTATATATTTACCTAAGGTCAATAATAGAACAGACTATAATTCACCTGTAATTAATTTCCTTTGATCTTTGACACCCTTACCTGTGCACCATTCCCACTTAGCTAAAATCAGTCACCCATAGAAATTTCAGAATTTTAGCTAAGTGGGAAGACACCCACAAGAGGGGTGTCAACCAATTAAACAAAGAAATATACAGGTGTAAGAGGGTGGGAAATCATTATTACACGGTCACAATCCTATCAGATTAACTGAAAATGACATTTTTTTCTATCAGATTATCAGGAAAAAATATAAAGGGATATATAAGAAATGGTTCGTTGTTTTGATATTATATCAGATTAACCGAATTATTCGATTAACCGCTATCAGATTAAGTGGAACCCTCTGTATCACTAGTGAGATTGTCTCACAGATATCTTGTTATATTTTCTAAGAGGCCAGGGGGTATCAATTGTGAGCTTGCATG
Organism: Magallana hongkongensis; assembly: GCA_016163765.1. Lineage (NCBI taxonomy): Eukaryota > Metazoa > Mollusca > Bivalvia > Ostreida > Ostreidae > Magallana > Magallana hongkongensis. Next base: position 33,629,804 of record WFKH01006014.1, read on the forward strand.
CTCACAGTACCTCTAGTGAACAATGTATTTATTCAAAATTAAAATGCTGGGCACCTTCATGTATGCATGTTAATTGATCACTAAAAGGTTTTGATGATGAGCTTTGCAGCAGCCATTTTCTTATTTTGTATACGTCAACAAACTGCTTTTTATTGTAGGAGAGTATTGTTTGTGCCAAGGACTGGGAGAAAAGGCTGGAGAATCTCTGTAGGTTATGGAAGATTTATCAACAGAAAGAGAATGGTGCAGAGAACTGGTTACAGCAGGCTAGAGCCATACTACAGGAGAAGACAGATGATACAGAAGCATCAATCAAACGACACAAGGCCTTTTTTGGAAAACAAAACAATAAGATTTTGGAAGAGTTTTTGAGGGCTGGTCAAGACGTTTTAGCTGTACTAGAAAAACCAGATCAGGCTGAAATTCAGAAAAGCATGGATGACATCAAAACCAGATGGAAGGTAAACTATTTATACCAGGAGCGGGTAGTATACTGCTTTACCATTGTGTTTCTGTCTGTTGGTCTGTGTGTCTCTCCGTAACAAATTTTTGTCAAGATTTCTCAGCAGCTAGTAATTGCAGATGCTTGAAATTTTAACCCACTCTTTGTTTAGGTATGCTATATGGTGGGATTCATTTTTTTAACAATCAGACTTCAACTACCTGTTAAATGATGACTGTTTATTTTAAGATTTAATTTTTAAACAAATTTGTGATAAACATGTAAACATTGTTTTTGATATTGAAAATGAATTACCATTTACTACTCGTTCTTACTTCTCTTATATGTTAAATTTTAACAGCTTAACCTATTTTTACTGAACAAAGGCAATTGTTAAAGTCTCTGCATTCTAAGATTTTTTTCCTCCCAAAAAAAAAAGCCTCAATTAATTTGATGGTAAATGCATGCAGAGACATAAATAACAGAGATTGGCAACTGATCAAAATCTCGCGAAATCTCGCGGTCCCTATTGTAAAGTGTTCCCAGTTTAAATCAGTATATCTTTCTAATAAACAATTATATCGAAATATAAACAGCTAAAACCTATCACCAAAACATTCAAAATATTATATTTTCATGAGTTTATGTCATATAAACAATATTAAAAGAGGAGTTTTAGGAGGCAGTTGGCTACCCGTCGTCCGAGATTTCGCCGATGTTTTATAGCTGGCCAATATATTTTCTGTTTATTAATCTTATTTTTCAATTTTTTGTTTCAAAAATGTTTAAAACCTATGCACACTTTTCATTAAAACAGTTTACTTTTGGTTTAAGATCATTATCTCAGTTTTCTAAAAAGTATTTCTCAAAGTAAGGTTGGTCCCGTACCATTTTTCAACAACAAATCACGCTAATGGCGGAGTTGCCAATCTCTGTTATATATGTCTCTGATGCATGCAAACTATTTTTATTGCATGTGTTGATATTACCGTGTACTAAATTACAAATTTTTAAAGTCTTTCATATTCTAGTTGATATAGTTAATTACTAATCAGAAACCCTTACTATATATGTAGTATAAAAAAATATGTGCTTTGAAATATACCTGAAAAAGGCAGCACACAATGCTACCGCTTTTTGGTTCTAAATCTACCTCTTTTTCACCACTGGAGGTTAACATGACGTATGTTGATGTCAACTTCATGTTAAATTTCGACTTTGCTTATTTTGTACATTAACATCAGAGCAGGGGTATCACTAGTGAGCATTGGCTCACAGATATCTTGTTTATTACTAAAAGACCAACAAAAGGAGAGAAAAGGATGTACACTAGGTGTTTTGAGATTCACATGATTTGCATGGTCAATTAATAATTTATCAACAAAAGAGTGTATTATGACATTATGTCAAGCCAGTATTAGATGATCCTTTACTTTTTGAAAGACCAATAATAATAATTTCTTTTTTTCTTTCACCAGGCAACATATGTGGAAGCTCCACTGTGTCTTCTCAAGTTGGAGTTCCTTTTGCCAGAGGAAAAGTTTGTCACAAGTGTAGAGGAAGCAGAGAAAACATTACAACAAGAAAAGCAACAGCTTCAGCGAAAACAAAATGTGAAAGAAACTTTACAAAAGCACAAAGTATGTCTGAAAACTTATTATTTTACGGGTAGATAAGCAAGATTTTTTCTTACTATGATTTTTATACATTTGTGGATAGTAAACTATTAACGTATAATTTACTGGTAACAATTAACTGAAACTGAGTCACATAGGTGATGTCATGTTGTACACACTGGTTTTCAAGACCACAGCTTCTTATGATGAACTACTTTGCTGCCATTCTATAATATATATATATAGTTGATATGTAGAACAGGGTATCATCAACAATAGATTTCATGACGCTCTATGGCCTGTAATCTTTGTAGTAGTTACCCAATACAATTGCATTGGTTATGTTGAGATACACTATGGACGAGTGCATAATACACTCGGGGCTGGGCCCCTCTGAATTATGCACTCGTCCATAGTGTATCTCAACATAACCAATGCAATTGTATTGGGTAAATCACTTGTACCATAATTAGCTTTCTGCTATTTTCTTATGGTATTCTGGTGAATGAACTGCAGGTGTCAGATGTCATATTACGCAATTGTTTAGTTTTAACACCATGATAGATACAAATTTGTGAACGATGACAAAGTTAAAGAACTTTTAACCACAGGCACCTGACTTTATATATTTTTCTCGTAATAAAAATAAATACCCTATATCTAATAATACACAAGTGTATTATTAGATGTAGGGTATTTATTTTTATCAAGTGTATTATTAGATATAGGGTATTTATTTTTATCAGGTGTATTATTAGATATAGGGTATTTATTATGAGAAAAATATGTAATGTCAGGTGCCTGCAAGTGCTTTTAACTTCTATGGAAAGTAAGAACGCGAGCAAGAACACAAAATGGGCAGTTTCAACCTTTAATTGTACTTTTAATTTGATGAAATGAGATCATTTCTTGCATACAGTTTATTGAACTGAAATAAAATTAATATAATATTGGATTGGTCCATATGCTATGGTGTATTTAGGGATATACCACATCATTTTATAATGGAAAATCCACCTAGCTATGGTACAAGTTGAGATGTGTAAAAACTGATGTAATCTTTAATAATCATCTATACATGGAAAAGGGATTGCACTTTATTTTGAAAACTTTAAAAAGTTACCAAAAGGTTTTTTGTTCTTTTAGTTGTAGATTCTAATAGTGTATACATGGTTATTTTCACCCTGTGTAATTTTTTCCCTTCTACACTTGCAAACAATTTACACCCCAGCTTGAATTTGCTCAGACACAGTTGTGTTTAAAGAGAGATAATTTGAGACATTGGAATTTGCCCAGTCTTAAATTTGCTCGCAGACAACGAGGGTAGAAGTGGCGAAAATAAAATGGGGGTGCATGAATATTTCCCTGTATACAGTAAACATATGCTGATTCAATTCATTTCATGATTTTTTTAACAGCAAATATTCAATGAAGGTCCATTTCGACCAACCTGCATCAAGTGTCTTGAGACAATGCAAAAACTGGCAGAAAATGTTAACAAACTAGAGCCAAAGGATCACAGTCTGGAGGATCGTTATGAGGATCACAAGGCTCGTTGGGAGAAACTACTGTCCAGCATGGACAATATTTGTTTGGAACTAAAGCAGCTTCCAGAACGATGGAAGGACTACAATCAAAAGTAGATATTAGCTCTCAACAAATTATATGCTATCTTAATTTAAACAGCAACTGTTACAATGTGAATTTTAATCTCAAAACATATCTTTTCAGACTTGATGAATTTGCTGCAAATGTTGCCACTATCCAAGATTTAATGACAGAGCTTCAAAAGGAAGATTTAACCAGTGAAGAGTACAAAGATTTACAATCTAAATATCAAGTAAGCATACAGTTTTCTAAGCAACAAACATCAACCAATATCAGAGTCATTGTTAGATTGATTATACTAACAAACCATATCAAATAGCTTTAAAATTATAAAAACTGCTCTAGCAAATGTTACTAGACTAGATCTTGAATATATAAACATTTTGAGTGAACAGGTTTTCTTATTAACATGATTTGATATGTTGTTTAGTGTTAAATGTCTATTGTTTAAACAGAAAGCTCTACGTAACATGGGGAAACTGACAGATGATGGAAAGTGGTTGCAAGAAAATCTAAATGAATTAATCGAAGACAGTCCTGAATCAGACACAAAGAGGGAACAGAAGCGCTTGACAGACCTGTTGTCCAAGTTCTCTGAGCTGCAGCCAAATCTTAACAAAGTGGCAGACAAATCAACTGTGTTCTCTAAAGCTTACGATTTCAGAGATACCTTGGAAAAGCGCAATAACTGGCTGGATGAGACACAGAGACTAGTGAATGATGAGCCCAGTATAGATGGCCTGGAGGATGCTCGAGCATACCTACAGGAACACGAGGTAAGCAGCCATTAAATAATAAAGCCCCATCTGATGTGGATAACATTAGTAATAGCATTGTGGTGAAGTGGAGAAATGCTAAGGGAAGAGGTTCACGTTATAAGTGTATTACAAAGTAATACTTTTTGAGCTTACCTGAGCCAAAGGCTCAAGTGAGCTTTTCTGATCAAAATTTGTCTGTTGTTGGTTGCATTGTCATTGTTGTTGTCATTGTAAACTTTCACATTTTCATCATCTTCTCCAGAAACACGGGGCCAATTTCAACCAAACTTGGCACAAAGCATCCTCGGGGGAAGGGCTATCAAGTTTGTTTAAATGAAGGGCCAATTCCCCTTCAAAGGGGAGATAATTTAGGTGAGAGTGAAAATAGGGTTGGGTGTTTTAAAAACCTTCTTCTTCAGTTCCACTGACCCAATTTCAACCAAACTTGGTACACAGCATTCTTGGGGGAAGGGTTTTCAAGTTGGGCTAGTCCCTCTTCAAAGGGGAGATAATTAGGAAAAAGTGAAAATAAGGTTGGTGGTTTAAAAATCTTCTTCACCAGAACCACCGGGCCAATTTCAACCAAACTTGGCACAAAGCATCCTTGGGGAAAGGGCTTTCAAGTTTATTCAAAGGAAGGGCCAGTTTTTCTTTAAAGGGGAGATAATTAGAAACAAGAGGCCCATGGTCCACATTGCTTACCTGAGCAACAATAGCCATAATAAAATCAGCTTTATGGAGTCATATACAAAATATCTGGACAATGTAGTAAAATAGATTCTGTATAAAAAGATTTTCAAAATTTTTCTTCAGATATTCTTTTGTTAAACATTGGGACACTTTTGAAACTGGAAGATTTAATAGTCATATCACATATTGAGCATTGCAGGCTCAACAACTGTTCATATTTATATAAACCTACATCAAACAGTCTAAACAATTGAGAATCAACAAATGTCAAGATGCATGCATATAAGTAATACCATATATTATAACATTTGAGTTTTTGAGAATAATCAAATTTATTTCCTTTGTTAAAATTCCCCCCCCCCCAACCCCCTCTTCTTGTCCCATTGTGGAATCATGATTTGAACAAACATGAATCTTCACTAACCAAGCTTGTCTTGCCATTTGAATATAAAAATCCAACACCCCCATTGTGGCCCCACCCTACCCCTGGGGATCATGATTTGAACAAACTTGAATCTTCACTATCCAAGGATGCTTCCACACAAGTTTCAGCTTGTCTGGCCAATTGGTTTTTGAGAAGAAGATTTTTGAAAAATACCAACAAATTGTCATTAATTCTTAATTATCTCCCCTTGAAAGGGAGCTTGGCCCTTCATTTTAAGAAACTTGAATCCCCTTTGGCCAACAATGCTTTGTGCCAAGTTTGATCGAAATTGGCCCAGTGGTTCTGAAGAAGTCGAAAATGTAAAAAGTTAATGGACAGATAGACAGACAGATGGATGGACGCCAGACAAAAAGTGATCATAAAAGCTAACGAGCTTTCAGATCAGGTGACCTAAAAAGTAAATATAAGATGAGGAAATTTATTCTTCTTCTCCAGAACCAAATAGTCCATAATAACCCAACTTTCACAGTAGCTTTCTGATTTATAGTAGATTTAAATTTGTTCAAATCATGACCACAAGGGACCAGGAAGGGGTCCTAAGGAGTTTAAAGTTCATAAAAGAAATAAGTAGAAAACAACACTTAACTCTTCTGAAGAATCAAAAGGCTATTATTTGTGAAAATAGATTAGAATAAAGTATAATACCAAATTTTTTATACTAAACTGAAATGAAAGTCGGGATCAAAATCTTAATATGCATATTCAAACAATAAACTAGCTGCATGGTTCGCTATCACTGATTACGAGTGCAAGCCCCCTGTAGTTAATGAAAGGGAACCATTCTATTGTTCATCTATATTTGGGTAACTATATACATTATAATGTTGCAAGTTATATTTTCTCAAGTTGAATATTTCTTTTTGGTAGGTGCACAAATAGAATAATTAAATTAAATTAAACAAGAATGATTAAGCTGGAAAAGTTACTGATGGCTTGTAATCGGAACAAATAGATTGACACTGTGCACTAAGATTACATTGTTTGTATTAGACTGGATAGCCTGTTTTTGATTCCAAATGCTGCCGCTTGCTATTTGGAGTTATGACCAATGTTACTCAGGTGAGCGATGTGGCCCCTGGGCCTCTTGTTATGAATATACTGTGAAAGATGGTATAATAACATATAACTGTAATTGTTTTTTCATTTAGATTTTATTTCAATTGTTGAATACTTAGATAATTTTGAACCTTGGTTTTGTTTTTGTTTTTTTTTTTAAGATTTAATGAACACTTTACTTACTGCAAAATTAATTTAAAAGGGTTAGTTTGACCTGCATTTACATTGACTGGTGTGTTGCTGATGCTTTGTAATGTTTTTCTTACACAGGGCTATGTTAGTATTTCACAGGATTCTTTGGTGACAAACTGCAATCTAGCTATTGTTTCACTATAATGTGTTACCTTTCCTTTATTCAGAAGTGTGTCTTTAATTTTCAAACCACCTTTAATCTTTCTTTAAAAATGGTTATTCAGTAAATGGGAAAAAGCATGTACACAAAGCTTCCTGTTGCATGACATGTTGTAATCCATGTGGAAAGCAAGATGCGTACACATCAAATGGCAATTTTGTTAAATTTCCTTACAAATGCTTCAGATATCTCCTTAAGTAAAAAGAAAGAAGTTGTGCAACATAAATACACCAATAAATGTTTAAAATTGATGCATGGATAGCAACTAATGCTAGCTAAAACAATGTCAGTATGTACAGTGGAGCCTCAGTTATCCGGACGCTTTCATTGCTAAGTCTAATTGTCTGGATAAGTAAAAAGTCCGAATATCTGAAATGTGTCTACAGTTGTCATTAATAATAAATAATATATTTGTTTGTAATGGCCCCCTGGTTATGATACTGTTTCTTTGCCTTTCTTACTAAATAGCAACACATTCAAGTTGTCTGTTGAAATAAACATTTTTAAGGTGGCTCTATACACCACTTTTTGATGACGCAGTACACAAAAAAGTACTGGCTGATATAAACTGGGGCAAATTGTATGGTAACTGCTTTTTTGAAAAAGTAGGACAGAAAAGGTATTATTTAGCATTATTATTATTGTTTAGACTTTTTAGCAGCTTTTTCAGATGGTGTTTCAACAGAGTAAGAAGATATGAAAATTATATGTTTTGGGGAAATACTAAAATATCTGCAATAAAAATATTTTTGAATGTTATAAAGCATACATGTGATATGTACCGGTGGTACGCCAAATGTACCGTTTTATCGACCCCATTCACGGTGTACCGGCGAGACACCAAAATTCACGGAATATGAAAATTTGTACAGTTTTTTTTTTAATTTCTCACTAAATGCCGCCATTTTCCTCTCATTCTCGTTTGCGAGACACTGGAAAACATCACCTGTGTTTGACACGTGACCTACCGATACTTGTAGTGTACACAAACCGTTGCGTGTGAAGGTGTGAACTGCCAATTGGGATAATCATCCGTATCAAAATGCTCTTTTAGGTAGCTTTGTTTTAAAAGGGGTATTTAATTATAACTGTTTTAAAATATTTCGTAACTTGATCGAAAAACTTTTAGCCAACTTTAGAAATATAGATGAATCTGAACCAGCTCTCCGTACGTAATGTATACGATGAATAAACATGTTTATTATCATGCTTACGCTGAAATAAAGGATTTTTTATGTGCAGAAATTTATGTAAGGTTGCATTTGCTGCTGTTATTTACATTGGTGGTGTATATATCAGTAATACATTCATGAACAAGATGTAAATTGGAGACATCGACTCTCACGTTGTACTATATAAAGTTGGTGAACAAACTATCATCTATACTTGCTCAATTCATATGATTCGTGAAAAAATTGTGATTATAAAACACAATGTGAAATTTTAAAGCATAGAAAACTTTATTAAAACATTTAAAATGAGGCATTTTTGACAATATACATTTGTTGGTTTAGAAATAAGGTGCTTTATCAAAAGAATTTAAGCGATATTTTGTACCGTTTTTTGTACTGTTTTTTGATGGGCAGTGTACAGTTCTTTCACCCCAATTCCAGTTTTGTGTACAGTTTTGTGGTCTTCAACTTATCACATGTATGATAAAGTGTTATATTTTTTTATGTGTCTGAAGGAAATATCCATCATTTTACAAATAATTTTCTTTCAATTTATTAATAGTTATATCTTTTTAAGAATTATTTTACAAAAACATGAAAAAACATTAAAAAATTCCTTAAAAATCCTTAAGTATAACTATCATTATTTTTAAATTATTAATAATATTTGATAAGTATATGTTTTGTGGTCTTCTATTGAAAATTGGAATAAACTGTGGGTGTATAGAGCCACCTTAAATACAAGAACCCCGCCTTATATTATCATTTTGTCAGGAAAATTAACCGAACTATAATAATAACTGAATCTAGCTAAATTCATTGTGTCCAAGTGTGATATGTGCCCATTTATATTATGTTTTTTAACTATATATCTATTGCCAGACATGCCAATTTTCAATTCATTGTTTTATTTTTAAAAATTTATTTATTTTATTTAAAAAAAAAAAAATCAATTTCATTGATAGAATTAACATTTACTATGCCTAGCTGGAAAATTGCAAGATCCACCAATGCACTTCCAATGAATTTGACATGCTTTCTTTTTGTTTTCTTCCTATTAATGCTTCCGGTTTTGACTTAATCTAACAAGGCATTCCATTAGACAATTTGTAACTTCTGAATATAGGTAAACAGCATTATGTGGTAAAAACCGACCATCCTCATCCGGAAGGCTGAATTCCAGATAAATGGATCAAAATAACGTAAAAAATCTGTTCCCAAAATGCCCGTAAAATGTAGGGTCCAGATATCTGGCATCCGGATATCTGAAGCCCCACTGTACTTACCAGTGGTGTAAAATTTAGAAATTGTACATTTATAATAACATCTGCTGCACTTGTTTTTGATCTACCAATTCCTATCCTTTGATTTTTAAAAACTTTGCTTTTTAGCTCACCTGAGCTGAAAGCTCAAGTGAGCTTTTCTGATCAAAATTTGTCCGTTGTCTGTCGTCGTTGGCGTTGTCGGCGTCGGCGTTGGCGTTGTAAACTTTTCACATTTTCATCTTCTTCTCCAAAACCACTGGGCAGATTTCAACCAAACTTGGCACAAAGCATAACTGGGTAAAGGGGATTCAAGTTTGTTCAAATGAAGGGTCACGCCCTCTTTAAAGGGGAGATAATTTAGAATTATTAAAAAATTGTAGGTATTTTTCAAAAATCTTCTTCTCAAAAACTATTGGGCCAGAAAAGCTGTAACTTGTATGGAAGCATCCTCAGGTAGTGTAGATTCAAGTTTGTTCAAATCATGGTCCATGGGGGTAGGGTGGGGACACAATGGGGGGATGAATTTTTACATAGGAATATATAGAGAAAATCTTTAAAAATCTTGTTCTCAAAAAGTATTAGGCCAGGAAAGCTGTAACTTGTATGGATGCATCCTAAGGTAGTGTAGATTCAAGTTTGTTCAAATCATGGTCCCCGGAAGTAGGGTGGGGCCACAATGGGGGGGGGGGGGGGGAATTTTTACATAGGAATAAATAGAGAAAATCTTTTTAAAAAAATCTTCTCAAAAATGCTCCAATTTGAGTGGAAGCATCCTCATATAGTGCAGATTCAGGTTTGTTTAAATCATGGTCCCCTGGGATAGGGTGGGGCCACAAAGGGGGGGGGGGGTATTTAGGAATAGAGAAAAATCTTCTTACAGATACAACAAAAGGGGCTTGGTATTTACCATAAAAATATGTGGATAAAAATCGGCAGATATTTTAAATTTTTTTAGCAAGATCTACCGTACTTAGTTGTCAAGATATTTTGATTTTGTTACTGTTATGATAATTTGATCAGAGTTGAGGCTATTGTTGCTCAGGTGAGCGATGTGGCCCCTGGGCCTCTTGTTACAATATAAGACAGCAGGTTTGAAACATTTTTTCAAACCTTAAAGAAAGGAATCAAAATGCTAGCTCTACAGTGTTTATAATTGAGCATCTGTTTTTAATGTACCTTAAACATGTTAAAGATACACTATTACTGCATTTAATGCATGTGGAAGTCTTGAAATAAGGATTTTAGACTTGAAAATAGCTCTAAATAGCCTGAGGAATTAACACACTTTTAACATTAGACCCATCATTGTTCTTCGTTGTGTGTGATGCTTCTTTTATTTGTATACAAGGGTTGATCCAAAAGTAATGTCACACTATGCACCACGCTTCTCACTTGCGCTGTATTGTATAAAATGATACATCAAAATTTTCCTTATCAAATTTCAAATTCGAATTAAAATTTTGATTAAATTTCGTTCAACACTTAACAAGACATTGATGTTTATAGCATGATATATACGTGACATCACCGCGTCATGAATTTACGTCTTTTTTTAAGGTTTGTATTTATGAATAAATTACATGCTTCAAAATTCGAAAAAGCCCCAAACAACACAATATTTTAAAACAGATATATTATAAACTTTTATCTAACTGTTTTGATAAATTAGGGACCGTTACCATCCATGTCGGATATCTACGCAATGCCTTTTGTCTCTAGATCAAGGGATAAAAAGGCTGGACATGCGAATAGTGATACGATGCATTTTTTGCTTCGATGGATAGAAATCACTATAGAAAATGTACTGGAATTGATATATCAACCTAAAATTGATAGCGAGTGAACGTGGTACCCTTAACGTGGTTCCAATACCTTATAAAAGCATATGTCATGTTAATAAATAAATTAGATAGATAGAAGACATATGCTCTGAAGGAAAGTTAAAGCTGGGTTGTTACGTCAATGGCTATAATATAAAGCTACGTTCATGACTTCTTGAAGAGACCTCGACAAACTGATCGCACATTAAATAATATCCAATATACTACCCCATCGATTACAAAAAGAGTAATTAGTTACTTTATGGAAAAAAATGATTAAAAAAATATAAAATAGAGCATCGTGGCGAATTTATATAGAGTACTAAATTACAAAATTCTACCAGAGCGCCAAAGATCTAGAAATGACTTCGCTAGCGTGCGGCGACGATCCTTGCCTCATCCTCTACAAAATATATTATCTTCAGAAATATTTATAATAATGCATTAAGATTTTCAGGTCTTAACTGAATAAAGTAGATATCTCTGACTCAAAGCACGGATTTTTGTCACTTTAAGCGGATTTTTCACGATTTTATCGCATCTGTGACATTACTTTTGGATCAACCCTCGTACAACATAATTATAGATCAAAATTTGAATGTTAAAAGTCCTGTTGTATGACATGCTACAGTTTTTGGCAAATTGTTGAATTGTATGCATTATTTTTTGTGTCTATAGGGATAGTCCAGTTAGTCTCTAGTATCTTTATAAGAACTGAAATAATGTACATTGTCAAGTTTTTGTTCAGACTTATGCTTGACAGTTATAAAACTTCAAACACAAGTTAATAACAAAAGGTGGTTAAGTCGTTAAAGGCCTATTGATTTACTAAGGGTTGATCTTACTGTTTGTGTACACAAATCAACATATATCCTAGTTTTAGCAAGATGATAATCATGAATTAGTGCTCCTCCTTCACTTACATGTTGAGAGCATGCATTATGACAATTCAGAAATGTCTTTATTTTTTTGTACAAATTTTAAAATATATCATACACATATTTCTATAAAATATAAAACAAACAAGTTGATTTCAACAATCTAGAAACTGTCCTCTTATATATTTTTAGTGCTTCACATAAAAGTACTTATTCCCCCACAATTCTTTTGCTTACCCTGGTATTTCCCCCTGGGCTGAAAAATCAAGTGCTTATGTAAAAAAAGGATATTGTCTTGTTAATCAGTAAATGGTGTGAACACTTCTGTTGGATTAATTATACTGTGTGATTTCTCTATGTAAGACACACTTTCTCTTTTGCCACAAAGCGTATAACTTTTTCTAGCATATCAGTTGCCTGAGGTTTTTTCCACTTCCTGTAGAATATTTATGGAAATTGGGCTATATGATAATAATATTACAATTGAAAGTGGTGTTTGTGTTATCCACATAGACTTGTTTGAAAATGTGTAAACCAAAATTATAAAATGTCTTAAGCTTTCTTTATCTTTCCACATCTTTAAAGAAGTTTTAAGTTTAATTTCAAACTTTTCATATTTTGATTGATAAATGATCAGGACAAGCAAACATTTGTTTAATTTTCTTCTTCAAATGCATTAGATTTTCTCCTAAATAATGCTGTTGTTAAAGACAGGCTTCATATTTGTGATATTTTGTTGTCGCCTTGTATTGATAAGAACAGGATTTGCAAGTTTTTTGTAGGTTTTGAAAAACCTTGCTTGTTTCTAATTGCAGAATATCATGATGAAGCTTGAGTCTGAGAAGCACAATATTCAAGCAGACTTAGAAGCTGGCAAACAACTGCAGCGGGAAAAGAATGCACCAACTTTTGTTGCCCAGCAAGTCTCTGAGCTAGATAAAAAATGGAAAGAGACCAATGAAAAAGCCAAGGCTAAACACAAAACACTAAAGGTAGAGCAGAACATTCTAGACTCATAAAGCCTTTAATTCAGTAAATTGCGGTCAAAAGTTTTGATATTTATTTTTCTGTCTGTACATTTATCAGGTGTTTATCAGGTATAATATCATAATTAGCAATTGCTTTTAGATCTCTCAATCTTAATGATTATAATGTTAAAGTAGATGCAATCTCGTTGCGCAATGAGCAGGTCTTCTGTCCAATTTTTAATATCAAATTGCCTATATATGTCCTAATTAAGGACTTCCATATGCAAGGTCAATCTGTTTTAAGATGTAATTTTTCCTATGGCTAGAAAATAATATATTTTCTTTATTTTAAAGTGCCAATCAGTTGTACAATTTTGATTTTAGAAAAATTTGGACCACAAGTGACGGATTGCCAATTTTTGTCAAACCCCCCTAAGTTAATAGACAAATTTCAAATCATAGCAAATTCAAAGTCTCTATAATAAACTGTTTTAAAGAAAAACCCTGGACAAAATCACTTTTTGAAAAATGTAAAATTGATGTAAATAGAAAGCGCAGGAAATGATGTCATATTTTAGATTCTAATAGCTTTGAGGGACAAAATTTTTTAATCTTTTGTCTCCCATCCTGTTGCAAACGGAAGACCCTAATAATAAGAAACAGTATGGAAACAATAAAGTCTTTCTTTGGAATAGAAGGCCTTGATTATATTATCAAAATGCACTAATGAAAATTATTGTTGGATGCTAAAATCCAAAAGGATTTGACCCCTGATTGTAGATAATATGCTATTTTATTGCAGCAAAAAGTCCAAGAATGGGAGCAATATGAAACTGAAAAGCAGAAATTGCTACAGTATTTAAAAGAAGCAGAGAAAGAGTTAGAGAAACCAACTGCTACCACAGGACAGGACATGGCTGAAAAAGACTTAAATTCTAAAAAGGTTAGTGCAAGATAATGTGCTAGAAAACACATCAAAGGACAACTTATTAGCTGGTACAATTCATTGAATTTGTTAGACCAGTGAATTATCATTTGTAATCATTTGTTTGACTTTTTAGCTCACATGAGCTAAAAGCTCAAGTGAGGTTTTTTGATCAAAATTGGTCCATTGTCTGTCATTGTTGTCGTTGTCATTGTAATTTTTTTACAATTTCGACTTGTTGTCCAGAACCACTGGATTGATTTCAACCAAACTTGACACAAAGCATTCTTAGGTGAAGGGGATTCAAATTTGTTAAAATAAAGGGCCATATACCTTTTATAGTGAAATAATTAAGAATTATTGAAAAATTGTCGGTATCTTTCAAAAATCTTCTCAAAAACTAATCAGCTAGAAAAACTGAAACTTGTGTTAAAACATCCTCAGGTAAATTCAAGTTTGATCAAATCATGATTCCCGGGGGTAGGGTGGGGCCACAATGGGGGTTGAATTTTTTGATAGGAAATTATAGTGAAAAATCTTCTCAAAAAGCAATCAGCCAGAAAAGCTGAATTTTGTATGGAAGCATCCTCAGGTAGTGAGATTGCAGTTTGTACAAATCATGATCTCGGGGGATAGGGTGGGGCCACAAGAAGGGGTCATATTTTTACATAGGAATACACATGTATACATGGTATAAAGAGAAAATCTTTAAAAATCTTCTCAAAAACCAATCAGCCAGAATAGCTGAATCTTTTATGGAATCATCTTCAGAGTTTCTTCAAATCATTATCCCTGGGGGCAGGGTGGGGCAACAATGGTGGTTCAAATTTTTACATAGGAATATAGAGAGAAAAATCTTTAAAAAATTTCTTCTCAAAAACTGATTGGTCTGAAAAGCTGAAACTTATGTGGATGCATCCTCAGGTAGTGTAGATAAAAAATTGGAGGTTAAATTTTTACATAGGAATATAAAGAAAAAAATCTCTAAAAATCTTTTTCTCAAAAACTAATTTGTCAGAAGAGCTGTGACTTTAGTGAAAGCAACTTCAGGTAGTGTAGATCCAAGTTTGTTCAAAATTATGATATTATGGGGTAAGTTGGGGCCACATTGGTTGGTCAAAAGTTTTATATAGGAAAACTTTTTGAATTATCATTATAATTATGGTATTACCTGTTCTTATTTGCAAGCATTTTGACATATTGTTAATTCTTAATTATTTAGACTGGGCCCCCGTTTGACAATTCTTGGACCACACAAGGAGTTCAAAGTTTGATTTAGGTTTATTTATATAAACAGTTGTTTAAGATAATCTTGAGAACTGCAATGCTCGATATGTGATCTGACTATAAAATCCCCCTGTTACAAAAGGGGCTCAATGTTTAATATAAGAATATCTTGAGAAAAAATAAAATCTTTTTATACAGGATCCATTTTACTGCATTGTCCAGATATTTTTTATGTGACTCCTGTCACACAACTCCTATCAGCTGTGAACGCTGATTTTATTATGGCTTTTATTGCTCAGGTGAGCGAGGGGGCCCATGGACCCTTTTGTTGTTGTTGTTGTTGTTTAGAACTATGTAGAAGAATATTTTTTAAGGGTATAGCGATTGTGTATATAATGTAATGAACTAATTATTGAACATGCTTTTGGCTGTTCTTTTTATAATTGTTTAGAATTCTATGATTTTAAACTTTTAATGTACCGGTAACAATAAATATTTCATACATTATCTATACAGCCTTAAATATTTTAAGAATTCATATAGGTATTTAGATAGATGTATGCAATTTCAACTCTCAATTCTATATTCTCAAATAGGAAATGCAGAAGACATTAACAAAGTTGAAAAGCAGTTTATCAGACATGCAAAAGCTAAATGAAGCTCTCTGCAGTGGTGCTAGCCGTGAGAGGAGAGGACCTCTAAAAGGCGAGATGGCAGATATTGACAAAAGACTTGATAGTGTTTCTGCCAGACTCAGTGCAAAACTAGGCGATTTAGAATCTACCATTGCTAAGTGGACAGAATACTACAAGCGTCTAAATCACTTCTGTGATTGGTTAAATGAAAAAGAGGCAAAACTTAATGAAGTTTATGAAAACAAATCTGATTCTCCAGAACAGCAACTACAAAAAGCAAAGGTATTGTTTTTGGTCATGCATAATTCACACTGCAACTTTTTATTGTTAAGAAATCATGGGTATGTATTAATGTACCTCTTCTTTCCTATATTTTCCTCACATTTGTTTAAATTGCTACAATTACAGGCAATTGCTGGTGAAGTAGCAGAAAACCATATTACTCTGGAGAATTTGGAAAAAGATGCTAGGGGAATGTCTCAAAACTTCAGGTCTCGTGAAACTTCTGCCCTTAAAACTAAGTTATCAAGTGTCAGAAGGCAGTGGGAGAGTTTGTGCTCCCGAGCAAAGGATCGCAGCTCTGCTTTAACAGGGAGTGTGGCCCACTGGCAGATGTATCAGAACCTTAATCAGCAGCTGATGCCTTGGATAGAAAAGGCCGAAAAATACTGTTCAACTGAACTTCCAAAATGTTCCTCTGTTGAAGAGGCACAAGACATACATAAGTTGCATCAGGCAAGCAATCGACTATTACATGATTTTATATTAGATGCCTGTATCAAAAACACCCAGATCTTAATATATATAATCTACTGTCTAATGTTTCAGGCTTTCCTTCATGAGTGTGAAGAACAATTTCCAGTATTTGAAAAGTTAAACACAGAGGCGGGTTACTTGATGGAACAACCAAACATGCAACGTGATATAGAAGCTCTACAGAAACGCTGGAATAATATCATAAGTAGTTCAGAAGATAGAAGTCACAAAGCAGACAAAATGCATGGTGCATGGTCAGCTTTTGATCAAGAAATCAGCAATTTTGATGAAATTCTCAAAAAATTTCAGAACAAGCTTTCTGAGGAGCCAAATGTTTCATCAACTGATGTTCAAGTTTTAGAACATGAGTTAGCACTCTGCAAGGTATAATCATTAAAGCTATATCTTTAACACATTTGAGACTGCATGGTTTTAGCTTACCTGAAGGTTCAGTAAGCTTTCTGGTTGAAATTCTTCTGGGTGATTTTTCTTTGTTGTGCACTTTATTTTTTTCTTGTCACAAAAATCCTTGGTATATTCTTGGCCTAAAGTTTATTCAAATGAAGGTCTAGATATAGTACAATATACCATACATTACGTGGTAGAATCAAATTGATTAAAAGTATTACCCTTTAGGGGCCAGAAAGGGACTCAATTTTAGCAAATCTTTTCTTTTTTTGTTTCTGAAGAATATGGAAGCTACATATTGGTAAAATAATTTTATAATATATGAAAGCTTAAAGTTTGTTTTCACAATAAATCTTGGGGCCAGAGAGAGGCCACAGTTGAAGGATAGCCTTGTTTTACAACAACAAAAATCTAACAAAAAAAACCCCATAGTATTTAATACATTGTATGCTAAATACAGTCAAAATAAAAACAGATAGTTTGAGGCCATTAATACAATTCTTTCTATTTTTTATTCTTTACAGAACTGTTTGGGTTATTTATTGTACCTGAAACATTAACCTTTAAATTTCATGTGTTTACTGGCCTAATTTACCAAGATAGTTCAATTTTGAAGGATATTAATTCTGAAACTCTGATAATAAGTGCTATATTAGACAGATCTTTAGCATGCTAATATTGGACTGCCTAAGGTTAGTTTTTATACTACAGAAAGACTTGATGTCAAGCAATGTTTTAAGGGGCAATGACTTGTGAAATAAGCAAATCTAGAATAAAAAAATTCAATTATAGTCATACTGAAATTTCAGCTTGCAGTAGAATAGAGGCTTTATATGGGGAATGTGATCTCATTTTACCCAGAAATTCTTTAGTTAAAAAAAACAACCCAAAAGAACCCACGTACTAAAAATGGATGCAAGATAGTTTGTCAATGAACAATTATCAAATCATTGTTCACCGTGGGGAAAGGGATGTTGGGCAACTTATTGGGTCCATTTGACATTGTTGCTTAACTACCGCTACAAGTGGTTATTGTTGCTCTTGGACCTCTTGTTTAAACATCATTATAATTACACTACACTTTGGTTGAATTACATTAATACACATACCTTGGTATATGGTAGGTATTTTTTTCTCAATATCCATATATGACTTATTGTGTTGATATGAGCCAATTTTCTTAGAAATTGTTTTTAATACTTTTTTTTTTAATAAATGTTTTAATAACCCCAGAACATGTAAAAGTATTCT
>WFKH01006014.1:33657247-33669039 GCA_016163765.1 Magallana hongkongensis
TTGCCATTTGGGTCGCCATTTGGGTTCATTTGGGTCGCCATTTGGGTCCATTTGGGTTCATTTGGGTCCATTTGGGTTCATTTGGGTCCATTTGGGTAAATCGACGCACCCATGTTTGTTTAACAATTTCCGGTGTCAGAAGCATGCACCTGTCTCGTGTCGGACTTCACAGGGTGTTTTCAAGTCCATGAAGATTAGCAATAATTATTATTTTATTTAATTTGATTACTTTATTTCCAGTTATGCAGTTAAAAGTTATTGCTTTACATAGACACTGCTAAAAATACATCGATCATTTGTACGACTTGATAATGACGATATACGACATACATACGTTTCTTCACAATGATTTATTTAACAACAATCAAACAGTTTAACTATAATTAATCAATTAAATCATTTCTCATGATGTTGTTTTGGTTTATATCTGCAAACATTATTACTTTTAAGCACAAAGCTCGGTTGCCGTTCTTCTCTACATATGATGATTGATCTTCAACTTCTCCGATGTTGTGTAACTATGAGAAACTCTTACTGTACGAAGTGTCAAATGATAGGCCCCATTTGATACCACTTTTGTAAATCATACCGTTTTTTATAGTAAAATTGTAAGAACTTTGACTCTAATATCGCTTGGGCCATGTTCCGACCACGAAATTACAGTAATTGCACTTGGGTTATAAAATTATCATTAAACATCGATAGTTATTTGAAAAAATGGCGGCCGTCGATTTTCATCGTCTGAGCTGTGTTCCGATCACAAAATTACAGAAATTGCGTATGGATTTTAATATTATCATGAAACATCGATAGTTTTGGGGGAAATGGCGGCCGTTGATTTTGCCATTTTTTGGGTGCGTGTTATACATAGGACCTGCTGTTTTTTCGCAATTTTTTGGTCAACTTTGGGGGGTGCGTATTATACACGAGTGCGTATTATACACGATACTTTACGGTAAGTCACTTGGTGATCATTGATTGATAAAAAATTGTTAATCAAAAACTTGAACATATTCAACTTCTTCTTTCAATTGATATTATTTTATGTTCACTAGATTTGTTTTTGTTTGCCTGTAGACTGGGAAAAATAAATTAGTATGATGTGTATATTTATATGAACAAAAACATGTTAAAATCGCACTTGAACAGACCTTGCGCTCTGTTCTTCCGAGTGCAAAATATAAAGAAAAAATGACAATATTTTCATTTGTTTGCAAAATTGCGGGAATTGGGTCATTTAGGTGACGTCATAGATAAACAGCGAATGAGAAATGATGACTATAAAACCAAGATTAAAGTGATTGGCATCCTCTGTACGGTGTTTTATGATTTGATTTGACAATGTATACGATACTATTTAAAAATTGGTTAAAATTAGGGGCAAATATTTGACCATACCAAATATAGTCCTTTAAAGAAGGTCTCCATTTGACCACCTCGTCCAAAAGTCTACTTTGGCCCTGCTCAGGTGTATAAATTCAATCCCAAAAAGTATTTAGATGGGTTAAAATGTTCATTTTTTGCACAGAGTGAAATTGGAGGGTTCTGTCGACCAGCTTTCAGCCTATGATAGTAAATATGAAAAACTAGCAAAATGGTTAAAGGACATGGAGACAAAAGTTAGAAATGAGTCTACACTGAAAGCTGACCTTCCAAGTAAAGTGGATCAATCTGAGTTGTTCACAGTAAGTCATACTTAAATTGGAAGAATTGTATTTGTCGACTTAAATAAGAAAATTGACAGTTAGTTTGCTCATATAGCTGATTAATGTTCTTTCTTGTAATAGGAAATTCACATGGATGTGGAAAACCACAAACCAGAATTCAATGATTTACAAAATGACTCCCAGAATATTTCCAAATCCAGTGGCGATGGTAGAGCCGCTACATATGCTACCCAGCTTTGTAATCGCTATCAAAATCTTGCAGCTACAGTGAAGGTAAGTCCTTATCTGTCACCTTAGAATTCGTATCAACTCAGAAGGGAAGATTCCCATGCACCACAGTTTTTAGCATTTGATCTAGTGCATTGATCCTAAAAAACATTTTGTTGGTTCAGAATTTATTTTACACATCAACCTATAAACTAAACAGTAGGGGGGGGGGGGGGGGGGGTCAGATTATTATATAGGAAGATATAGAGAAAATCTTTTAAAAAACAAATTGGCCAGAAAAGCTGTAACTTATATGGAAGCATCCTCAGGTAGTGTAGATTCAAGTTTGTTCAAATCATGATCCTAGGGGTGAATTTTTACATAGGAATATATAAAGAGAAAAATTTTTCTCAAATACTTTTTGCCAAAAAGCTGTTTTTGTGTGGAAGCATTCTTAGGTAGTGTAGATTCAAGTTTGTACAAATCATGATCCCCAGAGCTAGGTTGGGGACTCAATGAAAGTTGGAATAAACAGAAAAATCTTTAAAATTCTTATTTTTAAAAACTGATACAACAAAAAGGAGCTCATTGTTTAACTAAAAAACATGTTTGGAGATAAATTTGAAAATCTTTGAAAATCAAAATATACTCTACTTTGTTGTCTAGATACATGTACTTTGTATCTTATACTCTAAAGACAGTATAAAGCAATTGTTGGCTTTTTGTTGCTCAGGTGAGCAATGGGGCCCCTGGGTCTCTTGTCGTCTATCAGTGTTATTGTTGTCACTGTATGGCTGTTACAGGAACAAGTAGATCGTTGTGATCAGAACGTGGATGATCATGAGGACTATCAACACAGGATGAGGGCATGTGACGATTGGCTAAAAAATGCTCACCTCCAGCTGAATGAGATGAAGGATAAGCCTGCCGATCAGGAGACTCTTCAAGCCAAGCTTCAGGCTGTAGAGGTCAGACAATCTCATCTTTTTTGTGACTCATTAACAAATATAGTAAACATGGTAAAACATATAGTTGGAAACCTAAAATAATTAGATGGTAAATTGAAGGATTTATGAGGGAATAAAGTCAAAGAATTGTTTCAATTGTTAATGCTAATTTTTAAAACCATAAAACACTTCGTAAAAAGATGTAAATTTGGCTATTTTTCACCTCTACGGGACTCAAAATCAATTCGCTATATCCATAAATTTGCTGTAACCAAATTTGTTATAACTCGAAAAGTTTGCAAGGATTAAGAATTTTGCCTGGGGACTCCGCAAAACTTTGCTATATCTGTGTTCGTACTAAGCAAGTTTTACTGTATATGTTATAAACATTAAAATTACTGGTACTGTAAAACTTGCTTTACACAAATTTTTTTTTTAATATACATTCTAAAGGATCTTATGGAGGCTAAAGAGGAAGGACTTGGGTTGTTTAATTCAGCTCTTGAATCTGGAGAAAAACTCTTTCCTAACACATCAAATGATGGCAGAGAGACAATACGGCATGAGCTACGATCCCTTAGAGAAAATTGGGAACTGTTCAATGACAGCCTTAATGACACACAGAGAAGCCTTGAGAGCAGCCGCATGCAGTGGTCAACATTTGATGAGAATTATGATCAGCTACTGAAATGGGTGACAGATATGGGATGTCAGATTGAGCATGACAACGAGCTTTGCAATACACTTCAGGAGAAGAAAGCCATGCTGCAGCATTACCGGGTATTTTGAAGTGATACTTACAGTTTTCTGACTCATGTGGAAGTATTGTGTTTGGATTTGGCATTTTTCATAACAAAAATAACTGTTTTTTAAATCTACCTTAATGTTATAATCTTACTCTGGATACAGTGGCAACGGATATATTTAGATTCATGGAACAATTTATTTGATAGCTCACATAACCAATATTCATAATATTTAAAAGACAGCTGCTTACATAAAAGCTGTGCAATGGTCAAAAAAAGAGGCCATGATTTTAGCATAAGTTGTAGTGTTTGAGCTGCTTAACATAGCATAGGTATTTTTAATGCTAAAATTAACCCAAATTATATGCTTCATGTGAAGTTGAGTTCACTATTTGTTTCATTAACAAAGTTTGTGCCTTTTTTCTCTAACAAAAAGAGAAATTTCCATAATCTAACAATTGAAAATGACAAGTAGCAAACAGAATAAACTTTTAAATTTGTTTATGTTTTTAAAACTTGCAAATATAATAATAAATCTACTCACAAATAGAATATAATGTCTACTCTAACTTTTTTAGATAGATTAGGACAAAAAAATCATTTTGTTTTAAAGTGATATTTCATAATATCTTCACAATGCTCCCAAAGCCCAGAGGTCACTAGATGTTCTAACATAGAGTCTTAAATTTGACTACATGTATTACATATCTCTGTTATATGCATGCATTTAGATTATGAACTGGTTTTGGGCAATTAGTGAAAAAATACCTAGCTTTCATATTCTCCTGATTATCATGCAGATTTATGCTATCAAAATTATTCCTGACTTTTCCACATTTATTAAAAAAAAAAAGATTACCAGTATTTCTAGGGCTTTTCAAACACAATTTCTATCATGTGGGTAGGAAATAAGTATTACTGTACCATGTAATGCTTAGATGGCTTAAGATGGAGAGTCATCATAGAAATAAACTGCCATGCATGCTAACATGGAATTTTAATTTTCAGTTTAGTTATGTGATGACTCTTTTCTTTTGTTTTCATAAAAAATATATACATGTATCTATATATGTTGCAATTTTAGGGGTTTTTTTTACAAAAAAAAATTAATGCATAATTTGTGTTTTCAACAGACGAGGTGTCAAGATATTATGTCTCATCAAACTATGATAGACAGTGTCACTGACAAGGGAACAGCCCTATCATCAGCTCAAGTGAAGGGCAAACTGAAAGAGCTGTCTAACAGCTACAAGTCACTGTGTCACGCTGCCCAAGCTCAAGTAAAGACGGCAGAACAGCAAGTTGATCAACACCAGACCTTTGCAGACAGCTCCCAGCAGTGTAAGGACTGGATAACCATGTCTAAGGACAAGTTAGCTGTTTGTAATGAAGTCAGTGGGGATAAGCAGACCTTGCAAAATCGACTGGACAGAGTCAAGGTGACAATCATCCACCATCTCTTTTACTCTTTAACAAAGTTTGAAATCTTTTTAACCAAGTTTTCCAAAGGAAAAATCCCGTTATTGAAAAGGTGAAAATGGCAGGCTGGCGGTGCCAAAAGGGTACTCCAATTGTATTGTGCCCGCCTGCCATTTTTTATGGATAACTCCTCCTACAGTTTTCAAAATAATAAGTTGTTGTTTTGCAGATCAATTGTACATATATCAGAGATGTGCACATTACTTGGATTTTGATTTCTGATTATTTATGAAAAAATACCAGCTGTTGAACTTCGTAATTTTTTTGCATAATATTGCATATAGGGAACCCTATTGTATGTATAACTCCTTCTACAGTTTTCAAGATAGGAAGTTGTTGTTTTATAGCTCAATTGTACATATATCAGAGATGTGCATATTACTTGGATTTTGATTTTTTAATAATTATGAAAAAAATACTAGCTGTTGAACTTGTTTATTTTTTGGCAAAATATTGCATATAGAGTACCCCATTTCTCTGGATAGGTAGTGTTTATCAATTCAGGGTTGACAAATGGATTAAGGATACTGTTCACACAAAAGAAAATCTTATTTGCTGTCACATTGACAGCTTTTCTCTTGTTAAGTTTATCAATTGTTGAAAAAAAATTTTTTTTTCATTTTTATTGTAGGATTTAACTTCATCTCTGAGAAATGGTGAAAAGAAAATTCAAGCAGCTATTAGCCAAGCAGAAAAAACTCTGCAAGAAACGGCTTCATTTGGTCAAGAGCAAATCAAATCAGATCTGGAAAGCTTAACCCTTGACTTTGAGAATCTTGTTACAAAATTGGGTGATGCTGAGACTTCTCTAACACATGCTCTGCAAGCATTACAGGCTTATGATAAATCTTGTGATGCTCTCAGCAAATGGCTAAGAAATGTGGAACTTCAGATCAAGGATCAGGATTTAAAGTCTACCTGCCAAGAAAAGCAGTCTCAAGTAAACAAATTCAAGGTACGTATTATTATTTTTTATGCAGTTACTTAATATTGGTTAAAAAAGTCATTAAGCATAAATCCTTCAAATAAATTCTACAGTGTTTTGGTTGTTCACTTTTTCTGTATACATGTATTTCAAGAAGCAACATTTGTTAAATTTATGTATATTTTTACCAAAAAATGCTTTCCTTGTTGATACATGTTGGATATGAAGGTAGTGACATTGCAGAAAAAATACATAACCTGGGTATCTATAGAGCTGTGAATTACAATCGATTTGCTTAAGAAAAAGAGAAGAAAATACTTTTGTGAATTAATAAATATAACCTTATGAAGGTCACTTGAGATCAGTTAAGGAGGTTGGTGGTCAACAAATTAACAATCAGATCTGCCTTAAACTACACTTTTGGCCACAAATTAACATTTAGTAAAGAAAAAATTTAAATATTTTAACTCTGAAATTTGGGCATTTTACTATATCTTTATATAGAGCTCTTCTTTATAAGAAGGTTAATATAGCCTAAAAAATGGCCACCACCATCCAGCCCTCATAAATGCAGATCAGTTTGCTATTCATGTTTATCATCATCCATTGTCTGTTATTAAAAAATTTAAAACATTTTAACTTCTCTCTAGAAGCAGCTTGCTAATGTTGACAAAATTTGGTATTGTGATTGTCGATCTGCATGATCACAATTATTGGATTTTATGACACCAACAATCAAGGGGTCTTGACTTTTGAGTAAAATGAATGAAATCTTTTTAAGTCTTCTTTTTTACAAATGGGTATCAAGAAGACATTCTTATTAACTGGTTATGATGAAGGCACCCTTCATTTTACCCAAAATGAATTGGGGATTTGGTATTAGGGTAGGTTGGCCCATGCAATTGCATGTTGGTATACTGAACCACTGGAGTTTTAATATTAATTATCCAGAAACTGTTAAAATCTCTTACTGTAATATATATTTGTCACAACTGAACTGTTGTGATGGGTTCTTTTAACGTTTACCTATTATTGATTCATTTGGATGACTCTTGTTATCCAATAAATAACAACAATATGTAATAAATAATCAATAAATTTATCTACATATGTACAAAGAAAATATTATGGTTCTCCACAGGCCTCCATAGTCCCATGCAATGTCCTAATTCCACCACAATCCACCAAGATCCACCGAGATCCACCACGCCTCAATATATTGCACACTGTCCCATCAAGTTTACAATAAATTAAGAATCAACATTGGTCACCTACAATTAACACACAGTTTTCTAATAAATCATTACAAACATAAGTTTTTATATGCAAACCCACTAATGGCTATTGCTTTAGAAACAAGTAAATTAACGACATTAAAGTACACATAGTAATACGTTCTTGTAGGTGAATATCATCATAAAGGTTCTAGACAAATTATGTAATAAATAACAATACAATTCATCAGCTGACTAAAATATTGTAAATTTAAACTTACTGAGTTGTGGCAATAAAAATACTGAAAATGTAGGCAATCAGGTCTTGCTATGCCAACGCTAACGAAATCCACACAGGCTACATGTTCCTGAGATCACTCAGCAGGAGAGACACACCCAAGTTTACACAGGAAGGGCTCAAAATACTTGAAAATACTGCTCGGCGTCCAACCCTCTTCTTCAAAAATGAGCCCACACCCTGTATATATAACCACCAAAATAACCAAACAAGTTTTACCACTCAAGATACTTAATATAGTGACCTCTGGCAACACCCCTAATAAACATCTACGGAAACTTACCAAACAAGTTCAGTGAGTATCCCATATTTAAATATAGTAACATTGAGAACGTAAGAACCCAGTGACCAATAAAGCGTAAATAAACAAACGATAACTCTGATCTATAAACGGTAACTCTTATGTTAAATATAGTAGACGAATATTTAACAAAATATCATAAACAATCATTGGCATGATGTCTATAATATTGTGTTTATCAATTGTACATCATGACTAACATTATAGAGTCAAGAGTTGGATCATAGCATGCAACAATTTATTTTGATGAAAAACATACTTTACATGTAGATTTGATTATCAAAAGATGGAATTTTTACAAATCTTTGGAGAGATATTTGAAAAATTAATAAAATTGGAGAGGTTTAAACTGCTGCAAGCGCCTAGAAAATATGGGAGAGTGACATGTGATTACCCAAGTAATATTGAAATCATGTTTTACAGCATTTACAAGAAGAAGTCCATAACCAGCAGGATGCCTTTGAGGACCTTCAGAAGATGGCAGCACAAGTACAGGGAGCTGATAGCAGATTGGTCAGTTTATGTACTCAACTAAACACCCGGTACCAGACAGCTAAAACCTCTTTAAGAGTGAGTACTTTTTCAAGTCAGCTTTATTCAAAATAGAACAAATAGTAATGCAAATCCTTTGTTACATTCTGATTATAAAATTGTAGGATTTGATCCACAAGCTGCAGGACAATGTTCATGAGCATGAAGGTTACAATGAAAACTTCTCTGAGTGCGCAGAGTGGGTGAATACATTGGCAAGGCGTCTGCAAGTGTGTGCAGATATGGCTGGTGATAAACATGATGTGGAGGATAGACTAGCCAAACTACAGGTATTGCAACAGCTAAACACCAAACATCTGTACAATTGTTTATTATACCAAAATAACATTACTTTTAGTTCAAATACCAGTCTGATAATAGTCTATCAAATCTGAAATGAAAAAAGAATGGTGAATGTTTACCTTTCCATGCTTTATTATTAAAACATTTAAATATTTTAGATTCAATCATTCGTTTGTTTGCTTTGTATGCTCATCCTGTACAACAATGTGTAAACTTGTTATCTTTGATAACTGTCCATTCTGTCAGATATTGTACAGTTTGAGACATGTTAGCACCAATGCAAGGACAGTACACTATCTGACAGAATGGGCAGTTTGAGGCTTGTAACATTTTGTCTTTTCAATATGAACTGTTTTTATGTTCAGTTTTGCTTTATTTTATTTACCTGGCATGAAATTCATGCAGAAGGTTATTCTTGATTTTGCCAGAATTTTGTGTTCTGTAAATTTCAATTCTTATGGATAATCTACACAGTTTGCAAGTGAAATCTGATAAAAATGGAGAAATTCGAATTCATGTTTTTCTCTACTATTGTGTTTTTGTGTGTGTTTACCTCAATAATCTGCAGCAGTCCAGTATGTCACCTGTAGTGTCCAATAAGTAGAAACTTATTGGACTGCTACAGGTAACTTATTGGACGGATGCAGGACAATAATTTTCTGGACTTGTTGTAACAAAGATGATGTGACAAAATTGATTTACAATGGATGATACAGTTATGTGATAATTATTACTTTGTAGGAACTTCTGGCAGAAAAAGAACAAGGCTCCTCAAAAATACACTACACAGTGGATAGTGGTGAAAAGTTGTATCCTAACACAGCTTCTGAAGGTCGGGATATCATTAGACAGGAACTGAGGACTCTTAGAGATCAGTGGGAACAAGTGTGTGACCTGCTGTCTGACACTCAACACAAGCTGGATTCCTGTCTGCTGCAGTGGTCATCCTATGACGAAAACTTTGAACAGTTCCAGAAATGGTTACTGGACACTGAAATACAACTCAAAGAGGATACAGACTTAAAATCTACTCTTCCTGATAAAAAGGCTCAACTTCAAAACCATAGGGTAATATAACGTAAAAACTCGTGGTTTTCAGCAAAATCCTGCAGTATTTATTAACCATTTTGTCACACATTACAGGAATAAGTACAATGGCCTGCAAACAATGTTTACAGGAGGCTGGATGGTCAAAACCGATCGAAATTTTAAGATACAATTTGTTTAGCTATAAACTATTATTTAGTAAAGAAAAAATCCCTATATTTACCTTTTAAATTTGGGTATTTTTCTACATTTTATGGAGAGCTGTTAAGAAGATCAATACCGTCTTAAGTTTCCATATTCTTGTGTTTTCATGCTAAATTGTAAGGGTTCCTCATTTTTTGTCCATTAATTTGATTCTTTACAACAAAATTTCTATTTGCTGATTGAGTGATGTTGAGAAGCATACTAAACAAATCATAAAGATGTTTTGAGTTTAAAGGTGAGGATCCAATGTGTCATAATGATGTAGAATATTTGAATATTTTTCATATCAGATTTTACATCAAGACATTATGTCGAGGAAACATGTAATGGATAACTTAGCAGACAAGGCTGTGAATTTGACTCGCTCCACTCCAAGTGCCAAGGTCAACAGATTTGTAGATGAGCTTCAAAGTAAGTATAGCAAGCTGTGCAGTATGTCACAGCAGATGCTAGGGAAGTTTGAGGAATCGGTGAAGGACCACCAACAGTACCAAGACGTGTACCAGGATTGCCAGGATTGGCTGAACTCAGCCAGGGAGAAAGTGGACACCTGCTCCGATACCTCAGGAGACAAGCTATCTCTTCAGAATAAGCTAGAAAGACTCAAGGTAGGTGGCAAAAACATGTACTGTCTCACAGCTCAGAAGCAGTAGAGAAAATAGGATATCGTAGGAGAATAAAGAGCCAGAGTGAACAAAATAATTTGTTTTTTATTAAAGGAATGTCAAGAGAAAATACCTGATGGAGAGAAAAAGCTTAAGAAAACCAGAGAATTGGCAAGTAGAACAGCCTCTAACTCCTCTCAGAATGGACAAGAAGTATTAAAACGAGAATGTGATCACCTGGAGAGTGATTGGCAGGACTACTTAGCTCGCATATCTCAGGCTGAAGAAGATATCAAAACAGCTCTTGTAACATGGGGAGATTTTGAGACAAAGTTTACGTCATGTTCAGCTTGGCTTAAACAGATGGAAGAGCAAGTTAAGAACTATGAACTCAAAAACACACTACAGGAAAAGCAAAACCAAATCGAAAAATTCAAGGTACACACTCAATAATTTTTTTAATATATGAAATTTTTGCTGTTACATGTTGGTCTTCCATGCAACTTTGTCTGATGATAAGTCAAAAGGTGTGGGGGGGAGGGGGGGGTGAACTGTGACCAAGAAGTAGATCATGATGTCCTTACTTTAATGTGTCCAGATCCAAAAGCATCTCAGTCCTTATTATTGTGCTTATAATTATTATTGAAACATCATCCATTCCTTTTACATGCTTGAACAATGCCTGGTACAAAAGATATTGGAAAATGGGGGGGTTGTTAGTGAGCATTTCTCTGAGCAACATATGAATTTGATACAGTAATGCATAATCTAATTGTACAAAATGGCTGCTTGTTTTCATTCCCAACAGAATGAGATCAAAATTCCTTTTTAGCTCACCAAGACGAAGTCGGGGGGAGCTTATGCCATACCCCCGGCGTCGGCGTCGGCGTCCGGACCTGGTTAAAGTTTTTGTTGCAGGTCCAGTATCTAAGTTATTACTTGTCCTATCTTCACCAAACTTGCATGGATGATGCATCTGGACCTACTTAAGGACTTGAAAGACTTGGATGCTGAATCTGGGCCATGAATTTCAGATGCTGGAGGAGGTTAAGGTTTTTGGAGCAGGTTGAAGTTTTTGGTGCAGGTGCCCTTTGATAGCAATTTCTAAGTTACTACTAGTCCTAAGTTCACCAAACTTGCATGGATGGTGCGTCTTATGATACTGATGCACCAGACAGGCTTGAATGCTGAATCTGAGCCATAGGTTTCGGATGCTGGAGGAGGTTAAGGTTTTTAGAGCTGGTTAAAGTTTTTGGAGCAGGTGCCCTTTTATGATTATATCTTAGTTATTACTGGTCCTAACTTCACCAAACTTGCA
>WFKH01006014.1:33669049-33695701 GCA_016163765.1 Magallana hongkongensis
CACCAAACTTGCATGGATGGTGCGTCTTATGATACTGATGCACCTGATGCTGAATCTGAGCCATAGGTTTCGGATACTGAATGAGATTTAGTTTTTTGGAACAGGTCACATGTTTTATAGATAATAGTACTATTTCAAACTTGCATAGTTGATTTAACTTTAAAATAAATGAATTGCAGATGTAGCTTCAAATGCAGAGGCTGATCTCCATTATCAAGGATGCTAAAAAGTATATCTTAGTTATTACTGGTCCTAACTTCACCAAACTTGCATGGATGGTGTGTCTTATGATACTGATGTACCTGAGAGGCATTGATGCTTAATCTGAGCCATAAGTTTCGGATGCTGGAGGAGGTTAAGGTTTAAAGAGCTGGTTAAAGTTTATGGAGCAGGTGCCCTTTTATGATTATATCTTAGTTATTACTGGTCCTAACTTCACAAAACTTGCATGGATGATGTATCTTATGATACTGATGCACCTGACAGGCTTGAATACTGAATCTGAGTTATAGGTTTCGGATGCTGAATGAGATTTAGTTTTTTGGAACAGGTCACATGTTTTATAGATATTAGTACTATTTCAAACTTGCACAGTTGATTTAACTATAATATAAATGAATCGCAGAGGTAGCTTCAGATGCAGAGCCTGATCTCCATTATCAGGGATGCTAAAAAAATCTCCTACCTCACTTAAACCTACTTGATAGATGTGTTTGTTGTTAAATGATATAATATGATTCCTATGATATAGTATTACATGTATATGATATTATACACTATTGTTTTATATGATACAATATTATATCATATTGTAAAAAGTTATATGATACGATATGATATTGTATCAATTTTTTTGTACATTATGATATGATATTGTGTCATGTAATTGTTATGTATAGTGTTGTATATTATGATACAATATTGTATAATATGATATTGTATTATATATTTTTAAAATATTTTATCACATGATATTGTTTCATATGATATTGCAATATGTGATATTGTATCATATGATATGATATTGTATAATATATAATATCGTATAATATGATATTGTATAATATGATATTTTGTTTATATAATATAATATATTATAATATCACATGAATGGTATAATATGATATTGTAATATATTATCAGGAATTGTATTATATGATATTGTAATATATAATATTGTATTATATGATATGATATTGTATAATATGATATTGTATTATATAATATATTACTATTAATATATAACATGATATTTTATCATATGATATGATGCAATGTTGTATCAAATCATATGATAAAATATCATATGATGTATCAAATATGATACAATATCATACAATATAATATCATACTATATTATACAATATAATATCATATGTTATAATATTGTGATGTTTTATGTGATATGATATTGTATCATGTAATACTATATTGTATCATATATTATATAATGATATTGTATTATGTGATCAAATACAATAATGTATGACACGATACAATATCATATCATATGTTACAATATTATACTGCATAATTATTTATTACAGTATTATATTGTATTATATGATACTATATTGTAAGTATCATAGGATGCAATATCGTATTATATATTATTGTATTGATAAACATTGTATCTTATAATAGCGTATGAAATGAGCATATGATTTTCATACAATTTTTTTAACATATGATATATGATATTGTGTCAAAACAGTTTCCATGAATATCCAAGATCATTAATTATGATTTTCATATCATATAATAAAGGTGGTCTCATAAAGGTGATGCCTCATAAAGGTGATGTCTCGTCTTGGTGAGCTTTGTAATCTGTCATTACCTATGTTTATTTGGCACATAATTTACTCATAAGATGACCTTTCATTGGAAAAAAAATTATAGGTAATCGTATGTTTGAAACATTTTCCCCAGAGACTCTTTAAATATTAGAACTTACGTAATACTCTGTAAGGTGATACTGTCACCTGGTAAATTGTCTGGTATAGGCTATGTACAAATAGGTGTGAAAGATATCCAGGTAGGCTCTTAGGTTTCAGGACTGATCATCCTTATTCTTGATTTTAACAATGTGTAGGTATTCTTTCTTCAAAAAGAAGCCATAGGTTTTAAATTTCGTTTATATTGCGACTTTGTGCAGGCCAACTCATAAAGAAATGTTTCATTTTGTCATTTGCATTGTTAAAGATGTAATGTTGGGAAAATGTTGGACTATACCCAACCAAGATTTTTTATTCAGCGCTTGCTGTTATTTCTCTGCAACAACCCAAGATCATTACTTCTAGGATGGCTTCGTCCTACATGCCTCACCTATTCAATAAACTGACAAAAGATTAACATCTTTCTTCTGACCATTATATCATTTAGATCATTAAATGCATTGTATGCTGTTGATTTGATTGTGTAACTTTTTTAAGTGCATCTATGCTTGCATATTTGCATACATCTGGTACTTTTAAATTAGAGAACATGTATCTGAAACATTGTGAATTGTAGAAACAAAGAGAAGAAGTTTTATCACATCAGCCAGAAATTGACAGATTTACTGATGATGCCCAGAACTTGATGCATACCAGCTCAGATGCTCGACTCAGCACACAAGTCTCTAATCTGACAAACCGCTACAGAGGGTTACTCTCTCTGATAAAGGTATGGTAACAAAAGCCAGAAAACAGTACAGCACTAACACAAGCTATATAATGTCACACCATATATATATATACAAAGTCAGAGTAAAACATAAGCCTTTTATTTTCAAATTTGATTTGGAAAAAAGGTTATTAAATATTAAATTCAGGAATAGTATCACAATTAAATCAAGAAAAACTAATTTATTGAATGTTGAATTTTACAGTAACTCTGTGGTCTTTTGTTTTAATTAATTCTTCAACAGGATCTTATTGGAAAATGGGAGAAGTACACACAGGATCACTACACATTTGACAAAAGATTGGAAGAGTTCAATAGCTGGCTTTCCAATGCAGAGGTAAAGTTAGACTCCTGTCAGATACCAGCCACTGACCAAGAAACAATGGAGGAACAACGAACCGTGATACAGGTAGTAATAACCAGGCTCATTCTAGAGATCTTATTGCTTATAAATGCGTAGGCTTCAAGGTCTAATACATTTCTAAATGACTTTCAGTTAATGATGTCTGACAAGGAACATGGTCTACAAAGATTGAACACAGCAATTGAAGCTGGGGAAAAGTTGTATACAGATACTGCTGCAAGTGGTCGAGAGAAAGTTAGACAAAATCTCAGGCAGGCTAAGGAAGATTGGGACCGATTGAACAG
This sequence comes from Magallana hongkongensis, assembly GCA_016163765.1. NCBI lineage: Eukaryota > Metazoa > Mollusca > Bivalvia > Ostreida > Ostreidae > Magallana > Magallana hongkongensis. The sequence goes on from WFKH01006014.1 coordinate 33,672,362, forward strand.
CAACCTTCATGACGCTCAACGCAGAGTGGACTCTTTCTTAATGCAGTGGTCATCATATTCAGATGGTCAGGATCAACTGATGAAGTGGATGGCTGATACTGAAAACCAACTTCAATCTGATGTTGACCTTAAAAACACTCTTCAGGAGAAACGCATGCAGTTACAGAATGTTAGAGTGAGTGCAAATCCTTGTTAACTTTACTGTAGGATTTGAATCCCTACTATTTGCATGAAAAAAAAAATACTGTCTGAATAAACGAGGCCGAGTATATTTTGAGTACGCACCCTTTGGCTTAGTGTTTCATTTGCATTATTGTGACATCATCTTTTTGCTTGGTTGACGCCATGGCATTACTGTTTCAACTGAAGATATTCTGTAAAATTTGTCAAAAATAACTCATTTGAAGCGTAAAATTGGTTATTATTATAGTAGAATAGACATAACAGTCTTGAAATATAAGCTATATTTGGGATCAGGTGGAAAACGTGAAAAGGGTTCAGCAAGCCTCAGCCCTCTTTCACATTTTTTACCAGGGGCGCCTGCCTAAATATAGCTTAATACATGTATTTTAAGATAGTTACCATGTATTTTATATTTATGAACCTTAATGAACCCAACCACTTATTTTTAAAGTATTTTACCCTCGAGATCTTGAATTCTTGGTTATCTCAAAGTTTTTAAACAGTCCCATCTAGTTCAAGATAATGAAGTTTGACTGTATTAATCAATGACTTTTTTGTTCAAAATCCAGTTGTTTGCTTATCTTTTTACCATTTTTGATTTAGGCCACACCAATTAGATTTCTTGTTCGTCGGACCCGCGCGCTCGTATTTTAACAAAAGTGCAAAAATAATATTATTTTAAATTTCCCGCGTCCGGAAAATTTCGTTCCGTTTCCCGCTCCAATTTATTTTTTACTTTATATTCTCGATCTCATTTGCGTTTAGAATTCACCAGAAATTTACTAATCCTTAGTAGTAAGAGAATAAACGTTGATTAACTTGCATAAAATACGCTGTTTTCGAATCTGAAAGTTGAAAAACAATAGAAAACGATGATGTGTTCTACTACAAGCACTGCCATAAATACGACTTATTTAAACTCTTCGAGAGACTTGGTAATTGAAATGAGAATGACAGCATGGATTGGTCAATATACCAGCCCAGTTTATAGAAGCAAAACATTCGAACATTGGAGTTAATAAGATTTTGGATACGCTTGGGTGTAAGTATATAGAAAATCATAACACTTTTTGAGATTCCTTTGGCTCTAACCCCCTCTATTACATACTGTTGCAATGCGTGTGGGGAAGACACACACACCATCGAAAATATAAAGCAGGGGTTGAGTCAGAGAAATATAGAAATAATTTTATAGAGATGACTATAGTACGTTATTTTTATTGCGTTTTTTGGTCTTAGAATTGACAATATACATGTACATTTACTATATCTTATCTAAATTTCAACACAGGTTTATTGGTAGAATACTAATGATGCCAACAGGTCATATTAATTCTCAAAGTGAAGTTGGCCGTCAAAATATAGACTTATGCAATAATCAAAAGGGTTGGAACATTGTCCTGAGCGAAGAATTTGGCAATTACATTTACAACAACAAAAATTGACAATAGACCAAGTAAGTGATATTGTGAACTATCATTATTAGATAAAATAATGAACAATGTGAACTTGATTATATTGTTGCTGTGTAACGATATTTATAACTACTGTGAATATGGTATATTTCATTTAGAAGGAGATTCTTCAACAAATAAAGATGGAAGATTAACTTCACTTCTGGTGTTTCCCTTGTTCCAGGAACAAAGAATTCAAAGTTTGGTTTTAATGGTTAAAAGAGCTTTAGCCTGCTCTTGAGATGTGGACACCTGCTTCTTCAATGCTTCACTGAGACATTATCTTCCTCCTATTTGTATTCATTGTGAATCAGTCAAAGACTTTCTGTATTGTAAATCTGTTCAATGTTTTGGTTATTATTATTTGTAGTTATGATCACACAAACATGAAAGACTAACTACATCTATAAGCCTTTTGAATAAATAGTTTGTTCTCATCCTATATTTATTTAGACTTATTTTCTATATCACATATAATATCATATAAAGTCTTGATGTAACAAACAATATTTTCAAAAGTTTAATTCAGTGGGAAAAAAAACTGTCAATAGGTTGTAAATATATTGTTGATCTACAATAACTGAACGCAGATAGATGGAAATCATTTAATGTTTGATATTTCACATGATTATTTAACTTTATATAGATTTTTAGTCCTTTTTACTCTACAAATGTAAAAAATAAAAAAATATATAATCGTTCGCTCCACCTATTTTATGTACCGCCTGGAAATTATGTCATATTAAAATAATAATATTATAATTATCAAATCGCTCGCCCGCCCCTACTTTTTTAGGTCATTTGTCCGAAGAACAAGATATTAAATTGGTGTGGCCTTACCGGTAATTATTGCAGCAAAAGATATTCCTATCTACCAGCCCTAATTAATTAATGAGTTTGAATAGGGCAAACAATCAAATTTTCAAATCAGTTATATGATAATTTTAAGCAGCCTTAGAAATTAAGTACAAACATTAATTGATGTTTTTTTATGCTCTACAGTCGCTGTTACAAGATATATCTTCTCATCAAAGAATGGTGGATTCTGTTGTTGAAAAGGCACAAGGTGTACTGCAGGCAACAAACAATCCAGAGGTTGCTGCTTTCATCACAGAAATCAATTCCAGATATGAACATATTGCTAGAACTGCAAAGGTAACCAAGATAAAATGAGGTCTTCAATACCCTTATGTCACAAATTTAGCATTTGCAAATGTGAACCATATTTGATATCAAGAGAGAGAGAGATTTTGTCAAATATGTATTCTATTTTAAATGATATGAAATTTTTGAGATTTTTGTTGACTTATTCTTGAACAGGAGCACATGAAACAGTACGAGCAGAATGTGCAGGACCACCAGCAGTACCATGATGCCTCCCAAGCTCTGGTGGACTGGCTGACCCTAATGAAGGATAGATTTAGTTTGTGCTCTGATACATCAGGAGACAGTCACACTCTACAAAGCAAGTTAGACCGTGTCCAGGTAACGGCTTTTTACACCCCCACAAACGAAGTTTAGGGGGGTATATTGGAATCACCCTGTCCGTCCATCTGTCCATCAGTCCGTCTGTCTGTAGATGCAATTTTGTCCCCCCTATGGAATATTTTACTACTGAATGGAATAGTCTGAAAATTTGTACCTTGGTTGTGCACCTGCAATTTTTTTAAGATCAGAAAAGATTTAATGGTTTTGTATACTATATTTGCTATACTAATGGATCTGTTTAATAGAGCGACAGTATACTGAAGGTGTGAAATTATCGAGGTGATAAGTTGACTTGATTTCGAGATAACGCATGTTTTTGAGTGACTGGGGTCGTAAATTTACTTTGAGATCAGGGGATATTCAAGATTTCCGTGTTTGACATACCTTTTTTTTTTAATCACATATAGTAAAAATGGCTGGGACCACAGATGTAACTTAAGATATTCGTGGTACTCAAGATATTGGTGTTTGATATACCAAAGTTTCCTCAGATATCTCGAAGTTTTTACTTTGTCCCACCAAGTTCGAGATACCAAAGTTTAACTGTACTTTGAATAATGATACTTAAAGCTGTTTAAATTTAGTAGTCGAATGAATTTGTGAAGTGACCCTTATATAGGACATTAATGTGAATGAAATTCAAAATCATTGATAAGATTGTTGTATTTTGGCAAAATTGTAACATTAAATTCTCCTTTTTATAGTTAAATAATGGAAGTATGCAAATTATGATGATGTGTTTTGTGAGTTTATCCAACTTAACAAGATACAAGTTCATCAAAGAAAATCATAGTCCAACATGGGATTAATTTGATTGAGAGTTGCATTTTTTGTACCATAGGAAAAAGTGAGGAAATTTTGAAACATCTAATTGCATCTGTCAAGACTCAGATTAGAAACATATTCAAGGTTTTATGCACAGAAGAGCTTTGCATTTTAATTAGTGCAAAGAGAGGGTATAACAATTGAATAAAAAAATATCATTGGATACAGAAATTTGTAAATGTATTACATATGTATTTACAATGAAGTTCTGACAATTTTGATTTTTTATCTTTGCCAACTAAAATTCTTTTACAATTCTAGATTTTTTTTTATGTAATATGTGTCACAAACCTTTATTATTAAATTATATATTTTAGTTACTTTAATTACATTCATATTTGTCCCATTTCAAATTAGCCTTGCAGGAGTATTAGTCTTATTAGAACAGTTCTAGTTCATTTAAGAAATAAACAGCAATTTAAAAAGTTCACTGGGATATGAAGTTGGTTGGTCACGTGATCAAATCCTGTGAAGCCCGAAGGGCTTCTCAGTAGATTTGATCATGTACCAACCAACTTCATATCTCGGTCAACTTTTTAACATTGCTGTTTATTACTTATATTTACGTTTGAAAAAGACAAATCATTCAGAACTGTTAAAATAACCGAAATTTTATGTTTACAATAATCCAAGCGACAAGCGATAAGCGCGTGCTTGACCATTGTGACATCACGAAAACGTTCATACAGAATTGAACGTTTTCGCTATTCTATAGGTTCATATAAGGAAGCATATTTGCAAATGTAAATATTATCAACATGATTTACTTTCAAGTTCTTTCAATTTATTAAAAAACTTTGTCAAAAATTTCCTTGAAGGAACTTCTTGTCTTGCTACCAGAGGGTTTGTCTAAAATGAAAATGTGTGAGAATTCAGGAACTAGGTCCAAAGACACAACTGCTCTTCAGGGACGTCAAAATATGCAGCAAGAAATGGACATGTTAAAATCAGACTGGGAAACCTATGCTAGTAGTGTCCGTTCTCTGAAAGAAAACTTGGAGAGGGCCATTCAGCAGTGGGGTAGATACGATAATCAGCATCACAAAATATTAGCTTGGATCAAAGATATGGAGAAAAAAGTCAAAGATTTTCCACTAAAATCTACCCTAGAAGAAAAACAGCAACAGTACGGTCGATATCAGGTAAATAGCTCATGATGATAAATGTTTTATCCTGTATTTATATTTTAAGTTATGAACTTAAAAGAATTTACCATTTGAAAAGTACTGTATAAGATTAGACTACTTGAAATATGACTATAGGAATTATTCCAAATCAAAGCCCTATTCATATTAATGCATCCTATTTGCTATTTGCATTTTTTATAAGTTTTTTTTTAATATAGTTTTTTTGTCTTTATTTCATTACCTATATGAATGAGGTTACATGCCCCTAATTCATGTTAACTACCAATTGATTTGACTTATGGTTTATCTGATAAAACAGGATATTGGAGTCGAAATCCATGGATTTCATCACAATTTGGATGCATTTGAACATATGAAAGCTGTAAGAATATCTAGATATCTCTCTAGAGGGGTTTGGTTTATCACATAACTTCATGTAGATTCTGATGAAATGCACAGCCTTTGAATGTGATTGGCTTCTACTGTATATTACTGCATGTAACATAAGTTTTATTCCATAATCTTGGATTTCATTTTCTTATCGTGAATTTTACTTTTAAGTCATTAGGCTTTATTCATCTGTTAGGTCACTTTAATCATTCCAGTGTGCTAGTGTTTATAAATGTACTTTACCGAATATAAATGCAATGGTGTATAATACACACACACACCCTACACCCCAAACACCCCCCATTTTGGGTCTAAAAAGTAATGGGAAAATGTAGTTCAGGTGTATTATGCGCACCAAAACTTGAGCAGTAATCTTAGTTGACTTCTAAGAAAATACTCAGGAAATAATGTTACTGAAATTTTACAGACACTTTAATGTTTGGACACTTACAGTAGTTTGTAAATCTTGTGAATTTCTACATCTTGGTTATCTTAGAACTGCTCAGTAGGATTACTGATCACAGGCAATACGGGTGTCCCATTGGGGGTCCAAGATAATGTGTGACAAGCACACGTTTTCACAACAATGGCTATTGGATCTGATTTTAAAAGTACTATGATTACAACAAACAAGTGGTAACTTTAAATTGGCCCTGATTATGCACATATCTATTTATAACAACTGGGATGGAAGCGTGCACGGAAATGGTGAATACTGTAAAGTGAGAAAAAATGGCCCACTATAAATTTTAGCGCCTATGGCGCAACTGCTTCTCAGAGCTAAAATTTATCATGCGCCAATGGTTTTCAATGGTAAACAAACGCTCAAGTCAATCTTTTAATACTGGGTATGTGCCCTTCTGCAATTTCGGATGGTCAATTCTGTTTGTTTATACAACCATTCATGTTAACTGGGTGATGGAGTAAGTTCTGCCAATTTAATAATACTGGATTGACCAATTCTATTTTATTTCCTATTAGTACTATCATTAGCACCGTCCAAAATTGGGTTCTCCCCTTGTCACTTCTTTTTAGTGCCTCGAGGTAAAAATGTGATCAAGCATGGCGATCGTCTGCGCTGACAATACACGATTTGTTATCTTCTTGCTTTGATTAGCTGGTATAAAATAAAACTTTACCCCTGTGTGTTTCTATAGAAAATCATAACGAATGAACCTGCTGTTCTATAATAAATATACAATGTTTACATGCTATTTGCTCAGGGTGATCGAAATCACTGATTGCATTCGATTTCTCTCGGGTTTAGTCTAGGAACTCCTCTGGTTTTATCACAGTCACAATATGAAAGTCCGATATCTCAAACCTGTTTACCGACAACAAATATCTTGCTCTCTGTTACATGGTTATCACTCGTGCGATTATACAATTAATGTATAAGCACTTGCGTCTGTGCTAAAATTTCTCGTTTTACTGTACAGTGCACAGCTCAAATCCAGTTATAACAAATTCTAAGCACAACAGTTTCTGCTATGAAATGCTCTAAAAATAATTCATTAAGTTTGTACATGTATATTGCGATAAACAAACATAAGTATTGTATGTTTCAATATGAATAAGCTATTATAGTATGATATGCTTTACCTGGAAGAAAAACATCCTTTCTCACAAAGAAATATTTTTATTGTTGTGCATTTACAAACATTTTCCCAGAGACTATTAGTCATATTTTTATTTGATTTGTGTGTATGGACATCGGTTGGGATAAGGAACATAAATATCGAAAGATTCACATCCCTAACTTTAGGACTTCAATGAATACTGGGTGCAAAGTAAGAAATAATTGATGCAATACTCTGTAATCTTTTTCTCTGCCTCTTGGAATCTAGCAGAGAAAGTATAGGTGATGTTGAACTAAGCTTAAGGTTCCTTTACTGCAAATTCATGATTAAAAAAACGCCTTTCTTTATATATGGTGAATACCTTTAAACTCGTCTACATGTTTTGATCATTTTATTTCATCAATGTATTGCTGATGAGTACATGTCCTATTGGAGTGTTACATTATGCTCAGCCTATAGGTCTTTTAGATATATTTTGTTAGGGCAGGACTTCTTTTTATGTCTGCTGGAACATTATGTTTGCAGGAATATTGTCATAGATTTTGTAAGGTGTCACGTTGCAAATGTACAATGTTGATATCCTGTACTTTCTTTCAAATTTGGAATCTCTGCTAGTACATTCAAGTTCATGAAATGAATATATTTGGTTTTATGCACATATAGCTGTGCTTGTTTTAAGTTAATTTTCATAGTAAGTAGTTTTTTGTTTCATTGACATCTTATGCCTCTTCACTTGTTATGTATCATGTCACTGCTTGTTTCAAAAATTGAAATACATAAAATTTAAATCATTTATGGGCAAGTACATCAATGAACACAAGTTGTTCAGATTATCCTTCAACTGCAGAGCAAAATATTTAGATATTTAACACTGGCTTTCTGCTCTGTGAAAAATAATACATTCTTAGAATATACTGACAGGTAAGGTAATTAAGAGTTATTCTTTTCTTTTTTACATTTTATCCCCAAGACCATAAACAAAAAAATACATATACTGTAATTAAAAGAAATAATTTTTGATACATTTGATCCTGTTATAAAATTCAAACAGCTGGCTCTCTTTTTAGCTCACCGGAGCTGAAAGCAGGTATTGACCGTGTGCTTATGATAAACAGGAAATCAATGTTGCATGGTAAAAAAATTAGCAGGTGAATGAAATCTCCAGTGAACTTACTCATTCGTAACTGCTATTTGTATTCATTCAAACTAGTGGCAAATTTTTCGACCAATTCTTTGAAGTCGACCTATTTAAAAAAAAAAATTATCTAAATATGGACTCCATCGCCCTATAAACGGGATCGACCTAGATCTGAAAAATACAATATTTAGTGTCAAGTACGTATGTGTTTAAGTTGAACATCGCTCGTAAAAGGCATTGTATGCCATATTTCTCATTCATCGCAGCAATCCCTACAACCCCTATATAAGATGCAGACCTCTTAACAGTTCAAAGTATTTTGCTGTAGAGGTCCCTTTTGTATCTATAGCAGTGTTACTTGGTCGTGATGATATCATTTTTACAAGCCAGGAGAAGTAACATTAAATATACAGGGTAATGCACTATTTACAAACAGAAAATGCACTTAAAATAAGAAATAAATGCACAAAATCCAAGAACAAGTGAAATTAAGTGTAACGAAATTGAGGGGTTTAAATACATGTGTGATGGTGCCTATTTATGAGTGTTGTTTAGCTTTAAGTAGTATCAATTACACTGGTAAATTGAACTAAAAATTAAAGCATCTGTTATCATATAGGAATGTGATGTTTCTTAAATTGTAAAGCATGAAAAAAATCTTCATCTTTTAGATCTATGTTAAAAAAAATGTGTTGTGTACCAGGTTACTGTAAACGTACTACATTTGACTGTGTATTCTATTTAGCGCTTTTGGCGGAATGCAGCTTCCGCTAAATCAAGTACATTGCTAAATGCCATGCATTTATGTATAAGAATAGTCACATTCAGGAATACGCTAATTCAAATCCACGCCAATTGTTAAAAAACTTATTTCCTCCAAATATCGTACACGCCAAATATAATACGTTTACAGTACTTTGGGGCAGACTTTCTGTTTATATTAGGCGTAATAAACATTTTAGTTCATATGTTCATTACTGCCTGTACAAATATTAATTTGATTTTAGGAAATAATGACTGACATGAAAAGTCATCAACATGACGTAGATAAATTTGGTGATGAAGCTCAGACACTTCAGCAGATGACAGGGGAATCTAGAGTAGCTACATCTGTTTCGCAGCTGACCTCCAGATACCAGACAATTCAGCACAATGTTAAGGTATTAGTAACTGCAATTTTTGTAAGCTTATCGCAAATCTTGGTTGAAAGTAAACACGTCAACTGATATAACAATGCGCATACATGTGAAATGTACTATCGGTACAAGAAATATACTGTGTTTTTTCAACATTCACGGGATCATGGCGGAACACTATCATGAGATTTTTGGCGAAAAGTTGCCATTTTCTTATTGTTCTTGCTTGCAAGACACTGAAAAACATCACTTGTGTTTGACATGTAACCTTTCAATGCTTGTGTAGTGTACACAAAACATTGCAAGGGAAGGTGTGAACTGTCATTGGCAATAATTACCTTTGCTATAAAAATGAATCGAAATATCACTATAGGTAGATTTGTTTTTAAAGGGGTATATGATTAAATATTTACATCTGTGGAGAATGATTCCCTCTATTTCTTACGGAAACTTATAGTAATTCATAACTCTAAAGAAACAGTCAGACTGAAATCTACATTTATCGTTTTTGTAAAAATCTACAGCGGCTGACACTGACAGGACTGAAATTTACACACCCCTTTATCGATTGGTCGAAACCTACAGCGACCTAAAAAAAATCACCAACTGCATGAAATAATCATGATGTCAGACTCAAAGTCTCACAGGACGTTTTCCCTGTTTCTTTTAGCTAACGTACTTAAGTACATTAACAGTAATTTAGTGAATTTTACTAACTTTTTAAAATCAATTTATAAATTGATTAAAAGAAAGATGTTAATATAAATAATAAAATGCTTTCTTTGATGATTCATGTGGGTTATGAAGGTAGCGATCATTGCAGAAAAAAATTACTTAACCCGCTTATATATACATTATACACAGTGAGATTGATATTAAATAATTCTATTGAGTTTACTCATATTAAAAAAGTACATTTAGACATACCTTTTTGTGCCTAAAGAGTATCTCAAGTGTGTCTATAAATATAGGAACAAAATAGGCATACATGTACTAGGTATTCATTTATAACTATGTATTTTGTTTCATTGTAGGACATCTTGAAAAAGTGTGAGCAAAATGTTTCGGATCATCGAAACTACTTAGAGAAACAGTCAGATTGTGCTCAGTGGTTGATCAAAGCCAAAGAAAAGTTTGATGCTAATGCAGACACAATTGGAAGCAGATCAGAACTTGAGGAAAAGTTAGAACAAATTCAGGTAAACAGCATGACACCGTATTAATTTTTTTTATAGATTTAAGAAGTGAGTTTATTAACTTTATTAGGATCGACGTATCAAATGAAAAATTGATTAGAAAACTAGATGCAATTGATGAAGTTCTTGGTCAGTCTTTCCTTCGATATGTCAATCAAAACAAAAATGATTAAATATATTCGTGTATAGATAAATGCTTAAATCAAAACTGAAGAGAAAAGTATATACATGTTATAGAAGTGCTAGTATCTCATCAGATTAATAAATATTAAATAATTTTATTTCCTGCCTTTATGGATATACATGTATTTAATTAAGGAATAACATTTATGATTTAGTGTCATATATTTAAATTTCATTGTCATTTGAAGAATTGCCTCTGTCGTTTATAGGAATTGGTAGCAGAGAGAGATGCTGGGTTTGGAAAGTTAAGTTCAGCTGTAGAATCTGGAGAGAAACTGTATCCAAACACAGCAGCAGATGGCCGTGAGGTGATCAGACAGGAACTCAGAGCTCTCAAACTTGAATGGGAGAGCTTATTTGATGACCTCTCAGCTGCTCAGAGAAAGTTGGAAGTAGCTTTGGTGCAGTGGACATCGTTTGATGACTCTTATGGACAGGTGGAACACTGGCTTTGTGACATGGAATCTCAACTGGAAGGACAGACACCTCTCCGATCAACTCTAGAGGAGAAAAAATCTCTGTTACAGAGCTATAAAGTAAGTGTATAAATATTCAATTGCTTCATGATTTAAAATTGTTGGAGTTGGTAAATTAGACACGCCTGTTTTTCTTCATAGGTATTGCATCAGGATGTGCTGTCCTACCAGCGTGTGATAGACAGTGTCGGCGATAAAGCACAGTCTCTAGTTCACAGTAGCAGTGATCCACAGCTATCCAAATTTGTCACTCAAGCGCGTGCCAGATACCATAAACTCTGCACTGCTGCAAAGGTAGTGGTCTTGTTTACCTCATGATGCATTCAATCACATTGTTGAGACTTTACTTGAATGTTTAAACCATATGGCATTCTTTAAGATTGCTTGTGATGAACCTCTTTATTAGGACCCTGTACCATGGAAGCCCAATAGTGATCTGTTTGTCTGTCTGCCTTGTACATGTCCATATTATATATTCTTTACCCCCTTGGCCCAATCTTGTCATAGTATGCATTTGGTTAAAGAGTAAATCACTCAAGTGGCCTTATTAACAGTTGAAAAACCAAAAATGTGTTCCAAGCATTGACTTTAAAAAACCAATGTTTGAAACATTGTTTTCTACACCTCATCCAGATGAGCTCAAACTTCACCTATAGAGTTCCCATGGGAAGAGGGTTTGCAGTGATCATAAACAAATTTCTCTATCAAAGGTCAAGGTCATATAACAATGTAAAAATATCCTTTTCCAGTAGCATATATTTTCTACTTTAGCTCTGTAGGGCTCAAACTTCACCCTGCGGTTAAAGGGTATTCATTGTCCTTCAACCATTTTTTTTAACAATGTCAACATCAAAAATTTTGTGTGTGAAATTCTTGTTTAGAAAACATTTCCTCTCTCCATTGCCTTCTGAAGCTTAAGGTGGCTCGTTACACCTTGAAATAATTTCTAAAAAATATTGGTCTTGAGGTACCTTAAACATTACAAATCAAGTGTTCATGGGTGGAGGATCTGCAGTGACCTTAAACAAATTTCTGAATCAAAGGTCCTTTTCAAAATACATGCAAGTTGTTTAGGACTATAGTACATTTTAATGTCCTTTGCTAAAATAAATAAAATAGGTAATTGCAAACCAACTATTATTGGCGACAACTTTATTCTGCGATTAACAGGAGAAAATCTGGTTTGCGACAACTGATTTTCTTGATCAAGGCATATCCACACCTGTTCTGGTTATGACTGTTCACTGTGAAAAATATTTGCCTCGTGAACCTTGCAAAACTTTCTTGCACACAAATAAAAGTTGGTTTACAGTAGTCATAATTTCAATGATTGTAAAATATGCAATTCTATGAATCCATTACAAGATTGTATAATACACTCAGATGACCATCAAGGCCCACCATTGGCCTTATGTTCAATTTCAAAAGTTAAGTAAAAATCTAATTATGGATACAAGATGTTTACACAGATTCATCAGATGTATAAATTGCCATTCAATATGCTGGGTTTTTTTTGTAGGAGCATGTACATGACTTTGAGCAGTTTGTAGCAGACCACCAGCAATACAATGATGCTTACAACAGCTGTGTAGAATGGCTCAACAATATTCAGGAGAAGTTGTTTGTTTGTGCAGATGTAGCAGGAGACAGACACACAATTCAAAGTCGACTTGATAAAATACAGGTAGAATAGTTACTTATTTTGAATTCTCATTATCTTCCTATAGGCCATCTCAGATAAGAGAGAGGTTTATTTTATTTATTGCATTGCAAATATACACTTGTTAAGTAACTGTATGAAGCTAAAACATTTACAATGTTATCTGCAGCTTTATACAAACTCTTTTAGAAGAAATATCTACAGTTGGGAATATAAAATATATACAGTTGGGAACATAGATTAATATTAAAGTTTTCAGCATTATATTCATTTTTAGCTCACCTGAGCTGAAAGCTCAAGTGAGCTTTTCTGATCACTTTTTGTCCGGCGTCCGTCTGTCTGTCTGTCTGTCCGTCTGTCTGTCCATAAACTTTTTACATTTTCGACTTCTTCTCCAGAACCAGCCAAACTTGGCACAAAGCATCCTTAGGTAAAGGGGATTCAAGTTTGTTAAAATAAAGGACCAAGCCCTCTTCCAAGGGGAGATTATTAAAAATCATTGAAAATTTGTTGGTATTTTTCAAAAATCTTCTTCTCAAAAACCATTTGTCCAGAAAAGCTGAAAATTGTGTGAAAGCATCCTCAGGTAGTGTAGATTCAAGTTTGTTCAAATCATAATCCCCGGGGGTAGGGTAGGGCCACAATGTGGGGTCGAATTTGACATAGGAATATATAGAGTAAATCTTTAAAAATCTTTTTCTCTGAAACTTATCAACCAGAAAAGCTGTAACTTGTTTGTAAGCATCATCAGGTAGGGTAGATTTAAGTTTGTTCAAATCATGATCCCCAGGGGTAGGGTGGGGCCACAATGGGGGGTCAAATTTTACATAGGAATATATTGAGAAAAACATTTAAAGATATTCTTCTCAGAAAGCGATTGGGCAGAAAAGCTGCAACTTGTGTGGAAGCATCCTCAGGTAGTGTAGATTCAAATTTGTTCAAATCATGATCCCCAGGGGTAGGGTGGGGCCACAATGGGGGGGGGGGGTCAAATTTTTACATATTAGGAATATATAGAGTAAATCTTCTTTTCAAAAACCATTTTGTCAGAAAAGCTGAAACTTGTGTGGATGCATCCTCAGGTAGTGTAGATTCAAGTTTGTTCAAACCATAGTCTCTGGGTTTAGGGTGGGGCCACAATGGGGGTCAAATTTTTACATAGGAATATATAGAGTAAAACTTTAAAAATCTTCTTCTCTGAAACTGATCAGCCTGAAAAGCTGTTTTTTGTGTGGAAGCATCCTCAGGTAGTGTAGATTCAAGTTTGTTTAAATCATAATCCCCAGGGTTAGGGTTGGGCCACATAGGGGGGTCAAAATTTTTACATATTAGGAATATATAGAGTAAATCTTTAAAAATCTTCTTCTCTGAAACTGATCAGTCAGAAAAGCTGTTTTTTGTGTGGAAGCATCCTCAGGTAGTGTAAATTCAAGTTTGTTTAAATCATAATCCCCAGGGTAAGGGTGGGGCCACAATGGGGGGTCGAAATGTTTACATATTAGGAATGTATAGAGTAAATCTTTAAAAATCTTCTTCTCTGAAACTGATCAGCCAGAAAAGCTGAAATTTGTGTGGATGCATCATCAGATAGTGTAGATTCAAGTTTTTTCAAATCATGATCCCAGGGGGTAGGGTGGGGCCACAATGGGGGGTCGAATTTTACATATTAGGAATATATAGAGAAAAATATTTAAAGATCTTCTCAGAAACCGATTGGGCAGAAAAGCTGCAACTTGTGTGGAAGCATCCTCAGTTAGGGAAGATTCAAATTTGTTCAAATCATGATCCCCGGGGGTGGGGGGGGGCCAGGGGGGGGGGGGGGGTGTAAAATTTTGACATAGGAATATAAAGGGAAATTTTTTTTTAAAATCATCTTCTAAAACACAATTTGTCTAGAAAAGCTGTAACTTTTGTCAGTTCAGATAGTGTAGATTAAAATTTGTCAAAATCATTATCTTCAGAAGTAGGGTTGGTCGGGGGGGGGGGGGGTTCCAATTTTCCATTTTACAAAGGAATAAAAATTTAATTAATTCACTCAATTAAAAGCTCTAATGTTATTGTATATGGCTTTACTTTGTGCAAGCTTTTAGACATACTGTTGATTCTTTAAAATTGTTTAGACTTTGGCCTCTTGACAATTTTTGAGCCCCATAAGGGGTTCAAAGTTTGATGTAGGTTTATAATCCATATATAAACAGTTGGTTAAGTCTGATCATCTTCTCGAGAACTGCAATGCTCAATATGTGATTTGACTGTAAAATCATCCTGTTACAAAGGCTCAATGATAAACATAAGAATATGCAGGGAATTTTTTTTTATACAGGATCTATTACATGACATTGTTCAGATATTTTGTATATGACTACGTAAAGCTGATTTTATTATGTCTATTGTTGCTCAGGTGAGTGATGTGGCCCATGGGCCTCTTGTTTATTGACAATACTGCATAATGTTGTTTAGAAAGACAGTTTCCTTTCCTTAGGAACAAAGGTTTAGTTGGTTATAGTCATTAACTAATTATTGAACACTAATATAGAGGGATTTCTCTTAGGAATTACAGAGTACGAAGTTTGTTTATATATAGCTGAATATTTACCCTTTTGTTACATTTGTAAGGGTTAGAGTTACCTTTTGACTATGTCAGACTCGCACAGACACCTGAAGAAAATTGTAATGGTTGCTTTTGTTCAGCATTGATAGACATAATTCAAACCCATGTTAAAGTCTGATAAAAAAAAATTCATATTACAGTAGTGTTTCTGCAATTTCAGACATATTATACAGGATTGTTAAAAAGTGTAAGACCTATTTGTGATGTGTTTTGTATAATACATGTATATTCACATGTTGTTAACAGGTAAAATAGGTAGGTTCATGCAAAAAAAAATCACATGCTGTACGTAGAATAACTGATTGTTAATATGGACATATAAAAACATCTTTCAAAAGAACTTGAAGGAGCTGAATGGAATTCAATTGGTTTATATTATCATTTTTGAACTTTTATTTTCAGATTAGATTTACCAAGCTTTTAGTTAAGTCTATGATTAATTAACTTGCCTTTGCAAAAAAAAACTTTTTACTCTTTATTTAATAAAACAAAAATGTATACCAATAAAAACTTAAGTTTCCATCATGAAGTTGTAGGGGTTTTGCTAGTCAGGTTCGTGCTCCATGTGTTCCATGTCTTTACTTTATAAGTTATAAACCACAAGTGGATTTTCGTTTAGAGGAATTTTTGAATAAAGAATACATACACATTCTCAGTACATGCATCCCTAAGGGAAAGGGGAATTTACTCTGTTTACCGTGTTGATGATACTAAAATCATGATTACATAATTAATAATTTATATCGTTCTACATTAATGAATATTGGAATAATAATGCTTCGAGTTTCATCTGATATAAGAATTATCTAATTTAAGACATGAAAAACGTGATTCTAATTTGTAAACAAACTGTTCTTCCATCGTGTTTTTCAATGCTGGGTTTTCCCGCACTCATGCGCAGTGGCATTATGGCGAATCACATTAATGTTCATCAGACGTGTAGCAAAGTTTAGAGACAAAGAACTAAAGACAGAACATGTTTTATGGGCCTAGAGTTTGTGAAACGTCTAATAAGAAGCATGATGTATTATATTTTTACTCAAGCTCATGTCAAAAATTTTACTCCAAATACGCCACATATACCTTTAAGGTTTTTATCTAGGTTAAGTAACAAAGCTTGTATAAAAATATTGAATAGTCTGTTTGCATATGTGTCAGCTTTGGGCATTTGCTCCTGACAAATAGTATTATAAGCTATTTTGATAGCCATTAAGATGTACATATATAGTAAATTGTGACTGAATTACAAAAATACTAGAAGAAATTAAATATATAATAATCATTGCATAAATATTTATAACATTCATATTCAGAAGCGTTAAGCAACAAAAAAGACTTGAACATGTACATGTATTTAGTTTTAATGACCTCCGCCCATGAATACATTATATGAAGCATACAATTTTAATTATGTACACAATGTTGAACATGTTCTTTTTATGAACCTACCTCTTTATTTGTGAAGCATAACATAATAATGGTCTTTCAGATGTATGCATGCAATATTAATACATGTATTTATGTTGGGAATGCTAACCTGAATTGTCACTAACTTAACACTTATTTTTCTTTGCTTTATGATCAGCAACGTTGTGTAAGTTCTTTTGTTTTCCTGCTTTAATTTTATTCAACGTACTTTGCATTTGATTGCAAAAAATGAATGAAAATGTAGAAGCATGCAATTAATCCTTTCGGAATAAATACATAGCATTTTTTAAAATGCCTTAATATTCTGTTTTAGACCTGCATGTGCATGGTAACAACAATTCCAACAAAATCACTCCAATTCAAAAAACTGCTTTCATTACGCTCTGTTAGTTACGTATCACATTCTATTGTTTTTAAAATCTATTATGCCAGGTTTTCCATTTTCTTTTCTATTTTTTTTTCATACCTAATTCATTTTATACCCAACTCAATGAAGTTGCGAGGGGTATAATGTTTTGACTGGTCCGTCATTCAGTCAGTCCATCAGTCCTGTTTTTTGTAAGCGCAACTCCTCTTAAACCGCTGCACTGAATTTCTAGAAACTTCATAGGTATCTAGGACACAATCTGTAGATCTGTATACGCAGGTAGGTTAGGGAAGCATATAAGCAATTTAATGTCTTATTTTGACTGTTATATTCAAAATCGTGAGATTGAACAAAAACTTAGTATTATCCTTTGAAATAGATGTCAATGAAATAAAACCAGGTAGTACATTACTGCCACATCGGTGCGTTATCACATGACAACTGTAAATAGCTTATGTATATTCCTTAACATAAAATGAGATAGAGCAACACTACCCTGTGGTTTCCATAAAACAATCAACATACTAAGTGAACGCAAACATCTCAGTTTTATCAAAACTGCTTCTAGAATCCTACATTCTCCACGAATGAACATTTATTCATCCGGTTATCAAAAAACCTTCCCAACTTTTGTACAGTTTGCACGGAAAACGGTATGTTGCATCAAAATAACACAAAAGGATTCTAGCAGCACTTTTCAATTAAAGCATTGATCAAACCATTAATATGTGTACAATTTGAAGTTCAATTTATACGGGGTAGTGTTGTTCTAGTCAGATTTTTATATTGTAAACAAGGACAGAGGAAAGCCTGGCCGAGAAATAAAAGCAAATTTACATACCTTTTTAGCGAAGAATTGATAAAACTAATATTTATCCCAGTATTCTTTTGTTTAGTTATAAATAAATGACACCAAAATACTTTATTAAAGTTCTTAGATTTCTTATATTTTGAATCTGTTTACCATGCTTTTTGATCAAATTTACATGACATTCCACTTTCAGTCATAACGTCATCATGCAATGTGTAAATCTACGTAATACAGTCTCGTTGTTTAAATATTTTTTTAGAAAGCTGGCTGTATTAATGTAGATAGTAGGTTGCACATGTTGATTTGTAGGAATTGGTTGATGTACTCTGTATTTTTTTTCATTAGAACTCTGCACTATCTAAGATATCAGAAGTAAGTAAATTATAGCTAAATGTGTGTTTCTGACTGTTTCATACATCATAATATATTTAGGTATCATGTTTAGGGTGTGCAGGTAGAATAAGCTAGTGGTTATGATACATGTAGCTACATAATTTGAAAAAACAAACCCTATCCCCTATATTGTTTTATAGATATGTTGTGTGCATCACAAATAAATAATTTTAACTTTTCTTGAAAACTAAATGGCCAATTCTTTTCTTATGTGATATAATTCATCTTTGGAGTTAGAGGAACATATATTTTAAATATCATGACTCTCGCTCTACAGAGGTACTAAGGGCAGAGCTAGAATTTGCCAAAATATGACCATTTTTCAAAAATCATCTAAATCAATCCAAGACAATCACTTTAAATTCAGAAATTACATGTTTAACTGATTCTTAATGATGCAAGCCCTGAATGAATTTAACATATGCAACTGGTAAATAAACTAACAAATAAATAATAAGGTCAGTCCTGTGTGCGGTCATCCAGAGCTACTATCAATGTTGGTAGCTTTCATCTATTGAAGAAGTGAGCCATACATTTGGAATACATCTAAGTAGTTGCATTGTATGTGTATTTGAACGAATTCATTTCTCATTTAGGATATAGTTGCAACCAAAATGGAGGGTGAGCCAAAAGTTCGAAACGTTCTGGAACTAGCAGAAAAAGTACTACCCAATACAGCTCCCCAGGGCAAAGAAATTGTGATGCGAGAGACAGATGCTCTGCATCGGGACTGGGAAGCCTTTGTCAATGCTCTCCAAAAGGTAAAAGGTTTAGCTTTAAATACTATTAACCTAAACTCATGCCTGAAAAAAGGTAGTCATTGTTAAACTATTCTGAATAAAGTAATGCATACTAAAATTGCTTACTTTATGCAAATGGGTTTAGGAAGCTACAACATGATTACTTATGATCTGAGGGAGTGTCATGAGTTTGACTTAAGGTCATTTGGGCAAGTTTAAGGTCACTGGAAAAAAAGTGCAAAATTATGTCCATTCTATATCATTCTTATGGAAAATCATTGAAAGTTCTAACTTTAAACAAAAATTGCTTATGACCTTATGGTCATGCTTGATTTTGACCCAATGTCATTTGAGCAAGTTCAAGGTAATTGGAAGAAAAAATTCATAGTTTGTGTCCAGTCTATACCTTTCTTATGGAGAAACATAGGATGTTCCTATGCTTATGACCTTAGGGTGTGTTGTGAACTTGACCCAGGGTCAGTTGTACAAGTTCAAGGTCATTGTTAAAAAAAATGCATAATTCCTGTTTGGCCATATCTTGTAATGGAAAATGATTAGAAGCTAAAATTTGACGCAAAGATTGCCAGTGACCTGTAAATATGTCCTTATCTTGAGCTTTGGTCTTTTGTGCAAGTTCAAGGTCACTATAAGAAAAATGATGCATTCATTACTTTCCAATAGAGATATTTTTTCTTAGCAGGATCATTTGTGAGCTTGCTCACAGTATGTCTAGTTTTGAAGAGTTTTTGTACAATTTGTTACTGTATTTACCCAAATAACAGTGTTTTTAAGGGTCATTAAAGCATATCGATCATTTATAATCACACATGGTTTTTTTTTTCACCAGACAAAAGCTGACTTGGAGAATTGCATGGATCAGTGGAAAGAGTTTGAAACATGGCAGGACAAAGTGTCATCATGGCTGAAAGATCTAGAAGCTCGTGTCAGAGACACAGAATTGAAAGCAACACTGAAAGAAAAACAAACTCAGCTAGATAGGCTGAAACACATACACAGAGACTTAATAGAACATCAGGGTGATATAGACAGTTTAAGTGACACAGCCCAAGACCTTGTTCGTGTCAGTTCTGACACGCGTGTCATAAGTCAGGCATCACAGACTGGTACAAAGTATCAAGTAATCTACACTAATGTTAAGGTTAGTTCTGAAAATTTTACTCCTTATACCTTGCTCTGTTTTTATGGTGAGCGGTGCTCTTGTAACAAAACATAATTTTTCAGGAGCTATGTAGACGATGGGATCAGTATGTCTTGGACCATCAAGCTTACAATTCCTCCTTTGATCAGTGCAGAAATTGGCTGGGTGAAATGAGGAGAAAGCTGCAACATTTGTCAGATACAAGTGGAGACAGAAGAGTAATTCAGGACAGATTATCACTTGTACAGGTAAAGTAAACTGTCACTCATTCACTTCTGTGAGTATTTATAATCAATTTATGTGTGGATTTTTTTTATTCTTCTATGTAGCTTTTTTATTATACTATAAGTGGTGATTTAATTTTTATGGTTTTCATGGGTACCCCTGACTCCTGAATTAACATCTTAAATGCATTATGAAATTTGATATAATTTATAAATCATAAGAATGAATCTATGAAATAACATCCCAACAAACCTGTAAAGAACCGACCACCCTTGGAGAATAAAGTGATTCAAAAGAAGTTAGTTTTTTTCCTTCTAAATATCTTAAGATTTTTATGGAATAGGAACAAAGACTTCATTCTAAGTAAAGGAAATATCTGCATGATCTTTTCGAATAATTCTAATGTAAAATAAATTTACTGATTTTTTAGGTCGCCTGAGTCACTAAGGTGACCTATTGCAATTGGTCTTCATCCATTTGCGTCTGTCGTGCATCGTCCGTCATGCCTAAACAATTTTCATTTTTGGTGTGATGATCATAATATCTCGATGTTAAAATGTTAAATTGTGAAATTCACTGCCCAGACCATGGGGCAGAAGTTGAGGCTTTTGATTAAAAAAAAAGGGGGGGGGGGATAAATATGGTCATAAGTATTTTTACGTCATCCATTAGCAATCTTAACTTTATCTTGAAAACTAAATTGTCACTTGGCAATATTGAATTTAATATGTGTTCTTTTTTGGAAAATCAACTTTAATATCTTGTGCATTGTATACTTGTAGAAATTTGTGCGCTTTATATATGAAAATGTGAATAATATAAAAGATTGACCGTTTAAGATCTGCAGGTCTCTTATTACCAAAAGTTAAAAATTTTTGGCCCCTGGAGCTAAGGTATAGGTAATCCGAGATACCTCCGACTCTTGATCCCCCACCCCCCACCCCTACCCCCATTTTCATGAATGAATGTTTTTTGAAATATCAAAAAATAAAGCAGGGTAACAATTAGAGGAGTCCCAGATTAGGGTTTAGACTTCAAAATGAAGCTTAAAATGCAAACATGAGACTCAAACATAGTACTCAGGTTACTTATCAAATAAAATGACATCTGGTCAGCTCATAAAATGGGTGTTAAAGAAAGAAGCAAGTTGCTTACACAATTCTGCTTCAATGTTTTTTCTTTTACAGGCAGGATTGTAGTAAAACAGTAAATAGATATCTACATGCAGTTGAACAACCGAAAAAATAATCCTTCCCTAATGTATCTAAATGTTTCAAAACTATTTGTTATCATTATTTCAGGAACTTGTATCAGATAAAGAAGAAGGATTACACATGCTTCAGATATCTTTAGACAATCTCCAAATTGTGTTGCCAAATACATCGGTAGCAGGAAGAGACAGCATGCGGCGTGAGATGCAGGTGCTACAGTCTGAGTATGATGGACTGTCAGCAGACATCAATGACTTAAAAACTAAGCTAGACAGTACTCTAACCCAGTGGACAGTATATGATGACAGCATTGAACAACTTGGCCGTTGGCTGAGAGATCTAGAAGATCAGTTGGAGGCAGAGACCCAGTTACAGAACACATTACAAGAGAAAAAGTTACAGCAAGAGAGGGTGAAGGTATCTTAATTTCCAAGTCAAACAACCATCAAATTGAGGATTGCTTTATTATTGTTATATTTATTTATGTGGGATGTTAATGTAAAAGAGTATGTCTTTTATGATAGGTTCAGCAGTTAAATATTGCCAGTCAACAGAGTACAATTGATAATCTGAATGATAAAGCTGAAAATCTGAAGGCAACCAGCAAAGATCTCAACTTAGGAAATCAAATAAAGCAACTTGTTTATAGATACGAAAAGCTTTTAGAAAATGTGAAGGTAAAGTATCAGTGGTTAAAACTATAAAATTTGCAAATTGCTTCTTTCATGTTTTCATTCAATTAATGCAAGCAAGATTTTGAAAGTTCTTATTAAAAAAACTTTTGAACTTTTTTCTTGTTAGTTTGGCATCAGAATGAATTCAAAGTAAATTATATTTTATAAATGACATCACAGCATTTTACTTTAACCCTTTTAACAACGTTGATATCACTAAGACAAAATACACAACATATTTGTTTAAGAGTTTGATATTTGTGCATACAGTAATTTTATATTACAGAAATTGATGAATAGATGTGAAAAAAATGTCAAAGATCACCAAGTTTATCGAGACACATTTATGGAGGCAAGTGATTGGTTGAGTTGCATGGTAGATCGTCTCAATATATGTAGTGATGTCAGAGGCGACAGAACTGTGGTAGAAGCACAACTTCATAAACTACAGGTAAAAAATTCTTGAAATATCAGTAATTATCTTTCTTCCTAAGTAATATTGAGTAATTTATTATTCAGGATGTAGATTTGTTTTTAACCGGGTCTTCCAACGGAAAAATCCGGTTATTGAAATGGTGAAAATGGCGGGTGGGTGGGTGGGCTGCCACCAAAAGGGTACCCTTATTGTACGGATAACTCCTCCTACAGTTTTCAAGATAGGAAGTTGTTCTTTTGCAGATCAATAGTACATATATCAGAGGTGTGCATATTGCTAGGATTTTGATTTCTGATAATTTATAAAAAAAAATACCAGCGTTTGAACTTAGTCATTTTTCGACAAAATATTGCATATAGGGTACCCCTATTTTACGGGTAACTCCTCCTACAGTTTTCAAGATAGGAAGTTGTTTTTTTGCAGATCAATTGAACACATATCAGAGGTGT
>WFKH01006014.1:33695711-33749403 GCA_016163765.1 Magallana hongkongensis
GTACATATATCAGAGGTGTGCATATTGCTAGGATTTTGATTTCTGATGATTTATGAAAAAAATATCAGCTTTTGAACTTAGTCATTTTTTAGGCAAAATATTGCCAATGGGTTCTCAATTTCTCTGGATACGGTAGGCAGTGTTTATCAATTCAGGGTTGACATGGATTATGAATACAGTTCACATAAAAGAAAACCCGGTTTGCTGTCACATTGACAGCTTTTCACTTGTTCATTACTCTAATACTGGGGCTTTTCATCATTAACATATCTCTGTGGTGCAAAATGTGGAAAAGCAATTTCGAAGACCATATATTGTCATAATTAGAGACGGAAACAAATTGTGATAAACATACAATCTTCAATTTTGGCAAATTTAATTGGAAATAAAAGAATTTTATTGTGGTGCAGATATATTTGTCTATGGCACAATATAGTTTACTATGGCACTAATGTACCATAAGAAGGCTGCTGGAGTACCCTGGTTATAGCAAAATGATTTCAATTAACAAATAACACCAGTACTGAATATTGTTCCCATTCAGGATATATTTGCAAACATGGACTCTGGCAAAGAAAGGCTAGAAAATACATTGGCAAAAAGTGACCTGGTTTTACCAGAAACTTCTCATCAGGGTCAGGATCTTATTCAAGAAGAGCTCAATATGCTCACAACAGAGTTTGATGGCTTTTCACAAGATTGTGAGGACCTGCAGGACACACTAGGTAAAACCAATCGCACGATTGTTTTAAAATTTAAAAGTCAAATAGTCAATGCTTAGGTAGTAAGACATGAACATGACCCTAACTTATTCACAGAGAAATTGCTGGGTGAATGGTTGCGTTATGAAGATGAGTATGGGGAGCTGATTCAGTGGATGAAGAGCACAGAGAGCAGTATGAAAGCCGAGTCAGAGCTGAAGGCATCTCTGGAAGAAAAAACTATTCAGTATGAGAAACAGAATGTAAGTATCTTTTTGAACCTTCCATAAATTTTTAAAGGTAGATAAAATATTGTTAATGAATACCAGTATACATGAATTATGTAAACTATAAGCTGAAAACTGTCCATTGTGTGAGGGAAAGAACTGATCGAGGCCTGTAGGGCAACGTTTAGTTCTTTCTCTCACAGAATGGACAGATTGAGGCTAATATCCGACTTGAAACATTACCTTCTTTGTTTTAAAAATGGACAGAATCAGGTAAACCTGTTGACAATGCTGATAAATATATTTTTTAACTTGGAACAATGAAACCATTCCTGTTTAGAACTTTCTGTTGTTCACTTAATGGACAGTTTCAGGTATGTGCAAGGGGTTTATAAAGGTGCTGTGAAAATTTCATATCCATTCACTCTTCTACTTAGCAACACCAGCATCTCATTCTCTACTGGGGAGATCATTTCTTATGTAACAATATTCAAGGATTTAAAGAGGTACTGCATATACTGATGCTGTTTTAAGTGATATTCTGGATATGGAGGGTGGGAATTCTGAACCAAATTTTGATATGACTTACAAAATCATTTGATGAAATAATTAAGCCAACTAACACAAAGAATGCATTGACCGGCCTAGATGCAGAAATTTTGTCCAGGGGTGTGGAGGAGGTTGACTTTCAATGTTTAGATTTATGAACTCTTTCATGTAGTCTGGATGATTGAAAATTAACTTTTAGATATGTGAAGAATGTGCAGTGAAATTTGTTTTAATCTAAGTTCTGATCATATCAGATGTGATTTGCTGTTATAAGTAATTAAAATGATAATATGAATTAATTTTGATTGGAGTAAAACCAATATCACTAATAAGCAGTACATGTGAAATGATTTTGATATAAATGCCAGATGGTCATTATATGTCAATGAAAGTTGAATATTCAAAAGCTGGAACAGGAGAAGTCAGTAACACATACAGTAGTACCTTTTTAAAACTGGTTTTTTAAGGCGTCGAGCTAATGCTCGGCAGCCTTCTAGCGATCGTCTGGATTGGCAATCGTCCAAATTTTTCACATTCTGCACCGCCTTTTTAAGGCGCATAAGAAATAAGTTCCTTAAAGTATTACAAGATTTTTATTCCATTTATTCAACTAAATTATGTACAAAAAACCCAACTTTGCCTCTCTGGTTATTGACAACTCATTGCATAAGTATAAATTTGCTTAATCAAGAAATGGCGGATGAATACAATAAGGTGTATAAATTCACTAAATTTTAGTTTAGCTTATCGCTTACATTTTAATTGGAGACCGTGCCCGATGAAAAAAAATTTGATATGTAAATTTATTTGTTATCGGGCACGGTCTCCAAAATAAATGTAAGCGATAAACGTATCTAGTGATTTTGTTGCAATAAATAAACACGATAATGCAGCTTTTTAGATAGCACGTGGTGTGGATTTGTTTGTAAACAACCATACAATATGTTTCAAACGGGAATTGAAATAAATAAAAGTATGTTTTATTATTATAATTAGGGAGACACTGTTATTGTATTCAAATTATGAACCTGTGAACATTGTTCAAAGACTGTTTAAAGCAGAAAGAAAATTATTTATTTTTGAACTTTGAAATTTCTTCGATTTTTGTTACTATGATGAGTTATTGTATTATAAACACATCACTACCTATTTTATAAGGAAATATACTGATTTTTGTTTTTAAAGCAGCACAAAACATAATTAATTTTCTTTTTTATTCTAATATTATTTGATATACGACTATTAGTACAGAAATTCAAATTATTGACCATATCTATATAAAAAAAAATGTCAGCTCGACGCCTTTTGTGGCCGTTCCGGCCTTTGATTTTTTGTTTAGGTAAATGCCCACGGGTGACTTTCTGTCTGCCCCTGGGGATGGGGGATGGGAGGTTGTTTTAAATAAAACGTGTACATGTATGCTAACCACCTTGTTTTAGTTTATCTATGAAAACATATACACATAAAACCTATCTTGAAAGTTAACAATTATGGGAAAATTATTTTCTATCAGAGCCTCGTAACTTTTCAATAATAGGTCATGCACTCTATTATGATCTTTAAGTTTTCCGGTAAAATTAAAGGTTTCATAGTACTTTTTGAAAGATTTCAGGCAGACAGGTGGTCATCATTACAATATTATAATTTTTCTACTCCAAAATAAAACTTAATTAAATGCATATATGACTCTCCTCGACAAGTTTGTGTATGGGCTAGGGTACTCAGGTGACCATTAAGGCCTATTGGCCTCTTGTAAATGTTTCTCTGCTGTATTGTGCTACCTGTCTCATTCTCAAGATGTTGAGCATTAAATTTGTTTCTTTATTTGCAAATGTGATGTCTTTATTCTTGTTTCCAACTTACCTGTAGTCGTCCAAAATGTCAACAGTTTTACCTGTTTATGTCCATTATTTTCAAGAATTATGGACAGTTTTCTATACATTATTGTAAACAATGGACATATTGGATTGTTTTTAAATTTAGACATATTTGATCTTGTATTAAAGCCAAAATAAATAAGGGATTACAAAACAAAAACCTTTTAAGAATACCCATGCACACAAGCGCGCACACACACATTTTCTTGAGACAAATCTTCATAGTGGCAGCTTTGTCTTCGTGATTCCAAGACTGTTGATTTAAACAAGATTAAGTCTTCTTTTAGAAAGAGGATAAACTAAATGCAAGGAAACTTTCATTGATTTTTTTTAATCATTTAGTTTTTAAAATCTCATGAGTTACTCAGTTGATCTATTGATGTCAAGTATTTGTCTGTGCTCATTTGTAATGCATACATGTGATATGTACCGGCGGTACGCCAAATGTACCGTTTTATCGACCCCATTCACGGTGTACCGGCGGGACACCAAAATTCACGGAATATGAAAATTTGTACAGTTTTTTGAATTTTAACTGTCATGAAAAAGTTCATACAGAATTGAACGTTTTCGCTGAGGTGTACACTACGTGCCAGCAGGCTGTGTCTAAGTCACAGATTTCACACGGCACCAGAATACCATTATCAGCTAGTTATTTCAACTAACAGGAAATTAATTGTAAAAAAAACCCCCAAAGCATTTGATTTATTCTACACCAAGACCACAAAATCCCATGAACATAGCCATGAACAAATCAGAAAAATTCCGTCAGATTACATTCTACAAAGTTTAGTTTAATTTCTTATTATGCAACAATATTTTTCTGGGTTCAAACACGAACGCTTGGTTTAATGGATGATAAAAAAATCCAACCTCTTATAATAAACTGTTACAATGGATAAAAGCAGTGGATTTTATATTTTACTGTTTAATTTTTTTAACTTTGAGCCTACGATATGCCGATCCGGGGGATAAGCCGAGGCTCGCGCACAGGAAAAAAAAAATTGGCCTATTCCCAAAAAATACATTATAATGTTATGTCTTAAAATATTTGAGAAATTTTACAAGTTTTACAGTATTTTGATACGAAAACTGTAGTTCAGGTGAGCATGAAGCCCATAGGTCTCTTGTTTTGAATTGAATACGCTTCAGATCCCAACATGTAACTAAACATTTTTATTTCATGCTATATGACCAAATTATGAGAATGTGCCTCCAAGAGATGTTGTAACACCTCATCATTGTACTTTTGGGTTTGGAAATGTGTTAAAAGCACATGTCAGTTTATTTTCAAATATCTAATTATATTTTGATAACAATCCAAGCTGTTGAAATGAAGACAAATAGGATTTTAGTTATTTTCTTGAATAATCTTATTTTGGGGTGTCTTTATTAATTTGACTTCAAAATTGATTCAACTTGGGATTGCATTGTTACAAACTCTGGCATATTTATATAAACATTATTTAATATTATATTATATTATATATTAATATTATATAAAAATTTGGAGTATACATTGCTCCAATTTTAATGTTTATATACATATGCCAGAATTAGAAAAAGAAAGTTATGTTTTTGATATTTCAGGCTATACAAGAAAAAATTACAAGTAAACAGGAAGCATTTGATTCTTTGGCTGAGCGTGCTCAGACCCTGCTTCAGTCAACCACAGACAACCGAGTGACCTCACAGCTCACTCAGCTCAGCTCCCGCTATACAAGCCTCATTGCTTCTTCAAAGGTCAGTATCTTGTACATAATCTTCAAAGATACACAAAACCTTGACATGAATAAAGTAAAACTGTGTGTTATGAGCAATGTTGCAAGCATTATATGTATATATTTGAATTCCGATCACTTTCCAATCGTCATAATGCATGGAATTAATTTTATCATGCAGCAAAAGCTCCTTTTAGATTAACTGTAAATGCAATTTTATTAATAAAAAATCAAGGAATAAATAAGAAATGGTTTGGAGTTTTATCGCAAAGCTCACTTGGGTGTATTCGCTGCGAGCGATATTCTGATGCGTTCAGTGACGACACTATTGGGATCGCGAGTTGCAGTTAAAAAACAAGCATTTTCATTGGCCGTTTTAGTACCCGCCCACTCTTACCTGCTAACGTGGTATTGATAATTTATGCACCAACTGCCAGATGTGTCATTTAACTCTCTATCTGAACTGCAAAAACTAAATCACTGCAATAATTGACTAAGAGTTTCCATAATAATAGCTTCTTCTTTTTTTATGTAAACAATTGTCAAAAACACGTTGTTTAAACAGGTTCAATCCCCAATTCATTTTTCAGTATAATATATACTTCATCGATAAATTCAAACCATTTTAACGCATCAATTTAAGATGAGGCAGTATTTATTTTGTTGTAGCTTGTTCCAAAGATTTCACAACAGATACTAACAATAAATATTACATAGCCTATATTGCATTTTAATTAAATTTAAGTGTGTTAAATTATGGTTTATAAACAATTTTTAATTAGTCTGTGTACCTGTGTATATTCTGTATTTGTTTGCATTATTTCCTTTATTATATTTCTCTGTTGTGTTTTAACACTTATAGCTGCGTGGATCAAATTACATGCTTAGCCTGTTGTTGGGCAATATTTCTATTTATAAATTTGGTCAGTGTTATCATATTACTAATTACATGCATTAGATAAGATAATCAGGGGAATTGATACCTACAGGGGGGAGTCTGGTATTTATGTTCATTGTTTAGAAGAAGACGCTATTGTGAAGACGCTCGATTAAGAAGCTACCCACCCTCCATCCCCATCAACTCCCTTGATTCTCTGGGGCTACTTGTTCGTGTTGCATTCATTCCTTGGGAATTTCCCCCAAGTCTATGTTTTAAATTTTTGTTTGAAGTCTCTAAGGCACTTAGAGATATTAATTATACTGTTACAACCATTTTTTTTATACTATAGGAGTTATGCATATGTTGGTTAATGTAGTCTAGTTGTCTAGTTAGTATTTTAGCTTTGAATACACCGGTAGTCTAGTTGTCTAGTTAGTATTTTAGCTTTGAATACACCTTGCAGTTGGTTTATTCCTTTATGCTCGCTGGGATCAGCCCCGAGCGCAATCTGTTCTTGTCTCGAGGCCCGCTGGAGATCAGCCCCGGGTCATGCTTCGTTCTAATATATGCCCGCTGGGATCAGCCCCGGATCATGCTTCGTTCTAATTTATGCTCGCTGGGATCAGCCCAGGGCACAATCTGTTCTAGTCTTGAGGCCCGCTGGAGATCAGCCCCGGGTCATGCTTTGTTCTAATCTAAGCCCGCTGGGATCAGCCCCGGGTCATGCTTCGTTCTAATTTATGCCCGCTGGGATCAGCCCCGGGCGCAATCTGTTCTAGTCTTGAGGCCCGCTGGAGATCAGCCCCGGGTCATGCTTCGTTCTAATTTACGCCCGCTGGGATCAGCCCCGGGTCATGCTTCGTTCTAATTCATGCTCGCCGGGATCAGCCCCGAGCACAATCTGTTCTAGTCTTGATGCCCGCTGGAGATCAGCCCCGGGCATGGGTCTTGTGTTGTTGTCATGCTAACAGCCCAGGCTATTGCTGTTAGGGAAGGAATGAGTAGCCCCCAAGCGCCAAACTATTTACATATGTATTTTTTGGTGTTGACAAATATATGTTTATTATTGTTTTATGTATGATTGTAGTTCGGTTTGCAGTGTTTGTTTATTTAGCTATACTAGATGTTTGGGTATAAGACCCAATAAAGTTTTTGGCTTCCTCTCAACTCTTGTTAATTGTTTATAAATTGAACTTTGACCGATTAATATGACACACTTAGAACTACAAGTGTGCATGTGTTTTCAAACATACACAAAGTTTGAAATTTACGGCATATAAACGTGTTCAATGACTGATCTGTGATTAACGTTATTTTGTACATCACTTAGTCTATAGAAACAATCATTTTATTAAATGTTCCTCGATATTCATCAGACAATATTTACTACTGATGTTGACACTTTACTTGCCGCTGACTTTCAAACACGTTAATCGTGGGAACTTCTCTTTTTTTCTTTTCATTAACATAATTTACGCATGTACGTAAACATCACCTCGTTTGTTATCAAATAACTGATGTAATTTTAAACTTGCTAGTACAACTTTATGAGAAGTTTTCTTTCTCCGACATATCTTTCCACGTGTTATCATCATGTTCTCACATGCATTTGATAAATGGGCGGTCTATATAAATGCGCCAATCAGTCTGAGAACCTTTATTGCGAATCGCAATTGAAGTACACACCGATTAGAAAGTGTCGTCACTCAACGCAATGCCACATTGGTCGTAGCGTATACTTACATGTAAGATTTGCGATAATATTATATCAGAGACTTGAATGTCATTAGGACGTATACTGAAATACTCTTTTAACTGTATTGTGAAACCACCTGTATATGTATCATGATTTGGTTTTAAAGCTTAGACAGTATTCATCTGTTCATTTAATTTTCTCACAATGTTGGATTTTTCTCATTCTGTATTTTACATCATTTACATCATGTCAATAGTAAACATTCCAAAAGTAAAAGCATTTAATGTTCTTTAGTTGCACTAGTCGGTATAATATTGTCAGATATATCAGTGTCATTATTTTCTGTTTTAGGAGTTGATGAAGCGGTATGAACAACATACAATGGATCACCAACATTACGCAGAAGCATACAGTGATGCTGCTAGATGGCTTCAGACTAACAGAGAGCGGTTGTCTGTCTGTGCAGATACTACAGGAGACAGACACAAGATCCAGACTCAACTAGAAAAACTTCAGGTATTTTTATGCAGCAGAGGATGTACTTGCTAGAAAATTAAATTTGTTGATTGTGCCAGCGGTATACTTAAAATAAAACACAGTTTCTTGAACACACATCCATACCAAATCCATGTTTATTTAAGAAATAAGTAACTATCATTTTTGGATGTATATTAGAATATAAATACGGGTTGGTCACGTGATCAATTCCCATAAAGCACGAAGGCTTTGTAACCTGATAATATTTTATTAATCACGGTCTGATTTCTTTCACAGGAATTTGTAGTCGTAAAAGAAGAAGGACAGCTTCAAATCAGCACTGCCAGTACGTGGGGAGAGAAGACGATGAACAACACCTCTATGGAGGGTCGTGAAATGATCCGAAAGGAGTTGCAACAATTGCAGCAGGAATGGGATAACATGATTTCTGAAGTAATGGACACAAAAGTCATGTTAGAATCTTGTTTGCTACAATGGTCAGACTACAGTGACAGTTATGAGAAAATTCAGAAATGGCTTAGAGACATGGAAAAACGCTTGAGGGAAACTGAACCTAAAGCTGATCTTGGAGAGAAAAAGTCTGAACTGCAAAGACTGAAGGTTAGATGACATTATATTATTATTTCTGTGTAAAGTATGCCACTTTCTTGGGTTAAGGTCTTAATTAAGAATTTATTGTGCTTATCTGATCTTTTGAACATGTAGCATAGCAAAGTGTTTATCTTGTTGGGAAATTTTTACCCCATGCAAATAAAGTTTGGGGGTATTATTGAGTCATTATATCTTTAATTTCATATGTATGAAAGTATATGTGTAAAAAATATTCCCAAGATACTTGTGCTTACACTTTTTTCTTTGGTCATTATCTCAGGATTTGCACCAGCTTTTTGATAGAGACTGGACAATAATTTATCCTTTTAAAGGTGTTTTGTTCACCAGAGCATTTACAATTACAAATTTTAGCTTGTTTTCTTAATCTACACGGTCAGTCATCTTAAAAATTTAGTATGTAGTCATGTAATCATGGTCCCAGGGTCTATGGTTCAGAGGATTTTTGTATGAAATGAATTTGTATAAAATAGAAGGCAAACTTAGTGTATGGTTAGAATGAACATGAAAGTCTCAACCAATATTATGAAATTTATGGCCCTTGGTATTTCGTATGAAAAACAGAGCAACATTTTACAAGTTTCACCTTGGCTTCTGTTTCACTTTCCATAATTATCTTTATGAATATTTATGAATATATATTTATTAGTTATTGTCAATTTTGTTTAATGCAAGAGATTCTAATATTATGTAAAGAAGTCAAGCCAACACAAAATCTTGCTGAATTGTTCATTCTGAGAAATATTTAGTGCTACTATAGAATGTGTTTATTGATTATTTTGCATTCATCTACTGATGTCCCTCATTAGGTTTGACTTCAGGGCATTATTTTTTCTTTAGTTACATAATATGATATATTGTAAGAGTAGATTTTTGTGATAGGGAAAACTTAGTTAACTTGTTTACACTGAGCTATAAGTGTGTATAGTCACAAACCATACAGACTGTTTGTTTAGAGACAAACTTCCTTCTTTCTATTTAGGCCCCCTTCTTCTAAAGTTAGGCCTAGATGTCTTAGACATACGTATTGGTGGGGTTTTTTTAACATTAATTTTTAAAAACTTTTAATCTTATGAATAGTAGCGATACTTATTTTTGTTTCCCCCAAAACCTTGCGCTTAATTACTAAAATTATGTGAACCATCATTAAATCATGTATAAATTGGATTTGTGTGTTATATATTAATTGTATTTTTGCTCTGTTTTGTAGAGCATCTACCAAGATGTGGTGTCTTATGAGCCAATGATAGAGTCAGTGCGTGCAAAGGCTGATGACCTTGCTACCAATAGTCCTATCAGCAAACCTACAACAGACACATCTCAAATTTTGAACAAATACCAGATTATCAAAGACCAGGCTATGGTAAGATTTAACAAATACATATTGAATACTTGCCTTGTATGTTTGGAGTGGAATTTGGATCATAGAGAAAAAATCTTATCAAAAGGTCATGTTTTTCTTACTGTATTTGATTGCAATGTGAAAGTTGTTCTCTTATTACATTTTAGGACATGTTGTCAAAATCAGAACGCTGTGTTGCTCAACATCAGACTTATCATGACTCTTGTAACGGTTTTGTTCATTGGTTGAGAGCTGCCCGGGAAAAGCTTGCAACCTGTTCAGATACATTTGGAGAAAAGTCAACCATTATTGGAAAAATTGAACGAGCTAAGGTATACATTACTCCTTTGTTGTTTGAATTTTTTTTTCCATCTTTGCTTTGCATTTTCAAGTCAATTTAACAATCATAATAGCAATTCCTATGTTGATAGTTATGAAATTTTTGTGTATCTGTTAAGCACTATAATTTATAGATGTCCAGACTTTCAAAGGTGAGAACGGGTTTGTTTTGATTTTGTTTGACACTTTAAGACAGTACCTACCACATGCATTTGTAGGCTCAGAATCAAGAAAAAAGAAAGAAAATGCATAGTTCCAAAGTTTCTTTCTCACAAGTGCTTTCTGGATTTAAACATCAGTCTTCATGTGAACATACATAAGATATTTATGTTTATATGTATGTTCACCTGAAGATGGAGGTTTCAATCAAGAAAATGCTTGTGATGAAGAAACTTTGAACTTGCAATCCCTGTTGCCAATTATCCAATTTACCAAATTGACTTCTTTATTAATGAATGTTCACTTTAACTTCAGCTATTGAACTTTACATACAGCACTTATAATGTACTAATAGACCATAAACATGCTCACAATCTGTGATTATGGTGCTTAATATGGCAGATAAAGATGGAGTAACACACACACTTGCATACACACACACATGCACACACACACAGTTTCATGCCAAAATCATGTACATTGATTTCGGTATTATTTTCCTGTTCTATAACACAGGGTCTTACAGCAGACATTGGAGAGGGTACACAGAGACTAAATGATGCCACAAAAACAGGAGAGAATACTTTATCCTCTACTTCTCCTTCTGGGCAAACTAAAATACGCAAGGAATTAAGTGTAATGAAGAGGGATTTTGAAGAGTATCGTGTCATGCTCAAGGAAGCTCAGGATGATTTGGAAAGATGTCTTAGTCGTTGGAACGAGTTTGAAGACAGTTATAATCAGTTCAATAGCTGGCTGAAGGAAACTGAAACATATCTTCGATCTGATCTTGACTTAAAGAGTAACTTAGATGAAAAGAAAAAGCATTGGGAACAATACCAGGTTTGCTTTACATATACTTGAACACACATTATATGAAAGAGGTAAAATGCTACTATTTTAATTTGTTGAATTGATTGATCATTGTTTTATATACAGAATTACATGGAAGAAGTTCTAACTCATCAAAGTTCACTAGATCGAGTCAATGAAAGGGCTCAAGCTCTTTTACAAACCAATGCTGATGCCAAGACTTCTCATGCTATAACCCAGCTAACAACCAGGTACCACAGTGTAATCAGCATGTCCAAGGTTTGTTACTTTTAAATCATTTTAGTATCAAGTTTTGATTTTGTAAAGCAAAGGACTTTTGATGATATCAAGTTCCAGCACCATTAGATTGTTGTTACATATATAAAATAAAAGAGAACTGACAGAAAAATTAGCAATTACTTTGGTAAATTCATAAGTCTTTTTGAAGGCATTTTTCCTTTTTGGATTTTGTTAGGCACACAGTTTTAAGGATATGTGAATTGGTTGGCAATAGCTGTACCAATGCAAATTGTTGATTTGTTTCTTAAGGAAGGAGTCTTCTCGTTATCAGACATCCTTCTAATATTAAGAAATTCATAAAATTTTGACACAGTCAAACAGATCATATAACCAAATGATTCTATCAGTTTAATCAAATTTGACCATCTTGTTTTCGCATCAAGGTCAGATCAAGGTCACTACCTTTTTCCTGAACTTAAAGCTGAACACCGCTCGTAAATAGGCACTGTCCGCCATATTTCTCTTTCACTACTGATGTCCCTACAACCCCTATATAAGGCGTAGACCTCTAAACAGTTCAAAGTATTTTGCTGTAGAGATCTCACCTGTGTGGACGTACATCTTGCCTCGCCGTGTTATTCGGTCGCGATGAAATTATCAAATTTTACGCACTTTTTTCAAGCCAGGAGGATACTAACATCAAATAAATTGCTGAATGCATCATTTACAAACTGAATATGCACATAGTATAAGAAATAAATGCATAAAATCCAAAGACCACGAAAGGAATACTACACGTCGGCCACGAGTTTCAGGTGTGCAATCGGGTGTAACGAAATCGAAGGGTTTATATACCAGGTATCTGTGTGACGGTGCCTATTTACGAGCGGTGTTCAGCTTTAAAGGATGATAAAAGTAAATGAAGTTATCTGCAGTTATGTAAACATCTGTTTTAGATATGAACTTTCTATTCTTCGATTAAATGATAGAATATCTGAATATCTATCAGCTTATATCACTAAACTGGAATCAATATTTAAACTACAATTGATATTGCTTAGCCCGCACTTCCTCTAATTTTCTTAAATTTTGAAGATAGTTTGATTATTTTTTTTATGCTTCCAATATTAAGATATTTCTGATTTTATATATCATGAAGACCTTACATAAAGATATAAATTGACAGAAAGGCTAATATATTGACCATTTAATAAGAGAGAAAATCCAATTTTAGTGATTTTTTCACACAAATGTATTTATAGAATGAGCGTCTAAAAAAGCTAATAAAAATGTAAATTGATAGGCAAATCATATTTTAAAAACATAATCTGAAATCCAAGTACCTTATCATTAGTTCACATCAGCTGAAAAAATCCAACATTAATTTTATTGTTTTAAAAATGCTAAATAGACTCATAAATCTACCGCAATTCTGAATTGCAAAAACATGTGATATTTTCCTACGCCAATGTTCCGCCAAAAATATAGTCCTTGTTAGATTCTAAACTTTGATAACTATTTCTATGCGAAGTTGTATGATTGTAAAAAAGAAAGAAAAATATGATATTTTAATTTCCTTTCATCTTGATTTAATGACCAATTAATCAAATTTACTTTTGACAAGTCGAAAACCAGAAAAGACTCCTTCCTTAATTGATTATTTAATTAATAAATTACAGAGAAATGAAGCTAAAAAAATCATTTTTTAAAATGGGACCTATGGGAATTTGTTGGGCCACAATGGGGGGGGGGGGGGGGTTAAGTTACATTGGAATACATAGAGTAAATCTTTAAAAATCTTCTAAAAAACCATTTGCCCAGAAAAGCTGTAACTTTAGTGAAAGCAACCTCAGATAATGTAGATTTAAGTTCATTAAAATCAAAATCTTGAGGAGTAGGGTGGGGCCACATTGGGGATCCAATTTTACATTTCAAATTATTCACAAAAACTGAAATGTTATAATATATGGTTTTACTTATATGCAAGCATTTTGACAAATTGCTGATTCTTTAAAATTGTTAAGACTTTGGTTCCATGACAATTCTTGGGCCTCACAAGGGGTTCAGAGTTTGATGTAGGTTTATATCCCATATATAAACAATTGTTTAGAATCTTTTTGAGAACTGCAATGCTCAACATGTGATATGACTAAAAAGTCATCCTGTAAGAAAAGGGACTTGATTATAATCATAAGAATATCTAAGGGGGAAAATGGATTTTTATTTATACAGGATCTACATATATATTATACTACATTGTTCAGATATTTTGTATTATGACTCCATTAAGCTGATTTTATCATGTCTATTGTTGCTCAGGTGAGCATTGTGGCCCATGGGCCTCTTGTTTTTTATTCGTATGGTAAAAGAAAAACAAGCTATATTTTTTATTTATTTTATTGTGATGGAATTTCAGGATATTGTGAAAAATCTTGAGCTTTTCTATGAGAACCATATGAACTACAATCAGAGTTGCACAGACTTTCAGACATGGCTTACAGAGACTAAACAGGCACTCAGAAATGTGCATGATTTGTCAGGGACCAAAGATGATGTTGATGGCAAATTGGGACAAATTTTGGTAAGTTTTTTCCCCCTTAGAATAAGATATCTTTATTTTAAAAACTTTCTTGAAAATTACTAGGCTCTTTGTTACCTTTTTGGTGTGAATCATTTCTATAGTAAAAGGAATAAAAATTTGAATTTCATTATCTTCCACCCAAGGGGTGTGTAAGCCTTTCACCTTGGTTATCTCCTGGAGATGCGTCTCAAGCTCAGTAAACATGAAGTCCAGTTCTTCTTTTACCAGCAGTTTATTGATAAGCGTGATCGTATAGTCAAAATTACATCAATTAAAAGCAGCCAAAATCAAAGATCTCAAATTTAAAATCTAAATCAAAATTTCTAATTTCACTTCCAAATAAAATCTTAAGCCTAAAGGTCAAGATCTCTCTAAATCCAAAATCAAAATTATAAGGCCAAAAATGAAAGATCTGCTTAACATAATTTTACATGAGTACGAGTGTTGTCCAAAAAGTTCGTGGACTATGGCGTGTTTGTCATTTTAAATGGGTTTATATATACATATTGTATATCTAAACCTTTGTCATAAAATTTCAAATCAAACTAAAGTGGTTTTGAATGTTTTCCATAGAAATAAACTAAAATTTTAATGTGTCAAATGATTGCGGAAAGTACACACAGCCCAGCGTAAAAATTGTCCAAACTTTGTAATTGAGTTTTTAGGTATGAATATTTACAGTTTTTATAAAACATTTCAAAACTTCATATTCTTCTATTACGATATAGTCTGAATGGTGTACGTCATTTTCATCCGTGATTTGAAGCTATTTTCAAACTAGCAGAGGACATTTAAAAGATATTACGGCAAGAACATGTCTTTAAAAACGCATGAAAAAGCGACGTCAGCTGACCGCACGGAACAGCGCGCCATCATAAAATTGTGGTAAAACTTAGGTAAAACACCGATAGAAACAAAACAAACGATAGAGGAAACAGGAAAAACATCGAAATAGTTCGAGTTTACTTATCCACAAGTGACACAAGCGATAATTTGATGAAGTATGCGATTATACCCTCATACCAAACGGTGAATGCGGCATATTACACTCAGGAAAACCCAGGACTACGACGTTATAGAAACGTCGTTATAACTCAACGTCAGACTGGACCGTGCGGCCTGTATAGGCAATGTATATATAATGATAACTCCAATATAAAAATGTACATTGCTCTGATTTTTATACATATATATACATTATTATACTCTATATTACAATATTATAATACTTTCCTGATAATGGCGCCGTTATTTTGAATAATATTACATGTGTCCACGAACTTTTTGGACAACCCTCGTATATATAACATTTTACTTATGATTGACAGTTCTGACTAGTTTGGCCCATCTACGATGATCATGAGTGAACAATTAGTGTTCAAATTCCAGAGTTACATTTTATTTCTAAATAAAGCAACAAAACTGTCAGAACTGTCAGAAAGAATATTGTGATGCAGGTTTTGAGTCTCAGAGTCCGAGTCTCTGAGTCCCCCACCTGGGTGTGATGCATCGCTTACGATTAATACATTCATTCATACATAGCTTAAAGGTTACAAAGGTTAAATAGCATAACTTGCAATATCAGGGCCTTCATTGCGGACACAGGATGCCAAATATGACAATTTGTTGATAACTTGTATATATATTTTCAGTTTGGATTTTACTGTGCCAGAATTAATTAGCCTCATTTAGGACTAAGAGTATTTGGATGCAGGCTTTGAGTGCCCCGCCTTAGTATGACGCATCACTTGCGTGCAATATTAGTGTCATATATTAAAGTATACATGAGTTCATGGTTTAAAAGGTTACAAAGGTTATATAGAATATGCAATACATGACTCAATATAGAGTACCAGAGCTATCGATGCCGACACAGAATCGCAAAATATGGCAACCTATATATAAACTCCCAATTTGGATATTTGTGCCCGCATTCTACACCTGGTTGCATAACATCATTAAGGAATACTGTGCAGTGCTACAAGAGTCACAGATTCATTCTGTTAGTTATCATTAGCACAATTCATTGCGCAGTATTTAGGTATACATAAGTATCATAGTGACCAATTTGTAATACTAACAATTCAAGGTCATATCATGCATATCTTGTTACAGGTGCAACAGGCGGGGCCAGATAGGCAAAAAAGGGCAAATTTTCAAAAAACTTATTCAGTTATTACTAGAATTAGATCACCTGAGCTGAAAGCTCAAGTGAGCTATTCTGTTCACATTTTGTCTGTCGTCTGTCTGTCTGTATGTCTGTAAACTTTTCACATTTTCAACATCTTCTCCAGAACCACTGGGCCAATTTCACCAAACTTGGCACAAAGCACCCTTAGGCAAAGGGGATTCAAAGTTGTGAAAATGAAGGACCACACCCTTTTTCAAGGGGAGATAATTGGGAATTATTGGAAAATTTGAGATTATTATCAAAAATTTGGCCAGGAAAACTTATGTGGAAGCAACTTCAGCTAGTGTAGATGCAAAGTTGTGAAAATCATGACCTCGGGGTAGGTTGGGCCACAATGGGGGGGGTTGAATTTTTACAAAGGAATTAATAGAGTAAATCTTTAAACATCTTCTCCTCAGAAATTTAGCAGCCAGGAAAGCTGAAATTATGTGGAAGCATCCTCAGCGTAGATTCAAAGTTGTGAAAATCATGACCTCGGGGGTAGGGTGGGGCCACAATGGGGGGTTGAATTTTTACATAGGATTAAATAGAGTAAATCTTTAAAAATCTTCTTCTCAGAAATTTAGCAGCCAGGAAAGCTGAAACTTATGTGGAAGCATCCTCAGGTAGTGGAGATTCAAGTTGTGAAAATCATGACTTTGGGGGTAGGGTGGGGCCACAATGTGGGGGGTGGGGGGGTTAAATTATACATTGGAAAATATAGAGGAAATCTTTAGTAAAAGCAACCTTAGGTAGTGTAGATTCAAATTCATTAAAATCAAATTCTTGAGGAGTAGGGTGAGGCAACATTCAGGATCCAATTTAACAAAGGAAAACATTTTAATTCACGGAAACTGAAATGTTATAATATATGGTTTTACTTATATGCAAGCATTTTGACAAATTGCTGATTCTTTAAAATTGTTAAGACTTTGGCCCCTGGATGATTCTTGGGCCTCATAAGGGGTTCAGAGTTTGATATAGGTTTATATCCCATATATATACAATTGTATAGGATCTTGTTGAGAACTGCGATGCTCAACATGTGAGATGACTAAAAAATAATCCTGTTAGAAAAAGGACTTAATATATAAACATAAGAATATCTAAAGGGAAAATGGATTTTTATTTGACAGGATTTACATGTAGTTATACTACCGTATTTTCCGGGGCATATGTCGATGTGGGGCATAAGCCGAATTGCTCATTTTCAGACAAAATTCAGCAAAAATCCTTAGACTAGCCGAACTGGGGGATAAGCCGATTTTCAATCGATGATTAGTATGATCGTTGATCATTAGGAAGTCATCGTATTTAGTATATACTTTCAGAATATCGATGTAGAAAATCAAATGAGTAATTAGAATTATTTAATTTGCTAAAAATTTATATATTAAGCAATTTTAAAAAATATATCTGTGTTTTGTGCATGATTTTTCTCTCCCGTATTCGTCGGTATACGTTAACTTTACGTATTCCAATTACACTGATACATATATGTTGTAAATTTTATTGCAACACCAACCTTTGTGGTTCTGTTTGATAGACTAAGTATAATATTTTACTAAACATTTTATATTTTATCAATACCTTATTGCTAAATTTTATTTTAATCAAGTTATACTTCGAGAGTTACTTGTAAATACGGGGTATGGCGTCCATTAGCTCAACACGTGGTTTCATAGTCAAATAGAGTTATCTCCCGTCATCGCAAAGTATCTTTTCTATTAATCATAATGTAGTGACTTGTCGTTTTGCAAGAAAGTTGTATTGCTAACAAACACAGTTAATTCAATAAAGTTTAACGGTGTTTCTGATGTATACACTACGCTATCATTTATTGTGCCCGCAGGCTGTGTCTAAGTCACGGGTTTCACACCTTTGTATACACACGACACCAGAATACCGTTATTTCAACTACCGGTAACAGGAGATTAATTGTACCGAATAAAGTATTTGATTTATTCTAAACCCAAGACCACTGATTCCTACAAACGCCATGAAAGAATTACAAAAATCAAGTTGATGCAATTTATTAGTATGAATCAACGAGCATAAAAAAACATTCTAAAAGCACTATACATGTTCACATCATAACATTTCACAAAAAAAGTTCAACAGCACAACGTTCAAATTGCTTGTACAGCACTATTTCACAGAGTTCACAGACACTTTACACGTTCTTCAATCCTCATCGGCTGAAAATCCCTCAAAGTCGGATTCTTCGCTGTCACTATGGAACAGGGCTGCAAGTGCCAGGGGAAGATCGTCAGCTGACTTGGCAGGGGCTGGTGGTGGAACGTCCTCGGGAAGTGGTGCGTCGACGATGCTAGCTTTGATAAAGCCGTTAATTATTGCTGTGTCGGGGACGGCGTTCCATGCCTCCAGGACCCACTGGCAGACGGTGCTATATGAGGCCC
This sequence comes from Magallana hongkongensis, assembly GCA_016163765.1. Lineage (NCBI taxonomy): Eukaryota > Metazoa > Mollusca > Bivalvia > Ostreida > Ostreidae > Magallana > Magallana hongkongensis. The sequence goes on from WFKH01006014.1 coordinate 33,714,534, forward strand.
TCCTCATCCGTCCTGTTGCGGTAAAGCTCTTCTCACCCGTCGTCATCCAGTTTTCCCAGATCACTCGAAGCTCTGCCATGAAGCATCGGTTGACAGAGATGTCAAGGGGCTGCAACAACTTGGTAAGACCCCCGGGAATAACTGCCGGGACACTGCCAGTAGCACGGATCCGTTGTTTGGTCACATCACTGATGTGTGCTCTCATCGAATCTAGGACCAGGAGGGTCTTCGACTGCCGAAAGAATCCACCAGGACGCTTTACGAAACATCTGGACAGCCACAAGTCCATCACGTCATTGTCCATCCAGCCTTTCTCGTTTTGGTGGACAACTATGCCGGGAGGGAACTTCTCTTTTATCGCCGTCTTCCGCTTGAAGATGACCATGGGGGGTAGTTTTTTACCGCTGGCTGTGCAACCCAATACAACGGTAAAGCTGGCTTTCTCATGGCCCGTTGTTCGAATGGTGACGCTGCTGGCTCCTTGGGCGTTGATGGTTCTGTTCATGGGGATGTCAAATGTTAAAGGAACTTCATCCATGTTGATGATGTGGTCGCTGCCTAAGTTGAACTTCTTAGTCTGGTCTGCGACGAAGGCTTGAAATGCGGCTATTTTCTCTTTGTGATCCTCTGGAAGGGCCTGGGACAGGGTGGTGCGTTGTCTGATGGCGAGGCTCTTTCTTTTCATAAACCGGAAACACCAGGAGGTTGTGCCTTGGAAATTGTTAATCTTCATCTCTTCTGCCATCGCTACCGCTTTCAGTCGTAGTTGGACGGTGTTCAGGGCTCGACAGGCTGCTCTCTGCTCCATGACGAAAGTTTCAAGCTTGTCTTCTAGATCTGGCCAGTGTGGTGCGTGTCTGCGGAAGGCTTTCTGGGACTTCTTTGTCTGTCGTAGGGCATCTTTCTGTTTTCTCCAGGATCGGACGTTTTTCTCGTTAACGCCAAATTTTCTTTGGGCTGCCAGGTTCCCTCCGTTTTCTTCTGCATACTCTATAACTTGCAGCTTGAATCCAGCGGTGTAAGATCTTCTTGACTGTACTGGGGGCATGGTGACTGTGATACCCTGATGGCAGTGTGCCCCCCCTCTTTAAACGATTCGGCGGATTGAAATTTCCTCCACTGTCCCCACTGTCAAAACACCGAACATGTAAGAGGACTAATGATTGATTCCTTTGTTTTTTATCCCCCTTGTTGATTGGTTAAAAGAAAACCATGTAAAATTGTATTTGATTGATTGTTTGTTTTATAAACGATAATTTTATTGGACTTTCATTTTTTAATACAAATAGTTGGAGAAAAAAAAACGTATTAAGACTACGGTAAATCAGAAACATGTACATTTAAACATATATATGTACCGGTAATCTTAATTTGATATCAAGAATTTCAGTTGTATAAAAGAGATGCTACTATCTGCTCCAACTATAAGTACAAGCTCAATTTTTAAACAATTTATGATCATATCATTATATAAGTATTGTTTATTGTTCATTGTAAATACACCGATTTTCTCTATACGCAAATCAGTTTCACCTTAATGCCCGGTGATTTGAATTATGATATACGGTGTCTCATCTTTCGATGTCTTTTTTAAATATCTATTCTTTATTTTCCTTTTCACTTAAAAACCAAACTGCACACATTTATAATACCGGGAATTACAATATTCGTTATCTACTACAGTCTTCCGTAATAGTACTTTCTACACGGTTTCGTTTTCTTTTTATAGTATGTAACAATAGTTTCCTGGTTTCATACACGAGCGCTTATTTGATGGATATGGAAAGGAAGACATTCTTTTGATTTGGATTGTAAAGAAAATATAGCGTATATTTTATTGGATCGTAAAGAAAACATTGCGTATATATTTTACTATTTATTATGTTACATGTTAAACAAAAATTATCAACGTGACAACTATCGAACAAAAGTTCAAACGGATGAAAAGTTCCAACCTCTTATAATAAACAATGGATAAAAGCAGTGGATTTGGGATTTTACTGTCTGATTTTTTTAACTTTGGGCCTACGATAAGCCGATCTGGCGGATAGGCCGAGTTTCGCGTATCGGTGAAAAAAAATATCGGCCTATGCCCCGGAAAATACGGTACATTGTCCAGATATTTTGTATTATGACTCCATTAAGTTGATTTTATTATGCCTATTGTTGTTCAGGTGAGCGATGTGGCCCATGGGCCTCTTGTTCAGTTTTATTATTGGAAATCATCATTTTTTAAAAAAATGAATTCAGTCTCACCCCTTTTAATTGTTAATGAAGGTTGAGTATTCAAAAGCTGGATCAGGAGAAGTGAGAAACACTTTTTGTGTTTAAAACTGTTTTTTTGTTTTTGTTTAAATGCCCACCGGGAGAGTTTCTGTCTTCCCCTTGGGATGGGGGATAGGAGGTTGTTTTAAATAAAACAATTACATGTATGCTAGCCACCTTGTTTTAGTTTATCTATGAAAACATATACATATAAAACCTATCTTGAAAGTTAACAAATATGGGAAAATTATTTTCTATCAGAGTCATGTACCTTTTCATTATCAGGCCATGTACTCTATTATGATCGTAAAGTTTTTGGCTAAAATTATAGGTTTCATAGTCCTTTTTGAAAGATTTCAGGCAGAGAGATGGTCATTATTACAATATTATAATTTTACTACTGATCCAGAATGAAACTTAATTTAATGGATATATGAGACTCCTCTACAAGTTTGTGTATAGGCTATGGTACTCGGGTGACTATTAAGGCATATTGGCCTCTTGTTAACTTACAGGATCTGCAGGCAGCATTGGACCAAGGCCATGGTTATCTTCGAAGTTTGCTGGAAAATTCTGAAAGAACTTTACCCAACACAAGTCAGAGAGGGTGTCACATGATCCGCCAAGAAACAGATAAGGCTAAATCAGAGTATGAAAATCTTCTTACGGATGTTTCCCAGGGCAAGAGAAATTTAGAATCGGCTCTTTCTCAGTGGGGAGACTTTGATCGCTGCTATGAACAACTTTCATCATGGCTAACTGAAGTTGAAAACAAACTTAAGACAGACCTTGAACTACGAGTGGACCTGCCAGAAAAAAGATCTAGCCTTGAAAGATACAAAGTAAGTTTATATAGTTGAATTTAAATTGAATGTTCATGATGGTATGCTTACCATTGTTAGATTTTGTTTTTAAACATTGGTGTTTATCTCTTTTCTATAGTGTTCAAATGATCCAACAATTTTCCATGATAATATTTAGTACCTTATAATTGGTTTTACAACTAGACACGATCTCGTTGCGAGCAACGAGTGGGTCTTCCGTTTGATTATGAATTAATGATAGGGTTGAATTAAAATGTTGACATTTGGTACGAGTTACTATATTAACTCCCTTTTAAACTAATTTTTGTACCTACACCGCAAAATTAATATTTCCGGAAATGGCCATTTTTAAACTTCAATATCTCTGCAATGCGTTGTCTGATTTTAAAACGGTTTTTAGTTTTGTATTCAGTACAAAAATGTCTACAAAACCTATATGCTTTAAAATTCCAAAAATCGAAATTTTGGATCACTTCCGGTGACGACCGGAAGTGACGGACGACCTGCTCATATTAAAATTTGATAAGTTTAAAACATATTCTGATGGAAAAAAATTGTAAATTATTTAATTTGAAAAATTTTTAAAACACAATTTTCCAAAAATGCTGTTTGAGCGGACCGGAAGTGACGGACGATCGTGGTTTTACCTGATCGGCCCTAGGAATTCAAAAATCTTTCATTCCTGAAACTTTCAATTTTCTATCTTTAATCGTTTTTAAGAAAAAGGGAGGACAGGATCACTTTTTACAAAAAGAAAAACGAATATAACGGCCGACCGGAAGTGACGTCATCAACAAAAATGTACATGATAAAAGACCTTGATACTTTGTATTATTCGTGAAAATTTCATAAAAATCCATTGTAGCACATTTGAGATATTTGAGTTTTAAGAAAAATGTTAAGAAAAAAAAGAATAATAATAATAATAGTGAAAAATAGAGAAAAAGAAACCTAACAAAAACAATAGGGTCTTCCGTTGGAAACGGAAGACCCTAATAACTATACTATGTACTACTCTTTAGTAGGGATAATTGATATAGTTTAGTGGAATATGAATTGAATACAGATTTTTAAAATTTTGCCAAACTTTATTAATTGGCTTACCTCAGATATTGTTCAGTATGGATTGAGATGAACTGGTCAAGGTCATATCAGACCACGCCAAAAATATTTCAGAACATATTTACTCTCCCCAAAGCCCTATCTGGCTCATACTAAACATAAACAGAGCTTTTTGGTAAAGAATGTCCAGCGAACTTTAAGCAAGTTTCAAGGTCATATATGAATATTATAGCAGATCTCTTTAAAATCCAGTTTTAGACCACAAATTATTTCCCATTGGCTCAATCTTTCTCTTATTAAGGTTCTCCGATCCTCAGCCTCAAAGTATTTTTAAGGCGTCGAGCTAATGCTCTGCAGCGTTCTAGCGATCGTCTGGATTGGCAATCGTCCAAAAATTCATGCTCTGCACCGCCTTTTAAATGCGCATAAGAAATAAGTTCCTTAAAGTATTAAACGTTTTACAAGATTTTTATTCCATTTATTCAACTAAATTGTGTACAGAAAACCCAACTTTGCCTCCCTGGTTATTGAGAACTCATTGCATAAGTATAAATTTGCTTAAATAAGAAATGGCGGATGAATACAATGAGGTGTAAAAATTCACTAAATATTATTTAAGTTTATCGCTTACATTTTAATTGGAGACCGTGCCTGATAGAAATAAAATTTGATGTGTAAATTTATTTTGTATCGGGCACGGTCTCCAAAATAAATGTAAGCAATAAACGTATCTAGAGATTTTGTTGCAAGTAATAAACACGATAATGCAGTTGGTTTGGTCGAGCATTTTAGATAACACGTGTTGTGGATTTGTTTGTAAACAGCCATACCATAGGTAATCTTGTTTCAAACGGGAATTGAAATTAATAAAAGTATGTTTTATTATTATAATTATGGACACACTGTTGATGTATTCAAGTTATGAACCTGTGAAAATTGTTCAAAGACTGTTTAAAGCAGAAAGAAAATAATTTATTTTTGAACTTTGAAATGTCTTCGATTTTTGTAACCATGATGAGTTATTGTATTACAAACGCATCACTACCTATTTTATAAGGAAACTGATTTTTGTTATTAAAGCAACACAAAACATAATTCATTTACTTTTTTATTCTTATATTATTTGATATACGACTATTAGTACAGAAATTCAAATTATTGATATCATTCTATATAAAAGAAATGTCAGCTCGACGCCTTTGTGGCCGTTCCGGCCTTTGATTTTCATCATTAAAATGATACTTTTCTTTTCAACCTTTATAAATGAAATGAAATAAAATGAAATTTTTAAATGGTATTTATCCATGCATTTTACAAATATATTGCAAATTTGCCCACGGTGGATATAGTGGAATAAAGAAAAAAAAAATGTACCATTGCATCGGTGGTTCGAACTCTTTACCAACATGTATATACTGTAAACCAACTTTTATTCGTGAGGACTTTATTTCGCGATTAACATCCGATAAATTTGGTTAGCGACGACAAAGGTTCGCGACCAAGGTTAATCCAGACCAAAAGGTTGTTATAATAACCATACAACAAGGAATGGTTAGCACCGAGAAATATTCGAGGAGACGAGGCTCTCTCGAACCTTGCGAAAATTTCTTGCACACAAATATAAGTTGGTTTACATTAAGTGGGAGTGCTCCATGAATCCACTACGCCAAGCATGTAATTGTGTGACTGATAGTTATACTAGCAGTAGGATACTAATTAAAAATGTCTGTATAAAAGTCAGATTTATGGTACGAATAAAAGAAATATGGATAATTTAGAGTTATCGAACATTGCTGAGGATCGGAGATCGTTAAACCCCAAAAAGTCTGTTGGTAAGGGGTTATGAGCTTGACTTAAAAGTTCTATGCCAACTTTAAAATTTTTAAGTCATAGGTCAATGTCCAAGCAAAATCCTCTGAAATGCTTTTCTAATTCTATTTTCACATTATTTAAGCAGGGCCCTTTGAGATGGTCACCATCTCAATGATGTCTAGTTATTTGTCATAATAAACCAGCGCCATCTTGGTTTTTGTATGGTACATGGCCTCTCATCTGGTATTGGTTAATTTAAAGCCATTAATTATTGACCAATCAAATTAGCCCTTATCATCCAACACTAACGGCAGTCCCAGACCAGCATTAGGGAGATCCCTCTAGGGCCAAAATGCCACCGCCATCTATCAGGGGTTTCCGTCAACCATTTAAAATTGAAAATTAATAATTTAAAAAAGATGAACTCAACTATCCAATCTTATAAATCAATAACAACTTTTCTCAGCCAATCATATTCTTTATTGCCCAACTTCATCCCTTGTTGCATTGATTTTGCTTCACTTTTGAAAATTATGCTGAAGACAAAGCTGTGTCAGTCAACTATATTGCTTGCATAGTGTGTCTTTGTTGTATTTGTGCTTTGTTATTGCAATATTGTACATAATTTTGTTGTTAGGATGTTTACCATGATTCTGATGCTCTATGTCATTTCTGTGATGTTCCAGCAAAGTTTTTATGATAAAAAGTTTGACTACCATTTTGTTATTATTTAGGCAATCCAAAATGATTTAGCTGCTCATCAAGATAGTCTAGACAAGCTTGAAGACAAGGCAGATCAATTGAAAGACATGAGGCCTCGCAGTATGGTTGCAGACTTAAAGTTGCGATTTACAAGACTAACAGGCCTTGCCAGGGAAAGGGTTGGCTGCTTTGATGAACAAGTTCAAGGACATGAGGAATATAGAAGAGCATACATTGCTTGCTTGGACTGGCTGGCCAATAATCGTCACAGATTACAGAGACTAAGTGATTATTCTGGAGACAAGAAAATCTTACAGGATAGGTTACAGCAACTCAAGGTATGGATTATTGTTGTGAGTTAATGAAATTTTTTGTGTTCACTTATGCCATTCAGGGAAATGCTTTATATGTACAGTATGGTAGAAAATCTTTAGAAAATACCTATATGCTAGTTGTTGGAAATCTTCTGATACTGAAAGCATTTTTCATATCAATTTGCTTGATAACAACAATTAATTATGTGTTCTTTTCTCTTTATTTGTCAAATTGTAATATTAATCACTTATACTCTGTCTCATTTGAAAATAAAGATGGACTCAATTCAAATTATTTCCTCAATACAGGATTTCAAAGGAGAAATGAGACAAGGGCAGGATATGGTAAACAATGCTACTCAACAGGGTGAACGAGTAATGGCTACCACAGCACCAAGGGGTCAGGAAGCCATTGTTAAGGAGATCCAAAATCTAAAAGATGATTGGAATACATTTGCCTCCTCTGTTAATGAAATGGAGTCTAATCTAGAATCCTGTATTGGAAATTGGGAAGACTTGGATGAAGAATACCAAAGATTTTTACAGTGGATTGATAGGATGGATTCACGAATAAAAGGACTGATGGAAAACAAGCCAGATGAGCAACGCAAACAACAACAGCTTATGGAAGGAGAGGTAATATCATTCATTATTATCATTACAGTATTATTGGTAAATCAAATTAGTTGCTATTACAAAAACTGTAAGTTTCTCAGTTGATAGGAAAATGAACTCCATAGTGATGGAGTTATCTGAACTTATCCTTGAAGAAAACTAAATTCAATTATTTATTTCTTAATTCAAGGATATCTTTGAAGAGATTTTGAAAAAGAAAATGAATCTTGAAAATGTTAAAGAGTGTGGAGATGCTGTGTGCCAGCGGAGCACTGATCCAAAAGTCAGCAACAATATGATGCAGCTATCCGTCAAATACCAGGGCTTGGTATCTCAGGCCAAGGTAGGATTTCTTCAAGTACCATAGTTTTTAGACAAATGGTACCATGTATGTGTGGGTATATAGGGGTGTGTGTGTGTGTGCGTATAAAAACTTTTTGGCAGACTTAATTTAAAGCACATGTTATTGATGAGAAATTAATTCAAAAGTCTACTGCCCTAGCATAAGTTATCTTTGTACATAGATTAGATAAGCATGTAGTATGAAATTGATGAATCTTTGTTTGTGGTTCTTGTGTGAAAAGTGGGGGGGGGGAATTCTAATGGTCATATAGCTTTGTTTTGATATTGAAAAAATCAATTGACTAACTCGCAAAAAAGCAAACCAAGTGCATCATATGTATGAACAAATTAGCATGAGTCTTAAGTAAAAAGAGTTCATTTATTTTTTTTAATTGGGGTGAAGGTACTTGATTGGTTAGATAGTGAATAATAATAATTTCCAAAAAATAGATAACTGAACAATTACTGCAAAAAACATGTATAGGGCTTAAATGTTGAGGTGATATTTATTAGGGTCATGCTAGCTAGATAATATTTCCCTTCAGATCTAAATTATAGGACCTTAAATGATACGGTCCTAATATGGCCCCCTAAAATCATACATGTGATACATACTGGCGGTATGCAAAATGTATGCAATACTGGCCCTATAGGTCAATTCTTTTGTTTTATACAAGTGATCCTTTTAGTTTATAGTGCTAGTTTTGAAGAAGGTTTTCTCCTTTTTTGCTTAAGGCCACATAAAATAAATTTTTTAGATTCTCATCCCCACCTGCCCCTCTGAAAATGGTTAACCCCGATTCTATTTTATTTTTAAAAAAAATTGTGTGGAAAAAAAAATCGGGCTTGGTATACAAAAAATTCAAAACATTTTAATGGCTGCCTAAAGATGTGGATTACCGTTTGATTGCAGTCGTGTTTGTAATAATTAAGATACAAATGTCTTCATGCATTAACAGGTAAGTCAAAATAAAATGGAATCAAAATATTACAAGTGGGTTTGTGTACTCACATTAGCATTAATAATTTCAAAGAATATAGAGCAGTTGTTATTTCTAGAACATGAACGGTGAAAAGGGTTTTAAAAAAAAAAAAATAAATAAAATCTGCCCACCCACTCCATATTTTTTGCAAATTAGGATGAGAATCAAAATATTAATTTTACATGGCCTAATTGTTATTTTTGTCCTGAAGAAAATTTGACACAATTTTGCTTATTGTTTGTGTCGTTGGTTATTTATAATATATATTATATATATATATGAAAAAAGAAATAAAAACTGAAATAAATGAAAACACAAAGATCGAGTAAAACATAAGAAGCGCTTTCATTTTCTTAAGATGTTTTCCTGGATTTTATATTTATATATAAACACATACTGGAAGAATTAGCTCCAAAAAATATGACTCTAACAACTCCATCTTCACCCTACCCCCATAAATTAATGGTCTATAAAATATGTTATTGGCTTTCAAAACCACAAAATATGTGTTCTTTAAATTTATAAAATCTTTTATAGAATATGATTCAAAAGTTGTCCGAGAATGCCAGAGATCATAAAATGTACAATGAAGCCTTTGACTCTGCTGCCCATTGGTTAGCTGATATGGATGAAAGAGTTACTGCATGCAATGACACCTGCGGAGACTGGCATAGCATCCAGGAACGTATTGAAGACATCAAAGTAAGTAACTTTTTATATGGTGCATAACTGTTTGATTGATATTAAAATGACTAATGAAGTTATAAAAGGGGCTGTAGGAGCATATGATTTAAGTTGAGTCTGTGAACAAGTTAACAAAAATCTTTGTGTTGAAAATTCTGTAAACATGTCTCAAAGATGAAAACTTCATGTGATACATTTAAACTGCCTGCTAATTAAAGAGAAGACTGTTCTTTAGTACAAGTACAGACAGTTTTACAAATAATGGTTTTTTGCACACCATGAAGTTTCAGGAGCTCATCATTGTTCGTGGCTTTCGAATGTATATTATACAAGCCTTTGTTTTATATTTATTTATGAAATAAAACTTGCTACTAATGAAATTACGTTCCCACGAACCAGAAAATTTTTGGTTACTATTGGACATTGACCCCCACGAATAAAAATGATTCCACAGTAACTTATTACTGTTTCTGACTTCGTCATACTTGCATGCTTCTGAGCACAACAGACTTATATGCTGAATCTCAAAAACCAATTATATATGTTCTTTTGAAAGTCCAAAGCCTTGTTAAAATGGTTCTTTATCGCTGTTAACAAAACAAATGTAAAAAATTGATTTGACCCTCTCCCCATGGATCAATGCTATATAAATCCTTTGTATACAATGCAAAATAGATGAGTATTGAATATATAGAGACAAACTGACAGGAGGGATAATATTTTGTAATTGATCATTAAATGTGATTTTTATACCCCCGCAAACGAAGTTTAGGGGCGTATATTGGTTTCACCCTGTCCGTCTGTCTGTAGACGCAACTTTGTCCCCCCTATAGAATTTTTTACTACTGGATGGAACGGTCTGAAAATTTGTATATATGTTGAACACCATCTGAAGATGTGCACCTGCAATTTTTTTTAAGATCAGACAAGATTTAATGATTTTATGACAATTTTCATTTTCCTTATTCTATATATTGTACACTGTTGTTGAAAAGTAAGGGAGGTAATCCTTACAGATTTTATTAATTAATTAATAGTATTAAAAAAATCTAAAATATATTTATATAAATACATCCAGATGGAGTTTTTTAGTCTTTATGACTTAACTAAATTTATTTTTTATAAGTATTCTATCAACTGACAATGCAAAATTTATGTTTGTCAATAATAAATTCTTAGGAGCCAATAAGAACATCAAAGACAAGTGTGGCTGAATTCATTTGTCCCTAGGGGGCCATTATCTGAGCCATGGTTTAGATGGAGCATGTGTTTAGGGAAAATTGATAATCTGTAAAATGGGCGGTGGTTTTGGGGCTATTTTAAAACTGTTTCATGTTAACCAAAAGTTTCTATTATTAAATTTATAAGGAATTAAATAATATCATTATTAATAAAGAAATTAACTATTTTTAGAAGTTGTTTAAATTTATTAGTCAAGTAAATTGATGAAGTGACCCTATAGGGCATTAATTTAAAAGAAATTCAAAATTACTGATATGATTGTTTTGTTTTGGCAATTTTAAAATTGTTTGTAATATTAAATTTTCTTTTTTACATATTTTTACATAGCATGGTAATTATGGTAATGTTTTGGGAGTTTATTAAATTTAACAAGCTCATCAAAGAAAATCATAGTCCTATGGGATCAATTTTCTGATATATGGAGTTCCATTGTACCATAGGAGAAAGTGAGGAAAATTTGAAACAACTAATTGCATCTGTCAAGACTCTTATTAGAAAGATATTCAAAGTTTTATAAACAGAAGAGCATTGCTTGGCTACCGGTATTTCCATTTACTGCAAAGGGAGGGGTTATTGTCCTTTTGTTGGTTTTTCTTTAAACAATTAAATAAAAAAAAATATCATCAGATACATAAATTTGTAAATGTATAACTGTTATTCATATGTATTTACAGTGAAGTTCTGACAATTTTGATTTTAATTTTTCTTTGTTAACTATTTTTTTTTTATAATTCTAGAATTTTTTTATTTGTATGTGTTGCAAACCTTTATTATTAAGGTCTTCCATTTCCAACAGAAGACCTTATAGTGATTGTAGTGTTTTTTCTTTCTTTATTTCTTTCTTATTAAGGTCTTCCGTTTCCAACGGAAGACCTTATAGTGATTGTAATGTTTTTTAAGGTCTTCCGTTTCCAACGGAAGACCTTATAGTGATTGTAAGGTTTTTTCTTTCTTTCTTATTTTTTTTTACTCCTTTTTTGTCGGCAGAATTTCTCAGAGATGACTGGGTAGATTTTTCTGAAATTTTCAGGAGGGGTAGAAAATGATAATACCTCGAGGCGATTTTTTCATTTTTTGAAAATTCATTTCCGGTCGTCTGTTTCCTGTTTGGCGACGAAAAACCTTGTCTCCACAAGATCTCAGAAACTATAAACACTTGAACATCTAAACTTTGTGGGATGATAGACCTATGTCTGTAGATGTGTTTAAACTATTTTGTTTATTTCGTCGTAACTTCCGGTCGTCACCGGAAGCACTTGAATAATTATTTTTTTTTACGTATTTAAACTTTTTTGCATAGAATAATTATATTAGTATAAATACTTACATATGTCATCTATGCAATGTTATGTTAACAAACAAATTCTACTTCCGGTGAGATAACTCAATTATGTCAGGTAGCTTTTTTGAGATAAATTTTGTACCTGCGAGATCTCAGAAACTTTAACGAATCAAGACACGAAACTTTCATGGATGATAGACATTTGATTGAAAATGTGTTTAACCGGTTTCATTTTTTCAACCGTTACTTCCTGTCCACACCGGAAGAGTTCAAATAAATCATGTTTTTTATCATGTTAACTGTTATGCTTTGATTGTTTTAGTTATCTCGATTAAAAATAATGTACAAAAGGCAAGTACACAAGAAATATTAAATTTGATTTTCATTGAGCACTTCCGTTTGTCCGTTTCCTGTCCCGAGACAAAAAACCTTATTTCGACGAGATCTCAAAAACGGTCACGAATTGAACAACAAAACTTTGTGGGTTGACAGACCTATGTATGTACATGTGTTCACACTATTTCGTTTTATCCGGCGTAACTTCCGGTCGTCACAGGAAATACACCAACATTTGATTGTTTTATAATATTTTCGTTATTTAGCATGGAAATGTCATTTAAGCAATAGAAATACAAGAAATCATTTACACATAATTAAATAAATGAAAAAATTCTCCTTCCGGTGAGACATCTCAAATATCTCAGGTAGCTTTCTTATATAAAAATTTTGTACCCGCGAGATCTCAGAAACTGTAAGAGATCCAGATACAAAACTTTTATGGCTGATAGACATTTGATTGAACATGTGTTTAACGGGTTTCATTTGGTCGTCCGTCACTTCCGGTTCTCACCGGAAGTGTTCAAGCAAAAGAAGTTTTTTAAATGATTAGATTTTTGTTAACATTTTACTCAGTGTGATAAACAATAACGTACGGTAGATAAATATAGTCAAAATATCTACTTTTAATTTCTTTTATCACTTCCGTTTCTCAGTTTCCGGTCCCGAGACAAAATCCTTATCTCAACGAAATCTCATAACAAACAAAAACTTGAACATCCAGACTTTGAGTAAAGACAGAACAATGTATGAAGATATGTTTTCTTTGTTTTGTCTGATCCGGCATAACTTCCGGCTGTCACCGAAAGTTATCAAAAATTGACTTTTTGTCTTTTTGTTTTGTTTTACACAGAAATGATTACTGGGAAATTCCTTTACAGTATATATTATATCCATTTTTTTTACAAGATAAATGCATTTCTTTTTACAGATTAATACATCAGGAACGGAAGACCTTTTTGTTGCTATAGCAACAAGTGTCTAGTTATTATTATTATTTTTTTCCCATTTTTTGTCCAGAAGATTTCTCAGAGATGGCTGGATAGATTTTCTTTAAATTTTCAGGACTGATAGAGAATTAAAATATCTCGAGGTGTTCTTTTCATTTTCTCAAAATTCATTTCCGGTCATCCGTTTCCTGTCCCACGACAAAAAAGCTTGTCACCTCAAGATCTTAAAAACGACAAGGACTTTTACATTTAAACTTTGTGGGATGATAGACCTATATGTGTAGATGTGTTTAAACTATTTTGTTTTGTTCGTCGTAACTTCCGGTTGTTACCGGAAGTAATATAAAAATAATTTTTTTACGTATTTAATTTATTTTACATAGAATGAATCTATAAGTATAAATATTTATATATGTCATCTTAGCGATATTTAATCAACAGAAAAATTCCACTTCCGGTGAGACATCTCAAATATCTCAAGTAGCTTTATTAAAATAAATTTTGTACCCGCGAGATCTCAAAAACTGTAAGTGATTAAGACACGAAACTTGTATGGATGATAGAGATTTGACTGAAAATGTGTTTAGCTGCATTCATTTTGTCGGCCGTCACTTCCGGTCCACACCTGAAGAGTTCAAACATATCAAGTTGTTTATATGTTAAACTGTTTTTCTTTGCTAATTTTAGATGAATTGATAGGCAATAAAGTCTCGCTGTCAAATGCATAAGAACTACTAACTTTAAATTTTCACTGAGTACTTCCGTTTGTCTGTTTCCTGTCCCGAGGCAAAAACCTTGACTCATCGAGATCTCAAATACGGTAATGACTTGAACAATCAAACTTTGCAGGATGATAGACCTAAATGTGTAGATGTGTTTAAACTATTTTGTTTTGTTCGTCGTGACTTCCGGTCGTCACCGGAAGTAATATAAAAATAATTTTTTTACGTATTTAATTTTATTTTACATAGAATGAATCTATAAGTATAAATCTTTATATATGTCATCTAAGCGATGTTTATTCAACAGAAAAATTCCACTTCCGGTGAGATAACTCAAATATCTCAAGTAGCTTTATTTGTACCCGCGAGATCTCAAAAACTTCAAGTGATTAAGACACGAAACTTGTATGGATGATAGAGATTTGACTGAAGATGTGTTTAACTGCTTTTATTTTGTCTACCGTCACTTCCAGTCCTCACTAAAAGGGTTCAAACAAATGACATTGTTGATAGGTTTAACTGGCTTTTTACAATGTTTCAGTAAGCTTGATAAACAGTTGTGTACGAGAGGAAAATGTTTAAGATATATTAACATATTTTTTTTCATTCAGCAATTCTGTTCGTCTGCTTCCTGTCCCGAGACAATAAATCTTTTCTCAAAGAGATTTTTTAATGGACAAATACTTAAGCATCCAAACATTGAGGAAAAATAAAACAATGTATGAAGATATGTTTACCATGTTCCGTTTGTTCCGGCGTAACTTCCGGTCGTCAAAGCAAATTTTAAAAATGACTTTTTCTCGTTTTGTTTTGTTTCACATAGAAAAAGTTACGGAAAGATTCCATCACTGTGTCTATTACATGTATACCCTTTTTCTTTTTATAAGAGAAATGCATTGTTTTTACAGATTTATACATGAGAAACGGAAGACCTTTTTGTTGCTATAGCAACAAGAGTCTAGTTATTATTATTTTTTTCCCCTTTTTTGTCGGCAGAATATCTCGGAGATGACTTTATAGATTTTCCTGAAATTTTCAGGAATGATAGATAATGATAATATCTCGAGGAGTTTTTTTCATTTTTTCAAATTTCTTTTCCGTCGTCCGTTTCCTGTCCCGCGACAAAGAAGCTTGTCACCTCGAGATCTCAAAAACGACAAGGACTTTTACATTCTTACTTTGTGGGATGATAGACCTATATGTGTAGATGTGTTTAAACTATTTTGTTTTGTTCGTCGTAACTTCCGGTCGTCATCGGAAGCACTTCAAAAATTATTTATCTACGCATTTCATTTATTTCACACAGAATTGAAATATAAGTATAAATGCTTACATATATCATCCATCCGATGATAAATAAACAAAAAAATTATACTTCCGGGGAGACATCTCAAATATCTCAGGTAGTTTTTTTTAAACAAATGTTGTAACAGTGAGATCTCAGAAACTTAAAGTGATTAAGACACAAAACTTGTATGGATGATAGACATTTGAATGAAGATGTGTTTAACTGCTTTTATTTTGTCGGCCGTCACTTCCGGTCCACACCGCTATGCAAATGTAAGAGAAATACCAGTTTTCCATTTTATTAATCACTTCCTTCCGCCCGTTTCCGGTCCCGAGACAAAAAATATTGTTTCAACAAGATCTCAGATTTGGCAGAGACGTGAACAACCAAACTTTGAAGAAAGATTGACTTATGATTGTACAAATGTTCAACATGTTTTGTTTGGTACGACGTTACTTCCGGTCATCACAGAAAGTACTTCAAAAATTGATTTCTTTTTCATTCTTGTTGTTATACATGGAAGTAACGTTTGGATATTTCATTCACAATAGTTATCATATCAACTATTATTTGTATGTGAGAGAAGCAATGTCTTACAGTTAAATTGATACATGTTTATCAAAACGGAAGACCTTTTTGTTGCTTTTGCAACAAGAGTCTAGTTCAATTGAATTATTTGTCCCATTTGAAATTAGCCTTGAGGGGGTATTAGTCCCATAAGGACAGTTCTAGTTTTTATAATGCTAATGCCTTGTTTTGGTAAGCTCTGTAATCTTTGGTTACATATGTTTGGTAGTAAGAATAGTGATTTGGAATATACTGGTAAATCTTCAAAACTAGGTCACTGAAGTGATGAAGCAAGGGGCTGTGTCAAAAAAAGTTCTACTGAAGTATTTTATAAAGCATTACCAATTGATAAAGCAAAGGTTTATCACGGGTACTATACATCACACATATGGGATAAATGATACTTATTATATGGTATCATATTATACAATATTGTATTGTATCATATGTAACAATATTATAAGGAAAAATTTGATTTGATTATATTTACATGACTTGAATGAAAAAGTCACATTAGATATGTAATGTTGTATAAGATAACTGGACATATCTTTTTTCTTGTAAATTATTATGAAATAGATCATAAACTTTGATTTTCATTTAATATGATGATGGGGGTCTCATGTAGGTGATGCCTCATCTCGGTAAGCTGAAAGTTCTGATCATATTTTGTTTGGCTTCAATGATCTCTCTGTAAACTTTCTACATAATCCTCACTGTGAATTCTTTACAGGGCTGTATTATACTCAGGTTATTGTTAAGACCACTGGGTCTTCGTTTTTTATTAGTTGCAAGTATGACATATGATTTTGTCATGACATGTAATTTACTTCAAAATTTTATCATTTTAGGATATAACAGCAAGCATGGATGAAGGTTTACAGAAAGTCAATCTTGTGTGTGACTTAGCAGAAAAGATATTGCCAAATACTTCCTCTGACGGTAAACGCTTGATAGAACAGCAGGTGACCGAACTAACAAATGAATGGGAAAAGCTAAACATGGCTATATCTGAATGTAGTTCCATGCTAGAGGGAGTTCAGGACAGGTGGAATGACTATGAAGAATACTATGGTAGTTTGGTCAAATGGCTGGCAGATATGGAGAATACATTGTATGTAGAGCCAGAACCAAAAGCACAGTTAGTAGAAAAGAAAACACAGCTCGACAAGTACAAACTTGTTCTCAGCGATGTCGAAAATCATCACCGATTGGTTAATGAACTGGCTGAGAGGGTGGCTAATCTTGAGGCCCTTAGTGAAAACCCAGAGGTGTCCAATTCTCTTGCAGATGTCCAAAAACGTTATGACAAGGTTCTTAACAGGGCCAGAGTAAGTTCATACTATAAAATATCAATGTCATTCAAATAATTTATAAATATATTGTGTAAAGATTTTTCATGTCCCTGTAGCACTTATATTTCAAAAGGAGAAAAGGTCTAGTTTTCAAATACCTACAATTCCTTTACATTGCAGGATGTTGTGGCCAACCTTGAACGGTCTTATCATGACCATTTAGATTTCCATGAATCTCAGCAGGAAAGTGAAAAGTGGCTTCTTCAAATTTCCTTTAAACTGATGTCACACAACTCACTAAATGTCAGCTCTATGGAACTGACTCAAAGACAGATTGACAAGCACAGGGTAATTCTGTTCTCTTTGATGAAGATATTGGGTTTTTTTTCCCAGGAAGTGAATTATTGAAAAAAAGCTGCAGTTTATGACAAAGATCAAAACTTTGAAAATTTACTTAGTTATTTCTTTCATGTTCTACTTCTGAAAAATACAGATATATTTATAATGTTCCTTGGTAAATTTAACAAAAGATTTTAATCGATAAGATCCAAGTTGTTTTTTGTTTTTTTTTAATTTTAAAAATCATCACATCACTCAGATATTTTGATGTAATTAGAACAATAAATGTTAATAACAATAATCTATAGGTAGAAATTCCACAATATTCTTCATTACCTCTTCCTCTATGATGTTAATCAAATGACCATGTCCTGTCTTTTCCAAAAAAAAAAAAAAAACAAAAAACCAATTTTTTTCTTCATATATAGAACTGCAAGATTTCTTCAGCACCATTTTTGGACACATAATTGTTCATATTATTTTGCATATCTTAGTAAAAAAAAAATTGTATTGGACTTTAATAAAATTAAATCATCATCATCAATATATCATATAGGTATTATGATATTAATCAGACACTTTATAAACTTGAGCAAATTTTAGTGCTCTATCCATAAATTTGTTTTAGGGGGCTTAAAAGCACTTCCTCTTGTATGTAGACCTTTATATGACGAATCATCAGATTTAAAACTTTATTTTAAAGGCTTTGATTAAAGAAATAGAAGATTATCGAAGAACTCTTGATAATGTGAATAAAAGAGGTCGCCATTTGATGGATGATAATATAAGAGTACCAAAACTTGCTCAACAAATACAGTCTCAGCTTCAAAACCTTGAGGAGAGCTATCTTAATCTACAGTCAACTGCAGAGCAGATAAGGGTAAATATAACAATTTGTAGATTAAGTTTCTAGTTACTCTTAATTTAGCTGTGATTGATTGTAATATATGGTGGTATATGGTAAGTATCCCTGTATATTGCCTATTTTGGTAGAAGTACACAATCTTCCAAGAAAATTTGTTAAATGACCTATACACAGGTTGTTTCATTAGCACGTGGTGGATATAGAGTGTAGCAATCTGTGTAGTGATTTCTTTGGTGAACACACAACAATTCTTGGCGTCATTAAATGGAAGATAACAACATATTATGCAGCAAGATGGTCAAAAAGTTGCCCAAATAAAATCTCCTGTGTAAGAGAGTCATTCTTTCTTAGTCAACCAGCTTGAGACAACAGCAACAGTCAGTTTAGAGCTCATATTTAATCTGCCTGTACATGTCTGCATTAAGTCAGCATAATGAAAATATGGTTGCATTTTGAAAAACTGTGAACTAATACTGAGACAATCAAAAGTATGGCAAACTGTAAAGCATTGCTTCTATATTTACATGAGACTGAACACAGCTGCATGTATATGGATTATGTATAAATATATATATATATATTTATATTTGTATGTATGTATGTCCTATATATCCTTCTGTAAACACTGTCTGTATACGCTTGACATTTTATATAAATCTTGAAAAATCTAAAGCTTAAAAGCTTTCATTTTATCAACTTAAACATTATACTAGTCTTTCTGTTAAGTTTGGTAATTTAACTTATTGCATAATGTGAATATGTGATTGATAGATTAGACAATATGTCAAGTGTAACTGACTTTTTGACCATCCTACTGTAGTGATTCTAAATAGAAAACTGAATTCTCTGCACTGTTTTTCTGTTCTCATAGCTTGACTCTTGAAACTGTTGGTTGCTTGGTTTTATTACTTGTAGAGAACTCACAACTTGAGAGTAAATATCAACATTATTTTTAAACTCAGAATAAATGACTTGATTCTTCTTACTATTAAGTATTGATTTTTGGCTCTTGACAGGTCGTGCTAGACCACATAGATCTCTATTGGTACTAAGTTCTGATGCCTTACACCAGGAGTCCATCGAGCAAGAGAGTGCTATATAATATTGTGTGCTCATAGACTAGCTGTTCAGTTGTGTAAATATATACCAAGTAGTGACTTTACAACATATTCTGACTTTCAACTGAGTTCTCTCAGTGTAACTTATTTGCTAGATAACTTAACCATCAATAAGACTTAATGCAGACATTGACCTTTGGCTTGCATGACATATAGTATATGCCATATATATTTATGAAAGCATGTATTAAACTGTGTGATGTTCTGGTTTCTATTTTTTTTTTTTTTCATTGTTAGCTAATTTTCATCCATATTAATTTCATATTTTATACATTATTTATTGGTGCTCATTAATTTGATGCTGTGATCTAAACGCAATTTTGCATTTAGCTGATATTATCCGTCCAACTATATTACCAGCTTAATAGAAAAAAGACATGTATATTTTTATACAATATATAAAATATATAAAATATGAAACGTCTTTATACTGAAGTACACAGTGAATTCCCAAGTTCCTGTGATTGTCTTGTGAAACTTTAATCCTCACTTAAAGTCACTGTAATAATTCCATACATCAACTGGAGATAATTTCATTTTGATAAAAATGATCATTATCATTTTTTGAGGGTTTTTTTTTATTACTTTTACATATAAAAGACAATTGAGGTATGTTAATATTTTTTTAGAAAGACAATCAAAACTGCCCCACTTAAAGTTTAAAGCAAGCCAAAGATTTAGGAATTCTTTGCTGCTCATGTTATTTTTAAATACATTCCCTTGACATGACTGTCAGAAGCATGGATATAGTTGCATAAACTTGATCAATATTTGATGTATACTTGCATTTTGAATTTTTATTTAGATGAATGCTGTGATAAAACTGTTTTTTATTATTATTTATTTTTGTTGTTTTTATTGAAATTTAGCTAGTGTCTGATATTCCGGTTTTGTGGGATAAAATACTTTTGATTCTACAATAAATATTTAGCCATTATTATAACACATTGAACTGCAATGTTGCATCATTTTGAACCAAATAAAGGAGATTGAGAAAGCATGTATTCTGCGATTTTTTATGATAATTAAGGTTGGTTTTGTGGGTGTGTGAGATCAGAGGTGATTTAAATGTCATCACTTCCCAGTCAGCTTCACTAACTAGCTATGACCAAGCCTTCTTTAGAATTTTGAGTCTTTGAATTGTGATCTGTACCTACCAGTACATCATTTGAGAGTTATTGCAATTGTATTAAATTACAAATATATATACATGTATTAGGCAGTCACTACTGAAGCATGTAAAAGTGACTGTTAAAGATACATAAACAAGGTGACCCTTAAATAGGGTTTCAAGTTCATGGCAGCAAACTATTTGTTCAATGTTTGTAGTTGAGTTGGTCACCAAATACTTGGTTTATCATGAATTTTTGCTTAATATTTTTCTATTTCATTAAATAGCAGCAAGTCAAAATAGCAGGTAAAAGATATGAGACTTTCCCAGACACTTAATTCACCTTCAGATGAATTGTATCAATTTACACTGAAACAGTAATATTCAGACATTGGTCAAACAAAAATCAACTTCCTTAGGTATTTTGTGCGTCATGGATATCCAAAATGAACTGGGCTAGACAAATGACAAAGTATTTTTATCATTTGAAACAAAAACAGTTTTTGAACTTTTGAAATAAACAAATAGACTTGTTAATAGTAAAGTAATAATTGGCTTACCAAAATCACTGATAAGCAGTACATGTTAAATGATTTTGGTATAAATATCAGATGGTGATAAAATGTCAATGAAGGTTGAATATTCAAAAGCTGGAACGGATGCAAAAAACTCATTATAGCTTTTAAAGCTGGTTAAAAATAAACTTTTTTTAAAATGCCCACTGGGAGAGTTTCTGTCTGCCCCTGGGGATGGGGGGTTGGAGGTTGTTTTAAATAAAACAATTATTCTAGCCACCTTGTTTTAGTTTATCTATGAAAACATATACACATAAAACCTGTCTTGAAAGTTAACAAATATGGGAAAATTATTTTCTATCAGAGCCTTGTACCTTTTCAATATCAGGTCATGCACTCTATTATGATCTTTAAAAAATTATAGGTTTCATAGTCCTTTTTGAAAGATTTCAGGCAGGGAGGTGGTCATCATTACAAAATTATAATTTTTTTTACTCAAGAATGAAAATTAAATGGATATATGAGACTCCGAGGCAAGTTTGTGTATGGGCTATGGTACTCAGGTGACTGTTAAGGCCTATTGGCCTCTTGTTATACCCCGGCCTACAAACAAAGTTTAGGAGGGTACATTGGTTTCACCCTGTCCGTCTGTCTGTCCATCCGTCTGTCTGTACATGCAATTTTGTTCTCCCTATAGAAATTTTTACTATTGCATGGAATAGTTTGGAAATTTTTACTTAATATGTTGAACACCATCTGAAGATGTGCACCTGCAATTTTTAACAAGATCAAATGAAATTTTATGATTCTATTACAGTTTTCATTTTCCTTATCCTATATAATATAGTACACTGATGTTGAAAAGTAAAAAGGAGGTATATATGATCCTTACAGATTTTATTAATTACTTAATAGTAAACACTCTAAAATATGATTTTATATAAATACATTCAGATTAAGTTTTTTTGTCTTTATTCCTTAACTAAATTTATGTTTTGAAAGTATTATATTAACTCACAATGCAAACATTTTGTTTGTCAATGACAAGTGTGGCTGGCAAGGAACAATTATTTTTTTATAATTCTAGAATTTTATTTATTGATGTGTCACAAACCTTTATGATTCAATTATATATTTTATTTACTTTAATTAAATTCATATTTGTCCCATTTAAAATGAGCCTTGCAGGGGTATTAGTCCCATTAGGACAGTTTTAATTTTTAATTATATTTAATAAATGATAATAAAGAATGGAACCCCAAACATAAATGATGCTCTAGTATCAGCATGGAAAAACAACCAAGTTATTTGCAACATTTAAATGTGTCCTGTGTTACCTTTTATGTTTTTGTTCCATAGATGCAATATTAATTTTGCCTTACTTTCAAATTGAATGAATTAGTTACCTAATTGGTTTTAAAATGCCACATTTCTTAGTTACAACAGAGGCGAATAAAAATATGCATACATATGGTTTGACCACCATTCTTATTAGGGCCCTGCTCTGCGGGTGCCCTATAGTGATCAGTATGTCCATCCGTCTGTCCGAGATCGCTTGTTTGGGGGGGGGGGTGCATATCTTCTCTCCCCTTGGCCCAATCTGGACTATACTTCACCTACAGAGTTTTTGGTACAGGGTGTGTAGTGACCTTGAAACAAGATTCTAGGTCTAAGGTTAAGTTCATAACAGAACTATCTGAAAAATCCTTACCCAAATCATATATTCTTTTCCCTGAGTCCAATCTGGCTCATACTTCACCCACAGAGTGCCTTTGATCAGAGGGTGTGACATTTATAGTTTAAGGGTCAAGGTCATATCAGACCACGCAAAAAAAATTCAGAGCATATTACTCTCCCCTTAGTCAAATGTCAAAGCTATATTTATGTGAAGAATCTGGCCCATTCTTCATATAACAAAGTTTCAAGATCAAATGTGAAGGTCATAGCAGATCTCTTTAAAATCCAGTTTTAGACCACAAATTACTTCCCATTGGATTAATCTTGTTAATATTAAACCCCCAAAAGCTTGTTGGTAAGGGTTTATGAGCTTGACTTAAAGTTCTATGCCAACCTGAAAATTTCTAAGTCAATTAAAGGTCAATGTCAAAGCAAAATCCTCGGAAATGCTTTTTTCCTTTTTTTCCATTATTTAAGCACGGCTCTTTGAGATGGTCAACATCTCAATGATGTATAGTTGATATGAGCACACCGTTACTGTTTAATTGTAAAAACATAAATGATTTAATATTTCTGAATCAAACATTTGAATTAAAAAGTATGTTACAATTTCATTTTTCAATCTCATGCTTTTTTTTACTACACAACCTCAGACCTTGGTCATGTGATTGCCTAAAATGTCTGCTACAAACAAGTTGAGCTGTAAAATTTGACGACCTCATGACCATGTCATACAGGTTAAATGTTAATGAAATATGAGGATATTTCATCAGGATAAAATATTGATAAAATGACTTCATACGAAAGGTGACTGCTTAATAGAAGTGACCACTTTGGCATTTTACTGTAAAAGTTACCTTAATTAAACAAAACCAACAAGCACTTAACTCAGTGCTTTGTTAGATGTCCTTTGGGTTGATAACGTACATTCCATATTTTATCTTGGGATGGATTTATACAGATTTTAAAATGTATTCTGATGAAATTCTGTAATATCCAAGTCGAAATTCTTAAACTCCATTAGCGTGTTTTTGTCCTGACATGTTAATTGACACAGGAATTCCTATATGCACTATAAGCTGAGAACCGGTATGAACGGAAATTAAAAATATTGAAACCATGTTTTATTTATATAGACATATACCCTTAAAAAATAAATAAAATGAAATATTACAACTAAATGTTATGTATGCAGAATGATAACATTGTATTCAAACATGACGATATTACAGCATAAGACTGTGACAGTCATCAATTCACATCATGATCACTGGCACCGTCACCAGTTCATGAGGAGCGTGGTCAGCGAACTCTGTAGTATAAAACAGCTGCACGGACTTGTGCTTTCGTCGATGTACTTCTGATGATCTTCTTCTTGAATGATGTATAGAAATCTGTACCTTAGTTTATAGCCAGAGACAAAATTCTTAATTGTTTGTTTTTTGTTCACATTAAAAATAAAATTTATTACATTTAAATCAGCACATGGGTAATTTAACATGATTTAGTGTGTATTACAAAATAAATTTACGGTTTATTAATTGTTTAGTAGAAGTTCACTTTGATGGTAATTTACGCTGCGCTTATTTTGGTGGCTGTGAACTTGTTCGTTTTATGAGTAGCTTGCTGTGAACTTGTTTGTTTTATGAGTAGCTTTTATCATTAATCATATTATCGGTAATGTTAGGGGTGCTTACTTTTGAGAACTGTGAACTTTTTTGTTTAATCAATCACTTGAGTATATACCCAAGCTGTTATAACAATTACAGTGTCATCGATACCTGCACTAGCTAAGCGTGGAGTTTATCGACTATTAGTCTTTAAAAAAGTGTGAATAGCCAGGGGTGGGAATAACGAGGAAATGATGTGCTGGGTGTGATTAGTAGACCGTAAAATTGACTTGAGATAATCCAGGTAAAATATGTTATTGGGACCATAAAACTACTTCGACATAATTGGGGTATTCGAAATATCAGGAGTTTTTAAAATTATAAATGGAGAGAAAACGACCAGGACCGGCGGGTGACTTTGACATAAGCAGGGTAATCGAGATATCCCATGTTCGAGATACCAATATTTACCTGTATATGTTTCTCCTCTTTTATAAGAATTATTAAGTGAATTGAGATCGTTGCTAGGGAAAGGAAAACTCGTAAGTGAAATCTTAAGTGAAACCTGTTACGAATCCATTCGTGAAAAGCAGTTAAGATTTCTCGTAAGAGATTCTTAGGTTAAAATCTTAAGATTTTTGTGTGAAAAGGGCTACTGATCTCTATATAAGCGCACAGATTGCCATAACAGTCGTTTTTAAGAGAAACAGTAATATCATACGCGCTTTCGATCTTTACAATTTGTAGACCACCTAAAACTGAACATAAACATATGCACAATTCAGATTCCCTGGGGAAAGGTGGGGCCACAGAGGGGGGATTTTTAAATAGGAATAGAGAAAAATCTTCTCAGTGACACAAATACTAAAATAACAAAGGGGCTTGTTATTTGCCATTAAAATATGTGAATTAAAATTGGCAGAATTTTTAACTTTTTGTGCAAGCTTTACTGTACTTGTTTGTCAACATATTTGAATTTGATACTGTAATGCTGATTTGATAAGTTTTTGTTGCTCAGGTGAGCGATGTGGCCCCTGGGCTTCTTGTTATTATGATGAGGCAAGATTTAATGAATTTATGACGTTTTCATTTTCCTCATGCTATATTTTGTATACTGATGTTGAAAAGTAAGGGAGGTAATCCCAAATTTTATCAATTAATTGGTAGTAAACACTCTAAAATATGTAGATACATGTACATCCAGATGGAGATTATTTGTCCGTATTTCATAAATAAATATGTTTTATAAATACTGTTTCAATTTACAATGCAAACTTTTTGTTTGCCATTGATAAATTTTCTAGGAGCTGATAAGAACATCAAAGACAAGTCTGGCTGAATTCAATTATCCAAAGAGGGCCATTATCTGTGCCATTGTTTAGATTGAGCATGTGTTTAGAGAAAATTGATAGTCTGTAAAATGGACAGTGGTTTGTGGGTTATTTTAATTAATACTGTTTCATATAAACCAAAAGTTTCTATCATTATAAGGAAATAAATTATATATAATTATTAACAAAGAAATTATTTATTTAGAAGCTGTTAAGAGAACAAAGTGCTCTTATGGGCCCCGGTAAAAAGAGAGAAAAATAAAGATTCAAATTAAGCATAATTTTTTATATCAGATCATCTATTGATTTTTAAACCAAACGTTTTAGCTCTGAATTTAGTGTCTATAAAAAGCATGAAGCTTTACAACGTGGTAGAGGTCAGCCGACATTCTTAATTTTATAGGGAGTGAAGCGAGCTCTACCGGCAAGGCATGTGTGAATAGAAAATTCAGACTTGTCTAGATGGCTGAGTGGTTAGCGCGGTGGCTGCTCACTGCTCCAATATAGTGAATTTCCCTGTGCTTTATATAAATGTGTGTGTGTATGTGTGTGTGTTACTGTAGGAGTGTTATTACAATTACAATCCCCTTTCTTGAATAACCCTGGTTGTAGTCTGTTTTTTGATATTTCATCGAGCGCACCTTTAAAGTACATGTATATCATACAGAGGTTATTTTATACATGTAACTCTTTCTAAATAAAATTTTATTTGTGATATTTAGGCCTCTAAAACCCCTACTGATGGATTTTGTAAACATTGTGCTATAAACACGCAGAAGATATTTTAAAACTTTCAATTTAAAATAGAAATAAATTTTCATTTGTTTGAAATTTAAATTTTATGAAGACAATTTCAGTTTTTGTAAGAACAGACTAATGAGACTATATACTTCTACTTAGCAGACCATATTGTTTAGTCACACTACCCGATGCTGGTCACCCACTCCTACATCAACCACCCATACTCTGTATACACATACTGTATATATTGCAGAGTAAACCCAGACTAAACCCAGAAAGTAAACCCAGACTAAACCCTGGGTTTACTTCCTGTTAGGTTGGGTCTGATCAGTACTGTATGTTACGCAATTCCCAAGTTCCTCTGTTGATCAACATTTAAACATGAGGTGGATTCCCCATAATTATGATCAATCACCAGTGTTGAACGATCAACATATTTTGGGTGACCCACTGAACATCATTCTTTTAATTGCCAAATTGGATACTGGAAAGTCAGTTTTGAAATACACATGATTTTAACATTAAAATTATTTATATACATGTACTTTCTTATTTATTAAACGATTTTTATAATGTATATATACCTTTTTTTAAAAGAGAAATGACCAAGTGTAAGAATTGTTATACATGTATAGGTAAGAATTAAATTAAATATTATGATTATTGAAAAGCCGATTATTATCCCCTTTCCTGAGGCAATAATGAAATGTGTTGTTTAAAATAACTTAATTGATGGCCAATAATTGTCACCAATGAATGTGCCAAGAACAAATATTTAACGCTATCCAAAGTATACAGAGTTATCTGTATTAGCAAAATGACACGTCCCCTTTATTTTCCCAACTTTTATTTTAAAAATGAATTGTAACAATCATTGAATCAACTGTATTTATAGTATAAATGTTCAAAAATTCCCTCAATCGTATTTCCCATACTTAAGTGTGAGAAGAAATTAGGGAAGGTAACTCGATCAAAACAAAAACAGTGTTTACCTGAATCTCACAGGTTCACAAAACTGTGACAGTTTGGACAAGGTGACAAGCTGTATTACGAGGATGCACAGTTTTACCTGAGTTGCCTGTGCTCAGAAATACAGCCCAAAATCATAATTAAACCTCGTATCACACCGCCAAACACTAAATTAGTGTTGAGTCAAGTGATTTGAAGTGTGTGGCTGATATGTGCCACTTTCTTTGAAACTTATTAGGGTCTTCCGTTTCCAACGGAAGACCCTATTGTTTTTGTTAGGTTTCTTTTTCTCTATTTTTCACTATTATTATTATTATTCTTTTTTTTCTTAACATTTTTCTTAAAACTCAAATATCTCAAATGTGCTACAATGGATTTTTATGAAATTTTCACTAATAATACAAAGTATCAAGGTCTTTTATTATATACATTTTTGTTGATGACGTCACTTCCGGTCGGCCGTTATATTCCTTTTTCTTTTTGTAAAAAGTGATCTTGTCCTCCCTTTTTCTTAAAAATGATTAAAGATAGAAAATTGAAAGTTTCAGGAATGATAGATTTTTGAATTCCTAGGGCCGATCAGGTAAAACCACGATCGTCCGTCACTTCCGGTCCGCTCAAACAGCATTTTAAGAAAATTGTATTTTAAAAATTTTTCAAATTAAATAATTTACAATTTTTTTTTCCATCAGAATATGTTTTAAACTTATCAAATTTTAATATGAGCAGGTCGTCCGTCACTTCCGGTCGTCACCGGAAGTGATTCCAAAATTTTGATTCTTGGAATTTTAAAGCATATACGTTTTGTAGACATTTTTGTACTGAATACAAAACTAAAAACCGTTTTGAAATCGGACAACGCATTGCAGAGATATTGAAGTTTAAAAATGGCATTTTCCGGAAATCTTAATTTTGCAGTGTAGGTCCAAAAATTAGTTTAAAAGGGAGTTAATATAGTAACTCGTACCAAATGTCAACATTTTAATTCAACCCTATCATTAATTCATAATCAAACGGAAGACCCACTCGTTGCTCGCAACGAGATCGTGTCTAGTTTCGTATATTTTTATCATAAAAAATAAAATTTTACAAATTTTCCAGTTTTCAGTGATTTTTGTACAAAAATCTATATTTTGACCCAAAAATATGTGGAAATTAGCTGATAGATTTTTGTTGATTTTTTATATGATATTACATGTATATCAAATTATACCAATAAAACATTTTGGTTGCCTATTAAAAATTCCTTGCTGATGTATTGAAAACATTAAAATCGGAAAAATGATTTTAATTAACATGCATACATGTACAACATATACCATACACATCTCATGAATAATTTTTTTTAAAAAGTTATATATTATCCAAGAGAAAAGTTAAAATGAAAATTAAATTGACATTAATGTGAGTCAGTAAAATTTCATTTTTAGCTCACCTGAGCTGAAAGCTCAAGTGAGCTTTTCTGATCACTTTTTGTCTGGCGTCCGTCTGTCTGTAAACTTTTTACATTTTCGACTAATGGGCCAAATTCAACCAAAGTTAGCAAAAAGCATCATAGGGTGAAGGGGATTCAAGTTTGTTAAAATGAAGGGCCATGCTCTCTTTCAATGGATTATTATTAGGATTTATTGAAAATTTGATGATAGTTTTCAAAAATCATCTTCTCAAAAACCATTTGGCCAGAAAAGCTGAAACTAGTGTGGAAGCATCTTTAAATAGTGTAGATTCAAGTTTGTCCAAATCATGGTCCCCGGGGGTAAGGTAGGGCAACAATGAGGGGTCAAATTTTTACAATGGAATATAAATAGAGAATTTTTTTTCAAATCTCCTACTCAGAACACAATTGGCCAGAAAAGCTGTAACTTGTGTGAGGTATCCTCAGGTAGGGTAGATTAAAGTTTTACTTATATGCAATCATTTTGACATATTGTTGATACTTTTAAATTGTTTAGACTTTGGCCCCTGCGGACAACTGGGGCTTATCAAGTTTGATGTAGGTTTATCTCATTTGATTTAGATCTTCTTGAGAACTGTAATGCTCAATATGTGAACTGACTATGAAATCATCCTGTGACAAAAAGGACTCAATGATGAACAGAATATCCAGGGAAAAAATTGATTTTTTTAAATACAGGATCTGTTATACTACATTGTCCTGATATTTTGTATATGATTCCATAACGCTGATTTTATGATGTCTGTTGTTGCTCAGGTGAGCAATGTGGCCCATGGGCTTCTTGTCTATTCTGACATCAAACAGTTTACAAAAGGACAATGGCATTTAAGGAATTGGATATTCCCTACTTGGAGCAATGAAGATGGAAGATTTTGAAAAGTGAAAATGGTCTTTCTTGCTTGTATATATGCACTGTGTATAGAATGAATTCTATTGCAAATCAATAATGCTACATTTTTAAACATGAAAAATTTAGGATTCAAAATTCAGCAACATTAGGCAAATTTTTATGTATACAGTAAAACACGGTTATAACGAACTGCCAGGGACAAGCGATTTTACTTTGTTATAACGTAATTCTTTATATCCGTCAAGTTTACAATATGTAATAAAGTCACGGGGAATGAAAATCGCTTCGCTGTAAGTGTCAATTCATTATAAGCATGTTCGCTATAATCGTGTTTTACTGTAAATCACAATCATTTAAAGTGCTCTTGCACTTCCTTTTTAGTTTAACATTATTAAGGTCTTCCGTTTTAAACAGAAGACCTTATTGTTATTGCTTTGTTTTTTTTTCCCTATTATTATTATTAAGGTCTTCCGTTGGAAACGGAAGACCTTATTGTTATTGCTTTGTTTCTTTTCCTCTATTATTATTTTTTTTTTCTCCCACGTTTTCTCAAAAACGCTTCAGCCGATTTTCATGAAACTTTTAAATTTTATTCATGACATAATTTGTTAGAAAATTACACGAGATTTTTTTGGTCGTCACTTCCGGTCCCGAGATATTAAAGATTTTATATTTTTGCTTGTTCACGATTTTTCTCAAAAAGTATTTAAGATAGAACTTTCAAATTTTAAGGGATTGTAGAAAGTGTCCTGCCGCAGTGCCCTTCGCATATCCGAACGTCCGCCGTCACTTCCGGTGGTCACCGGAAGGAACAAAAAACAGTCATTTTTCAATTTTTTTGTTTTGAAATTTTTTAATGTTACTATTCGATAGAGAGGCTTTAATAACTTCAGAATATGAAATTCGTTTTAAAATCGATCCATGCTTTCTCGAGATTTTAGGCTCCAAAATCCTGAAGCGAGAGTCTGCATAGCTCAGTCGTTAGAGTGGTGGACTTGTGCCCAGGCGACCCGGGTTCAGTCCCCGAGTGCCGAATGTTTTTTTCTTTCTCAATTGTGTTTTGTTTAACAATTTTATCTTTAAAATAATAGATTTTAATGTATTTTGTTTTAATTTTATCATAAATCAAAATAATAGCGGCTTTTTTTTAGTACAAATATCGAGCTCTTTTCAAACTACCGTTAATTTCTTGCTTTGTGACATTCTTGATTCTGTCAGCAGCTATCTAAATTCAGACGCTCGTCGCATCGCCAGCATCAAAGTCATGCCGCCAAAACACCCCTGCAATACGATTGCATTAGAGCTCGCTGGGTCGCTTTGCCGGCATCAAAGAAATGCCGTCATCCCAATGACTGTATGCACACAACATTTAGTGACTGCGGGTAGGAAATAACCGTTCTCCTAACAAAATACCCATGTTTCAATTATTTTATATGACTTTAAACGGAGAGTTGTTTAATGTTTATCCACATACGTGGATACAGGCATGCATGTATACATGCGTTTATTGACAAATGTTGTTTACAGATTATTTACATGTTTGAATTGTTAATGTACATTTACTTTCTTATCTCTCTCTCTCTCTCTCTCTCTCTCTCTCTCTCTCAGTCAAGTCATGAGCCGTGACTGTCTGAACTCCGCCTCTACGATGACATGTGGTGATAAAGAACAGTGTTCAAACTCAAAAGTCCGAAGGAAAAAAAACCACAAAACACCATCAGAGTAAATACGGATCTAAACAATTCGTTGAAACGTTTCTGCAGATGTAGCTTTGCTTATGCGTAGTTAATTAAACTAAATTGAATATAGGGGTCAACCCAGAACGATGTCGATACTAAATATAAAGTGTATGCCAATAAGCAAAATATTCTCTCTCTCTCTCTCTCTCTCTCTCTCTCTTGACATACTATTGAATACAGTCATTCCATACATAAGAATAATTTAAATATTAGTATAAATAAGGAAAATAGTTGTTTTTCGACCCACGGTAAGCTATTTTAACTATTTGTAATGCAGTTGCATCGTTGGAAACTGATGCATTGTTGTTGCGACGGCATGCCTTTGTACCGGCGAAGTGACCGGCCGATTGAGTCTAGCAAGCAGCTGACGTAAACATTGAGTAGTCCGAGTATCGCACTATGTCACAATACAGATTTTACAATATTGGTTTGACTTTTACATAGCGTTTTAGATAACCGGAATTGGTTTTGCTCTATGTTAGAAAGTGTTAAGAAATGGTAAGAAAGAACAACTATCCCTAAAGTCTTTTTTATGGTGCATTTAAACGGAAAACCTCTTGTTGCTCGCAACGAGATCACGATCGCGTCTAGTTATTGATTTTTTTTCCTGTCACGTTTTCTCAAAAACGCTTCAGCCGATTTTGATGAAACTTTCAGATCTTATTCATGACAAAATTTGTAAGACAATTACATATCATTTTTTTGATCGTCACTTCCGGTCCCAAGATATTTAAGATTTTATGTTTTTGCTTGTTCACAATTTTTCTTCAAAAGTATTTAAGATAGAACTTTCAAATTTTCAGGGATGGTAGAGAGTCATCTACTGCAGTGCCCTTCGCATATCCGAACATCCGGTCGTCACCGGAAGGAAGCCAATATTATTCATTTTTTAAACTTTTTTTATTTGAATTTTTTTTATGTTTTAATCGATAGAGACGCTTTCAAAACTTCAGAATATGAAATCCGTTTTAAAATCGATGCACGCATTCTCGAGATTTTGGGCTCCAAAGTCCTGAAGCATGAGTCTGAGTAGCTCAGTCGTTAGTGTGGTGGACTTGTGCCCAGGCGACCCGGGTTCGGTCCCCGAGTGCCGAATGTTTTTTCTTCCTTAATTGTGTTAAGATTTTTTATTCTATATTTGAAATGATAGATTTTACTCATTTCCAATTTAATTTTATCAAAAATCACAATAATAGCGACTTTTTAAGTATACTTAAAGTATAATTATATGTCTATTGAAATTCGTGTAGAGGCCGGGTTAGCTAGAATTTGATGAAGTGTTAAGAAATGATAGAAAAGAACAACTATCCCTATATTCTACTTTATGGTGCATTCAAACGGAAGACCTCTTGTTGCTCGCAACGAGCATCTAGTTATATATTATTTTTACCTCTTTAAATGATAGAATTAATATGGATTTTTTTTTAAATCCTAGCTATAGAAAACAACCAAAAATCCCCAATGTTTATGCTTGTAAATGTCAGTTACACTTACAAGATTATATGAAATCATAGCGTAATGTTTTTTAAAAACATTTTTAAGGCAAAAGAGAAAAATAAGTATGAATGTCTTATTGTTATTACTATGGAGAATACAGAAGAAAGTACTGGTACATCTTTTCATTTCATATATTTAATGGTTTATATACATTTTACATATGTACTTTCAAACATCCTGGGTGCAGGATATATTTGACAGGCCTTGTAGGCACCAGTTCTTTGAACGAAGAGATAATTAAATTTAATATAAGCTTGAAAAACAAGTGTATTTTTTACAAAAAAAGATGATGTTTTTAGCTCACCTGAGCTGAAAGCTAAAGTAAGCTTTTTGGGAGTTGATTTTAATCAACTCTCCTATGCAGTTACTCAGGCAAACCAGAAGTGAAACAGTGTTTGGACCTAAGCACAAATCAACACCCCTGACAACATTTAGTTCTTGAAAATAATCAATAAATATTTCAATGTTATTTAATTTATAGATACCTTGTAAATACATGTAGTAAGATTTTAAATGATATGAATAATTTACATATTTTTTGTAGTCTTACATTGTATGTATTCCTATGCCAGTGTTCAATATAGTCTGATTCAACCAGACGCTCGGCTGTCTCCGTAAATCTTGCTTGTCGGAGATTAACGGAGACAGCCGAGCGTCTGGTTGAACAAGACTAGTGTTCAGTATTGCTTGGATCCATACAATTTCTCAGAACTATTTCGATTACTGATACGTAGTTTGATAGAATTCATTCTTTGAATATTACACAACATAATTCATATGGGGTTTTCACGAAATTCCTGTCGGAGAATTCATATTATAAAAAATGATCGTAATTCAAATACATATAGGAAACTACTTGCCATGCAAAATAACATATCGTTGATTTTATAATAAATAATAATCAATGAAATCAACTCCTGTCAGTACTTCAGTACTTTGATTTTATCATTGTTGTTCTGCATCCATCTGTCTTTCCATCCGTCCATAAATGCTTAACATTATCGACTTCTTCTCAAGAATAATTGTGTCAATTTCAATTAATTTTGGCACAAATTGTCATTAGGTGAAGGGAAATACACAGCCAAATGTAATATGTTTACAGTATGAGTTATTCACATGCAGGGCTGTATTTCACTTTGGTTTTCCTTAAAAATCATGGACCTCTGTTTTTGAATAAAGTTGTATTAAACAAGTATGAAATCTTTAATTAATTACTTTCATGCATCAATGAACATGTATTTCAATTTTGTTGTAGGTGAGATTAGATGAGATTCTACAGAAATGGTGCCACTACAAAGGCTTGCTGGAGAGAGATAAACAGTTTTTTAATGAAGAGTTTCCACTTTGGATTAAAGACATTGACAAAAGTATCCCAGATAACCTTCACGATGCTCAGTGTAAATTAAAAACTGTCAGGGTAGGTTCTTGCACTAATATAGGAAAAAATAAATATATTCAATATGTTTTTCTCCTCTTAGCTCTCTTTTATGCACAAACAATCTAAAGAACTAGGGGGAATAAGCCGAGGCATAAAACCACTTAAGTCCATTTGAAAAACCCACAATTTTTTTTCTTACAAATATCACTTTTGTTACATTTTTTAAACTTATGTAATCATTTGCA
This sequence comes from Magallana hongkongensis, assembly GCA_016163765.1. Lineage (NCBI taxonomy): Eukaryota > Metazoa > Mollusca > Bivalvia > Ostreida > Ostreidae > Magallana > Magallana hongkongensis. Next base: position 33,749,260 of record WFKH01006014.1, read on the forward strand.
TTCAGTATTGACAAAACCTTCAAAAATTGACTTCAAATTTAATTAATATTAAGACATCAAAATATGTATATGCTAATTGAGCAACAAAATGCTAATGAAATCGGATATTCAGACTATAGTTTTTTATAGAGTGGGTCATCATAC
>WFKH01006014.1:33782050-33799319 GCA_016163765.1 Magallana hongkongensis
TGTAATGGTTCGGACTGGGGTGGTGAGGTTGATTATGGGTGCTGATTCTGATATGTTAATCAAAGTAACAAAAATTATAAAATATACATGGATAATTAGAAAGATAAAATGATTGGTATTGTAATAGGGTGCATTTTATGATAATAATTAAATTCATGCATTATTCATATTTCATCAACATCATCATCTTCATATCCTACATTTCATTTATATTTTACATGTACATATTTAGAAACAGACTATTATCCCTATAACTCCCTGTCTTTTATGCACCTATCAAGTAATTATTATTAATTATCTATTCTAGTGGCTTCTCATATTTTATAGCCTTAAGGCATTTCACCTGTATGGTCACTTTAATACATGTGCACATGACCAGGTGGTTTACTATAGCCAATAGAATCCTTTAATCTCTATATCTGAATAAATGAAGAACCCTTAAGTGGACTTGTTAATCTTTGGGACAACCCACTATCACAGTATCATTCACCTTGGGACTTAAAATTGAGTCTTTTCTATATAAAAGGTACTAAATTATAGCATACTAGTATATATACATGTAATACGTGTTGTTGAAAAGTATATAACAGAATTTTAAAAAAATGACTGAAAACTGCAACATTGATTAGGTTTAAAAAATGTGTATTACTACATTTATAGAAACATGCATTTATTTCTTCTGAATTTATGCTAATTTAACTGATTAGGGGAATCCAGGTGGACACAGGTATATTCTACCTGTACCCCCTTAGAGGACCCCATAATTGCCTAAAATAATTAGGTGTTTGTTTTGGCGAGTAGCCGTTCGGGGAATAAACCATCAGAAGTCTTATTTTCTGCCTATTATTCAAGTTAAAATTAATAACAATAAATGATTAAAATTAAATGTTTATCCTCCACATCCCCCATCAGATTCAGTCTTCTTTAATACATTCTAACATGTGTACAGTAGCAAATTTTAAATCATTTCTTGATTGGTATTTTCCTCTAGATGCACATTAAGATTTAGGAAATTGCTTTTTAATTCTTATCGATAAGATAAACAAAATGTTATATGTATTCGGGGCAATTGTAATCCTAAACAAAGCAGGGTCATCAATAGGCTAGAAATTACCCACATGGATCAAACACTATACATATGAATAAGGTAAAATACTTTATTATATCCAGTTCTGGAAAGTCAGGGTGTCTCCAAGGGGGCATAACCTATATACAATTTGATGCACACAAAGAGCAAGAATAAATATGGTTTAGGGATGGGGGATCTCAAAAGTTAAAAATTAACAAAGTATATCATCATTTCCTATTTCAGAGGGGTAGGGGGTGGTTTAAAGACAACTCCTGGGGGTCATGTACTTACACCATTTGATGCATCATAATGATTTTAGAAACAAAAATATAGTTGGTTTAGTGGTGGGGATCTCAACAGTTTTCAAGATTAATGGTTAATTTTCCTGTTTCATTGGGTCAGAACAATCCCATAGGGTCATGGCCTACATTTTATTTGATACATCATAATACATTAAGAAAAAGACCCTTTCCTCCCTATTAAATAAAACTCATATAGACATGATAAGTCTCTACACTTATTTTAATGTAATACACAAATTTAATACAAACTGTCACAAGGTCAATATGGGGTCAACTTAATATTTAAGTCTGACAAATGAAAAAATAACTTTTGCAATTAAAATGACAGAAACTGTACAAATGCGATAGGATAGGTAACAATGATGAGCTTATTTAGATATTTTAAAAAAGATGATGAAACAGTATGCTGGCAAAGGGAGATCACTTATTTAGAAAGTGAAAGTAATACTTAGGGCCTATGTATACCGGTGTCTCATAATATTGTGCGAGTACTACATGTATTATGCTTACCTATATTGGTCAACATCATAATGATAATCCAATTAGAGCACAATATGAATCCATTAATTAGCTGGTCATCACAAAAGAAACGTTTATGCATGTTAATTAATCCTATTCTGCACATGGAAAACACATACCGTTATGTACACCACGTGAAACCCATCTAACCGAAGAGCTGGGTAAAACTAGTACCCGGTAATGCGACCTGTAGACCTGTGTTGTGTACGTAACTTCGGACAAAGATCATTTTCTTGTAACATGCATGTATTTTCATGACTTTACTCTTTTAAACCCCCTGTACTGTTTTATTAGGTAAAAATATGTATAGCACATATTTCAGCTTTAAGGTGGTACAGGACACCTGCATATTGTAATGAACTCCCTTTTGCAGAAATAAACAATAAACTTTAAATATAATATTTCCCCCCCAAAATAATGTTACCTAACAGTGAAGTGCAATGGGTTAGAGCGTTAACTACATGTCTGTAGAGAGCTCAAATGCTGCTGGGGCTTTTCTATTTTTTACTTCAGATTCCATAATTTTAAAAATTCATCTTTTTTTGCTAAATACCTGTATTGTAAAAATTTAAAATTATAAAACGTCACTGTGAAAGAATTTTGATTATAATGCACTTTACTACATGTACAGGCTTTCGTTGTAATCAAAATATTCTGATGTTTATTTATCCATGAGGAATGTGTGTGTGTGTGGGGGGGGGGGGGGGGGGCATAATTTAATTTTGTTTGTAATAATTATATAGACCATACTTTCTATGAAATGAAATGAAAAGATTATTGATTAACTGAAAATTCACATGCAAACAGTTCAACCACAAATTGTACATAAAGGGCAGCTCATGTGTATTATCATCGTCGGAACCCACAGGTTTTCTATCCGTTACACTGCAGTGTAACGGATACGTTACACTGCAGTGTAACGGATAGAAAACCTGTGGGTTCCGTTGATGGTGTATTATGTGCACGTGGCCTTCGTTTTTACTAAAACTGGTACAAAACAGTGTTATTTAGGGGCAAACACTTGGTGCGGGTATTACTGTCTAATGACAGCATCTAGTTTTATTTTGTTTATGCAAAACTCTAAGTGATCCCGACTATCAACACTCTTTCTATCTGATTCTGGAAATAAATTATATCAATAATGCTAAGTTAAAGCTAAGGAAATAAATTATATCATTATTAATAAAGAATTAAACTATTTTTAGAAGCTGTTTATGTAGATTTATAAATTGATGAATTAAGTGACCCTATAGGGCATTAATGTAAATGAAATTCAAAACTATTGATATGATTGTAGTTTTTTGACAATTTTAAAATTGTTTGTATACTATAATGTTAGATTCTCATTTTTACATATTTTTACATAGCATGCAAATTATGATTATGTTTTGGGAGTTTATCCAAGTTTAACAAACTCATCAAAGAAAATTATAGTCCTATGGGATCAATTTTCTGATATGGAGTTGCATTGTACCATAGGAGAAAGTAAGGAAAATTTGAAACAACTAATTGCATCTCTTAAGAATCCGATTAGAAACATATTCAAGTTTTTTTTACACAGAAGAGCATTGCTTGGCTATTTTCATTTACTGCAAAGGGAGGGGTTATTGTCACTTTGTTATTTTTTCTTTAAACAATTAAATAAAGAAATATAATCAGATACAGAAATTTGTAAATGTATTACATATGTATTTACAGTGAAGTTCTGACAATTTTGATTTTTTGTTTTTGTTTACTATTAAATTTTATTTTACAATTCTATAATTTTTTTTATTTATGTGTCGCATGTCAAGTATGAGTATTTTTGTGAAAATATAGTGGAGAAAGCACTGATACATGTATAAATATGTAAAATGGTTTATTTCAAATAGTGACTGTCAGATGTGCTAAAATTGATTAACAATGATAAAAACATTTTGATATAAAAGTAAGCTGATCAACTGAATTATGCTCACCAAATTACATTAAGCTCTTCCCTTAAAATGATTTATACAAAATGGCTATGATTTTAAGATTAATGAAGATTTAAGACATTTATCATAAGGATTAAAAGATTATTTTAATCAGTGTATTCATTAATTAATTATACCCGCACTTTCTAAAGAAAGTTCGGGTATATTGTTGTTACCCTGTTCCGTCTGTCTGTCACGTTTGACTTTCTCAAACTGCTCTTACATCTTATAAACCAGCAAACTGAACTCTTGGAGTTTGATTTGGGGTGTCATGTTGTTTAAAAAGGTTTCAAAAATAGTAGTCTTGGTAAAAAATGATGTTTTTTCACAAAAATCTTCTTCCTCGAACTCCTCCTACATTTTCAACAATAGACAAATCATCTCTTGGGATATGTTTTGGGGTGTCCTATAGATGCGCAATAAGGTTTCGGAAATTTTAATTTTGTCCTGGGGATCATTTGGTGGTTGAAAAATAACGTGGTTTTTTTTACAAAAAATCTGGTTTCAAAAACGTCAACATTTTTTGCAGTAACCAAATGATCTTCTAGAATATGATTGAGGGTGTCAATTTAAAGTGTGATCAGGTTTCAAATTTTTTTTTATTTATTACGGGGATCAGACGGCAACAAAAAATGACTTTTTTTGGCAAAAAAAGTATGGTTCCCAGAACTTCTCTTACAACTTTTTGAGTAGCTAGTTGGCTCTGTCCTTTAGGTTTGCAATAAGGTTTTAAAAATTTAAATTTCATCCAGGGAGTCAAATAATAGCAGAAAATTGACATTTATCACTACTAAAAAAAACTAGATCCCAGAACTACTCTTATGATTTCATAAATAGATACATCATATCTTGGAATATGATAGGGGCTGTCTTACAGATGTGCAATAAGGTTTTAAAATTTTAAATTGCATCCAGGGAGTCAAATAATAGCAGAAAATTGACGTTTATCACTATTAAAAAAAACTAGATCCCAGAACTACTTTAATGATTTCATAAATAGATACATCATATCTTGGGATATGATAGGGGCTGTCTTATAGATGTGCAATAATGTTTTGAAAAATTAAATTTAATCCTGGTAGTAAAATAGTAGCAAAAAATTTACATTAATCCAATGCACGGATCTGGAGGGGGGTCAGGGGTCCAGATCCCCCCACCACAATTCAAATTTCTTTAAATAGCATTATAAAATTGCCAAACATATGCCTCGGACCCCCCCCCCCCCCGTAAACCCCCCAAACCGCCCCCCCCCCCCCCCCCTAAAATTTTCTTGATCTGCGCATGTATCCCTCCTTAAACTGTAAATAAAATGACATTTTTTTTTCTTAAAATAAAAAACCTTGCATTTATTTTTGCTTAAGATAAAAAAGAACCTTACATTTACACTCTTTTTAATTGTCGAATGATCTATTAAAATCAAAATATAATTTGGGGTCTAAAAAGTTTTATAAACTGGTAAAAAATGTTTTTCTTACACATCACATTACACCCTGCATAATTGACAAATGATCTATTGAGGTTTATATGAGTTATTATAGGGAGGAAGGTTTTTTTTTCTTCATGTATTATTATGGGATTGTTCTGACCCCATGAAACAGGAAAATACCAAATATCTTGAAAACTTGAAGATCCCCACCACTAAACCATATATATTCTTGTTTCTAATGTCATTATGATTCATCAAATGGTGTAAAGTACATGACCCCCAGGAGTTGTCTTTAACCCCCCCCCCCATTCCCCCCACCCCCCTCTGAAATAGGAAATGATGATATATTTTGATAACTTGTGAGATGCCCATCCCTAAACCATATTTATTCTTACTCTGTGTCATTGCGCATCAATGGTTTGATTGGAAGGGGGGGGGGGGAGTTGAAAAATAAGCATTTGATTTTAATCATTTATTGTTATCAATTTTAGCTGCTAATTGTCACAAGGTCAATATGGGGTCAACTCAATAGTGTAAGTCTTACAAATGAAAAAAAAAATAACTTTTGCAATTAAAATGACAGAAACTGTACAAATGCGATAGGATAGGTAACAATGATAAGCTTATTTAAATACCGGTGTCTCATAATATTATGCTACTACATGTATTATGCTCACCTATATTGGTCAACATCATAATGATAATCCGGTTAGAGCACAATATGAATCCCTTTAGTTGATCATCACAAAAGAAACGTTTATGCATTTAATTGATCCTATTCTGCATATGGAAAACACATACCGGTATGTACACCACGTGAAACCCATCTAACAGAAGAGCTGGGTAAAACTAGTACCCATGCACTAATCTGTGTTGTGTATGTAACTTAAGACAAAGATCAGTTATTTGTAACATGCATATATTTTCATAACGTTATTCTTTAAAACCCCTTCCACTATTTTATTAGGTAAATAACTATTTAAAGCACACATTCCAGCTATAATGTGGTACAGGGCACCTGCATATTGTGATGTACTCACTATTGAAATAAACAATATAAATATAATATTTTCCCCCCAAATAATGTTACTTAACAGTGAAGCGGAATGGGTTAGAGCGTTAACTACGTGTTTGTATTTTAAAGTAGAGAGTTCAAATCCTGCTGGGGCTTTTCTATATTTTACTGAAGTTTCCAAAAATTTTAAGAACTGAATTTTTTTGCCAAATACATGTATTGTAAAATTTTAAAATTCTAAACCATCACCGTGAAAGAATTTTGATTATAACACACTTTAATCCACACAAATATCGACATGTGTCTTAATTATACTACCTTAAATCAGTAATTATATCTTCGGTTCTAGCAGTTCTGCATTGAATATTATTGCGCAATACAATTATGTCGTTTATTTTGCACTGCATGTTTACAATCTTCTTAGTTGCAATTACCGGTATATATACAGGCTTTCGTTGTTATCAAAATATTCTGATTATTTATTCACGAGGAGTGTGTAAGTGTGTGTGTGTGTGTGTGTGTGTGTGTGTGTGTGTGTGGAGGGGGTATTTAAGAAATTTTTCAAGGGGGGTGGTCTGGACCCCTCAATCTCTCCCCTTCTCTAAATACGTGCACATGATGATGTTGGCACACAAAAGCAAATCTAAAGCCGGCAACCGCTGAGGGGAGGGGGCATAATTTCATTTTATTTGTTATAATTATATAGACCATACTTTCTATGACATGAAATGTTAAGATTATTGATTAACTTAAAATTCACATGCAAACAGTTCAACTCCAAATTGTACATAAAGTGCCGCTCATGTGTATTATCGGATGGGATCTCAAATTTTATGAAATTTATAATTTTTGAAAATTACCGGAAATTTAATGTGGCCTTCATTTTTTATAAACTGGTACAAACCAGTTTTATTTAGGGGAAAACACTTGGTGCAGGTATTACTGTATAATGACAGCATCTAGTTTAATTTTTACATGTGAATTACATTTATATTATAACAGCTGGCTAATAATAAGAAAAAGACTGAAAATGTTAAAAAAAATTAATCTTATATGCTATCAACTAAATAATTAATTTTCTGAATTATTATTAATGTTAACATTACCTTTATTTTACTTCACTTTTCCAGTCCCCGGGTTTTTTAATTTGTGTAATTAACTAAATCATTATCAACATTTCTCTCCAGTATTTACAAGTTCTGTTTTTTATATAGTTTTTTGTAAGAAATTCCCATTTAGCCTTTTCCCCTTTAACTTTACCTGAATTTACAGTTACGGCAAAATGGGAACATACTGTTTAAATAAAATTAATATTTAAATAAAGTTTATATTGAGAATTAGAAATACCCTATTAAAGTAATGCATGAGTACCATCAATAAATACATTTCTTTTAATTTCATTTCATTTTTAAAGTTTGAAGGACAAAAAACATTTTTATGAAAAATTACTTTGAGGCTGAGGAGAACCTTAACTGAACAAAAGTATCGGGGTTACTTTTTATAGGATTGCAAATGTAATGTCAAGCCAAGTTTTTAAAATTTTCTAAATATTTATATACATGTAATTTCCTTACAATCATAACGTACGGTAAGAATATATTATCAAATCAATTATGATGTCATAATGGATATAGCACCTTAAAGGCACCCTGAATCATTGACTAGGTCTTTACCTCTATTAATATGAATATTATTATGTACATGTAATACTATATACAGGAAAAACACCTTCATATATCACATAATGTGGTTACATCATTAAATTCAGTAGCAGGATCTTTATATTTAGTGATCATTACATTATGTCCTGAGATCATTATATACACAGAGTTTATTTAGGCACGTAGCACCGGGGGTGGGGGGTGGGAGGGGCTGTCCCCCCCCCCTTTTATCGCGGCAAACATTTTCTTAAATTTACATATTAAAAAGTTATAGTTATCATGGAATTGCCCCAATGTAAAATATTGAAGTGAAAATAAGGAAATTAACCGTGAAATTGAAGATATAAATCCTGTACACTACGCTTCCTTAACCCTCACCCCCCCACCCCCATCCACGGAATAGGATTGTCATGATTTTAGGTGTTGCCTCTTTTAAAAATTTTTTTTTATTTGCTTGTCAAGATTTTTTGGACGAGTCTGCCCCCCCCCCCCCACTTTCAAAAACGATGCTACATGCCTGTTAGTTCATCATATTCAATGAATAAATCTTTACATAACATGGTCAACTCATTATATAGAGATAAACTCATCATGTATTGTTGTTCAATCGTTCTGTTATGTAGTACACTCTTCACGATCTGTAGCAAAATCCTTTCATGCAGTGTGAAATTCTGGCATTATATGTTTGATAAAGTCATTACATAGTAGTACTTACTAGTACATGCATATTATTTTATGATGTGTTAACAAAATAAATATGGTGAACAATTTAAAAAAAATATAGTGGTGAAAGTGTTACGTGCAAAGGTAAATCCTTTATATGTTGTGGCAATTCAATTATATACTGTTGTTGAGTCATTTTATGAAGTGGTCATTCTTAATAGTAATACGATGTGGTCATTTCATTAAATGAGTAAAGTTCTTCTTTTGAGGGGTTGAAAAAGTGTAAGAACTGTAAAAGGTGTGAACGAAAGAAGAGCTTTTAGTTGGGTACACCTAGAAAATAAAGGCAGATTACATGTGTACCTTAGTTGTAGGCGGATGGGTACTGTACAATGTTTCTGGATGACAATGGCTTAATTCTTATTCGAACTATCATTATAATCTTATATATTTTAAGGATGTTGTTTACTCAGGGTTTGAGTTCTCAAATCGGATTGTTATAAAGTTCAATTTCATGAGTAAAATTTGTTCTAAACACAAAAAGAATTAATGAAATGAATAGTTATTGACATAACAATCGATATCTTAACTATATTATGCAATTAGGCTCAAACAAATTTGAACTTTTAGCTAAACAGAGGAAATTCGGACTAAAACTTTCAGATTTTGTTTTTCACTGAAATTTTTTTGGTAGTACTATAATATTTAAATTTAAGATTTTATTAGTCAACATAATTTTGCATAAATTTATGTTGGTTTTATCTTACTTTTTTCATTTAGATAATCTTATGGCACACACTACAAAATTATTGAAAAATGATTAAAAAGGATAAAAGACGCATATCTCAAAATTTTGATAATTGACCTCATATAAATGTTATGCCAGCAAAGTAAGGTCAATGTACTTAGTTCAATACTATAAATGTTTTAGCATTATCATCATTCAGTTTTTTGTAAAATTTAGTGTCACTGCCATTTATAAACTGTATTTCGTTCTCGAAAGTGTTAAGCAATTTGTATTATTTTCACAATTATTAAAGAAAATCTCAATCATAGTATAAATTTTAAGAGATTTTTCTTAAATTTTCAAAAAATATTAAATGGCCATTACCTCAAAAAATAGGTCATTGACCTATTTTTTGAAAGTGAAAAATAACACTACAATGAAAGGTCTTTAACACACAATATATGGTTTTCATTATCATCAATGGAATTTTTTTTCATTCTGAGTAAACGTAATCCTTAAAATAATTAAATAAAAATTCTTTTCAGGTGTAATGTTTCTATAGAAGGAATATTTTATTGACTAAACTATTGCTAGATTATGGTTTCATCTGGGGTTTTTTTCTTCTAGAAATTATCTAAAGCCACTGATAGACAGAGGGATTCATTGGAAAGTTTACATAGCACAGCAGCTAGAGTCTTACCGAAAATCAGTTTAAATGATCAAAGCCTTGTGGAGGAGAAAATCAGGTATACTGATGTTAATTTATATATTATGTTTTTTTTAATCCCTCGTTTTTTGGGTTTTTTTTTATGCCAGCTTTACCAATAACATATGTCACATTTTCTTCTTCTCTTGAACCAGTCAATCAATTTCAACAAAACCAAACTGGACACAAAGCATCCTTCGTTGAAGGGCTTTAAAGATTTCCAAGCGGCGATAATTAATTTAATTAACTGTTTGACCTATGGGTGAAATAATTAAAATAATAGTCAAGTATAAAGCAATTATTCAACAAACATTCTTAATGGAAATTGACGAAAACGCAAAATTTGAAAAAAAAAAAATTGCGCAATATTTCAAATTTTAACCGACCCCGATTGAAATAAAACTGATCCCAATTAAATTTTATTTTAAACTAGTCTTGAATTTAATAACAAATATACTACAGTTTACAGCGATATATCAATATATCAACATATATGATTAGATCAAGTAATTAAAAACATTTTACTGCTTAATAAAGAAAGATTCTTCCAGGAGAGTGAAATAATCCAACGTTCTATGATTTTGTTTGTGGTCAGGTTATTTACAGTCGGGATCGGTTCAAATTTTCCTCAATTTTTGCAAAAAAGATATTAACAATTTACAATTTTAATTTTCATAAATATTTGTTTTCATCTAAAAGATAAGTTTACCCGACCTTTCTTGACATGTAATTTAGATTTATTTAAATTATGCATGAATTGAAACCAATTTATGAGCTAAAACTTGTTTGCTGCCAAAACAATATATTTACTTGCAATGATTTAATATTGAATAATCTGGACGGTTTTTTTTTTTATTGAAGTTTCACATATTCACATACCAGAGTATAAGTATAGCGCATAAACATAGATATATAGTTGCAATGTATACATATACATTTATTAGTATTTGTTTGATAGATACATCCAATATTTAGATATAAAGTATATGTACATATACATATTACTCCTCAGATGAGTTACAATATAATTTGATCAAGTAGTGGTATATAATATATGTGAAAATGGTTTTATTTTTAGAGAAAAAATTTTTAAAGATACAGAACAAAAAAAGAAAAATAAATAAATAAAAGACAGGGACATTAAGGAGAGAATACAGATGGTGATGAATGTTCCAAACGTTGAAGTATATCTTTCCAATAAGTATCAATCAAATGATAATTACAGTTTTTCAGAAGCAAAAGTTTTTCTATAAACATGCAGTCTTCTGGTTATAGATTTCTTAAAGGATATTTACATTAAGCCTTGATGTTTTCAGTTTACTTTGCAGAATATTTTGTTTTGTGAAAAGAATGATTAAATTTTAAAACCTATGAATATCTCTATTATCATATTTTCCAAAAAGGATTGAATAGTTATCAATATTTGTTTGTAAACCAAAGATATCTGTTATCCATTTCTCCAATTCAATCCAAATTTCTTTCACTAAATAACAGTCGACAAAAATATGTTCTATTGTCTCAGGGATCTGTTGACAAAAGTAACACATTGAAGAATTTACTATCCCTACTCTATGTAAATAATAATCGATTGGCAAGATCCTATGTAATAGTTGGTATTAAGCCACAGTAATTATGAATCCTTTGTGCACTTAAAGGGCAGACTATAAATTGTCCACCATTGTTTTTTGAGTTAATTCGATTTCTGACATCCATTTTGTTTCATATTTTAGATAAGTTCTTTTCTTTGATAAAAAGGTAGTCCTATACTCGGCACTAAATGGGCTCAATCATTAAAATTTAGCTTTAAATGATAGATATACATTCTAGCAATACATATACAAAAGAAAATATGTATGTTTACATGCTAGTTTGTTTGCTATCACCTCTCAGACGGGTGTACCCCCTTGCGAAAATTAATGACAATGACGAAATTTGCCAGATGTCTGTTTTTCTTAAAAATAATTACCAATTTTGGGGAAATTAGAACTGGACATATAAAATAGAGTATAAACATTTGTTCAAGTTATATCTCATAAATAATTTTGCGAAAATTGTTGTAAGTAAGTACGCTTTATTGACCTGATGTATCAAAATAGAATACAAAAAAGTGATGCATGTATCGTGTTTGGTCATTTTTTACTATTTTATGAACTCAAACTTAAATGCACGGTGTTTATTCTATAGAATGACATCTTAGAAAAAAGATTTGGTAAAACAAATCATATGTTGACGGATTACTTTTCACGCTATAAGCTCAAAACCAAGTAGACCCTGAAGAAAAAATCCGTAAAAATCACATTTTGCTACAGTTTTCTGCTTAGATCTGTCAACAATGTTTGATATCATTTACACATTAATTTATTGACGATTGATTAAATTCGAAATAACTTCTGTCTCTAAATTTAAAAAAATTAGAAAAATTCGAGGGGAGGGGGGGGGGGCATCAAAACAAAGAAGATATAAACATACCTGAGATCCTGGTTAATCAGAAACTTCGTTTTTTTATTTTACTTTAACATAATCGAGTTTCTCAACATTAATCATTTCTATCTCTCATAGAATACATATATTTCCCTTCTAATTGCTTATTATTGTTTACAACAGCGATGTAGAGCAAAATCTAAAAAGCTATGAAAAAGTCGAACCAATATTGTAAAATCCGTATTATGACGTAGTGCGATACCCGGACTACTTTAAGAGGTTGTACATGTCACTACAACCCTTGTTAGATCTACAAAATATTCCTGCTTTATTTGGGTAACCAATATTACTCAGTTACTAATAACCGATATTAATCTGGACGGTTTTAACATGTGTAAAATAAGATATAAAAACTCATTATAATTTTCTTTTCTTTTGTCAATGTATATATATCTACTTTGGTATAACTTCAATGATTGTATTTTATTATGACCTTTGATATTGTAATTTTTTTGTAATAGTGCTAGTGTAAATTCTGTGTCAAAATTTCACAGGAGAGGGTGTTTTAAGTTTGCAGAACTTGTGCCCGATCCTTTTGTATATACCATCTTAACAATAAAATATGTTCAAACCATTGAATAATTAAGTAAAGATTGAACATATTGACCGGAAATTTATTTAAGTATGCATTGGAATTAAGATTTGACAAATGTTAAATATTAAATAAAATGCGCCAAATCGTTTCTTGAATGCGCGATTTTATTTTTGATGAAAAGCAATTTCCAGATGGTAACCAAGAAACGCGTTATTTAAAACTAAACTTTAGAACCATTTTTTCGACACAGACAGTTTTGGTACGCGAATGTGTGATAATTTACCTACATGACGTTGTCATCGTAAAACTTTTCACATTTTCATCTTCTCAAGAACTACTGGGCCAATTCCAACCACACTTAGCACAAAGCATCCTTGGCGGAAATGCTTTCAAGTTTGTTCTAATGAAGGGCCAGGTCCCGGGCCTTTAAAGGGGAGAAAATTTGGAAAAGTGAAAATAGAGTGGGTTAGTTTAAAATCTTCTTCTCAAGAACCAAATAGCCTGTAATATCAAAACTTTACCATAAGCTTTCTGATATATGGTAGATTTAATTTGTTCATATCATGACTCCCAGGGTCAGGAAGGGGCCATAATAAGGGTTAAAAGTTTATAATAGTAATAAGTAAAACAAAACATTTAAATAGTTTTTCTGAAGAACCAAAAGACCATATTTTGTGAAAATAGTATAGAAGAATTAGCTATTATACGAAATTCTATTTTTAGAGCTGCTTTCATTTCTATTGGTCAGAATGTGGTGGGGGCGGGGGGATTGGGGCGGGGGTGTTCAATTGTATGATTATACCTGTACATGTATCTTTATAATAGAAATTCTTATGAAGCAAATAGATAGTAGCTTTTTATGTCTTCTTTGTCACTCAGGTGACCTATTGCAATTGATCTTCGTCCGTCATCGTCCGTCGTCCATCTTAAAAATTTTGGGTCAGGGGTTTAGGCCCTTAGGTGGGGCAAATATGGCCATATAGTGAAAATGTATTACCGGTAAATCTTAGAAAATCTTCTCTACATCCACAGCAGGGGTGATAAAGTGATAAACTGAATGCATGATTACTTAAAATGTGAAATTTATGACCCCTGGGTCGAGGGTTCAGGACCCTAGGGTAGAGCCAATATGGCCACATAGTGAAAGTGTATTGAATTTTATAATATTTTCTTCTGTACTTTCACAGTCTTGGGAGAAAAGATAAATTAATTGTTATTTTGTTCATAATGTCCTGTTATTTAATTGTGAAATTCACTTTCCATGTGGCAATGGTTAGGCTTTTTATTTTTATTATCATTATCATTTTTTGTGGGGGGTGGGGGTGGGGAGTGGGTAGGCTGATAGGTCTGGCTGTATAGTGAATTTTTAGGTCACATGAGTCACTCAGCTGACCTATTGCAATTGGTCTTCGTCTGTCTACGTGCGTCGTCCACCGTACGTTAACAATTTCTTTAAAAAATCAAGGCCAAAGTAACAAAAAAATCGTCTCTACTCCCACACAAGTGGGGAAAAATAAATAAATGCATGGTTATGATGCCCATGAAGCATTCTACCAAAATAGCGAAATTCATGACCCTTGAGTCAGGGGTTCAGACCCTCGGGTGGGGCCAATATGGCCATATAGTAAAAATGTATTAAGTCTTAGAAAATCTTCTTCTCTTCTCCCAAATATATTTGAGATAAAACTAAATGCATGGTTATGATGTCCACGAAGCCCTTTACCTAAATTGTGAAATTTATGACCCTGGGAAAGGGGTTTAGGACCTAGGGCGGGGCCAATATAGCTACATGTATATAGTAAAAAAATGTATCAAATCTTAGAAGAAAAAAATTTCTTACTCCCATAGTACATATTATACATGTTTATGATTACAAAGTCCTCTACCTAAATTGTGAAATTCATGGCCCCTAGGTCAGGGGTTCAGACTTTAGCGCAGGGAGAATATGGTCATATAGTAAAAATGTATTGATGTAATAATGTTTCCTTTTGTACTATCACAGTCGCGGGAGATAACATCATGCATTTGTTATTATGTTCATAATATCCTGATGTTAAATTGTGAAGTTTACTGCCCAGGCCATGAGGCAGAAGTTGAGGCTTTTTATTTGGGGGGGGGGGTGATAAATGTGACCTTATATTTAATATGTATTTTAACTTAGGGTAATTGCTGTGTGTCATCCATTAACAGTTTTAACTTCATCTTGAAAACTACACGGTAAATTGTCACTTGGCATTATTTAATTAAACATGTGTTCTATTTTGGCCCCTAGAGCTAAAGTATAGATAAACCGAGATTCCTCCGACTCTTGGACCCAAGATGCTAATCTTACATTTAAAATCTTTGTTTGCATTTTGATCAACAACCTGTAATGGTAGAATCTGAAGTTCTAAGAAGATAGCTTTTCTTTTTCAGACCCTGATTTTATTTGAATATAGTTTACACTTTCTCTTAATTTTTCCTTTGCGAGTTGGCGGATATACGGGACTGGTTTTGAGGTAATTTGGACTTTCCGTTCATGTAATCCACCCACAAATCCACAGCAATCAATCGATTTCTGACCACATGCAATTCATAACAGGTTTAGATGTAAAATGAATCAGACCAAAACAAGGAACTGGCATTTCTGTTGAAAACGTATTAGCAGGTTTGAAAAAAAGAAATTTACCAGTATTTGAACCAATAATACCTAAACAAAAACAATATATGCGCCTTGTTTACATAACAAAGAGTTGTGAGCTCTGTATCTTGCTTATAACTCTACGACAGACACTCAAAATTTGGTTGATGATTAAAACGCATTTATTTACTAATGCATTGAAAATAATAAAAATTAAAAAAAAGTTTGACCAAAATCGTGACCATGCCCCTTTAAGATTTTAATTGTTTTAACATGGCAACGGTTACCCCTAGCAACCAACTTTTAGTTTCTTTTTGCGTTTTACATCTAGGTGTGTCCATGTATGAATTATAATAAACATTAGTGACTATGCGTGGCCAGACCCTTTTATAAATCTTTGATTCTTACATAGAATTGATATTAAAATTATGACACCCCGCCCCAAACTTATACCGGAGAGGTTTAAGAATTAATATAGGAATATATGGGGAAGAATTTTTTTTTTTAAAGAAATGCAATGCTACAATGTGTAATATGATATAATCTCTATTCTGTATTACTGAAACAACAACCACTAAACAACACTGGGACCAAATAGGGGCTCAATGTTTAGCATAACATTATGTGGAAATTTAATATTTTGTTAAGATATTTTTTTTAACTCTAACAATAAATATCCATACAATTTTTTAAGTGACTGCATAAAGCTTCTTTGATCAGAGTTATGGTCATTGTTGCTCAGGTGAACAATGTGGCCTTTGGGCCACTTTTTTTTTTTTTTAATCTCACTCTCTTCAAAGCATAAGTTCATAAAAAAAAAAAACCTGCTGTAGAAAGGATATATACATGTACACAAACATAGTGTGCCTTTTTCATGCTGTTTGTGATTCACTCGTGGTAGAAGCTTTGTATTATTTTGGAAGTGCTATAAGGTGGCTGTTGTTTGTATGGTACATGTGAATTGAACATCATAGACATGGTCTTTTGTTGAGTTTTTTTTTTAGCTCACCTGAGCTGAAAGCTCAAGTGAGCTTTTCTGATCAAAATTTGTCCGTTGTCTGTCGTCGTTGGCGTTGTTGGCGTTGGCGGCGTTGGCGTCGGCGTTGGCGTCGGCGTTGGCGTTGTAAACTTTTCACATTTTCATCTTCTTCTCCAGAACCACTGGGCAGATTTCAACCAAACTTGGCACATAGCATAACTGGGTGAAGGGGATTCAAGTTTGTTCAAATGAAGGGTCACGCCCTCTTTAAAGGGGAGATAATTTAGAATTATTAAAAAATTGTAGGTATTTTTCAAAAATCTTCTTCTCAAAAACTATTAGGCCAGAAAAGCTGTAACTTGTATGGAAGCATCCTCAGGTAGTGTAGATTCAAATTTGTTCAAATCATGGTCCCCGGGGGTAGGGTGGGGCCACAATGGGGGGATGAATTTTTACATAGGAATATATAGAGAAAATCTTAAAAAATCTTCTTCTCAAAAACTATTAGGCCAGAAAAGCTCAAATTGGAGTGGAAGCATTCTCAGATAGTGAAGATTCAAGTTTGTTTCAATCATGCTCCCCGGGGTAAGGATGGGGCCCCAATGGGGGGGGGG
>WFKH01006014.1:33799419-33838500 GCA_016163765.1 Magallana hongkongensis
GGGGGGGGGGGATGAATTTTTACATAGGAATATATAGAGAAAATCTTTAAAAATCTTCTTCTCAAAAACTTTTAGGCCAGGAAAGCTGTAATTTGTATGGAAGCATCCTCAGGTAGTGTAGATTTAAGTTTGTTCAAATCATGGTCCCCGGGGGTAGGGTGGGGCCACAATGGGGGGATGAATTTTTACATAGGAATATATAGAGAAAATCTTAAAAAATCTTCTTCTCAAAAACTATTAGGCCAGGAAAGCTCAAATTGGGAGTGGAAGCATTTTCAGATAGTGAAGATTCAAGTTTGTTTCAATCATGCTCCCCGGGGTAGGATCGGGGCCCCAATGGGGGGGGGATGAATTTTTACATAGGAATATATAGAGAAAATCTTTAAAAATCTTGTTCTCAAAAAGTATTAGGCCAGGAAAGCTGTAACTTGTATGGATGCATCCTAAGGTAGTGTAGATTCAAGTTTGTTCAAATCATGGTCCCCGGAAGTAGGGTGGGGCCACAATGGGGGGGGGGGTGAATTTTTACATAGGAATATATAGAGAAAATCTTCTTAAATAAATCTTATCAAAAATGCTCCAATTTGAGTGGAAGCATCCTCAGATAGTGCAGATTCAGGTTTGTTTAAATCATGGTCCTCTGGGATAGGGTGGGGCCACAATGGGGGGCCACAAAGTGGGGGTGGGGTTTATAGGAATAGAGAAAAATCTTCTTACAGATACAACAAAAGGGGCTTGGTATTTACCATAAAAATATGTGGATAAAAATCGGCAGATATTTTAAATTTTTTTAGCAAGATCTACCGTACTTAGCTGTCAAGATATTTTGATTTTGTTACTGTTATGATAATTTGATCAGAGTTAAGGCTATTGTTGCTCAGGTGAGCGATGTGGCCCCTGGGCCTCTTGTTCAATTTGCTAAGAACTGCCAACATACATGTATTTTGCTTCAGACTCTCTACTAAGCAGAGTAGACATATTTAAAATCTTGTTTAGAAAATTAGCCAAAGGAAACAAAACATAGTTAAACTTTTTGTGAAGAGAACTACTATTAGTTCTTTGACTGTTTTGTTGCTTTTATCATTTTAGATCAATAGGCAACAAGCATACACATCTTCAAGTGAGAATCGAACGAACAAGACAACAGTATGAGGGAGTTTCTGCAAATCTATCAGATATCAAAGCAGAGGTGGACAAATATTTGTTATGGCTAACAAAACAACAGCAGATGATGTCAGAAAAAGTGATTGCAGGAAAACATTTACAAAGTGCAGAAATCAGATTAGAGAATTCAAAGGTATTTGAAGATGTCAAAGTAACGGAAGGGATTTATCCAGCTACTTCATTTTACTACCCTTTTTTAGCTCACCGAAACGAAATCAGGGGTAGCTTATGCTATACCCATAGTGTCGGCGTCAGCATCTGGACCTATTAAAGCTAATGGAACAGGTCCTGTATCTAAGTTATTACTGTTCATTTCTTCACTAAACTTGCAAAGTTGGTGCATCTAGGCATACTTATGGACTTAACAGACTTAGATGCTGAATCTAGGCCATAAATTTAGATACTGGAGGAGGTCAAGTTTTTTGGAGCATTTTTAATGACTGGTTCTATCTTCACCAAACAATCATCGATGGTGTATCTTATGATGGCTCACTACACCTTGAAATAGTATCTGAAATCAGCAAAAAAATACTTAATCATGATAGAAAGCATGATGCATAAGAAGTATAAAAGTCAAATAGACGAACGTATGCAATTGTGGATAAAAAATCATGATTTTCAAAAATTTAATGAAGTAAGTATGAATGAAAGCTCCAGGCGGATTCAAACTCATGATCTTTGGTTCACAAGTCCGATACTTTAATCACTGAGCTCTGATGGTATACAACAAAAATGATTGATACAAACAATTTAACATATTATGTAGATCGGCATCTTGTAACGTAGTGTCTTAAAAGGTCTATGTAGTGAGGAACCTTAAGATACATGTACAGGCTTGAATGCTGAATCAGAGCCATAGGTTTCGAATGCTTGAGGAGGTAAAAGTGTTTGGAGCAGTTAAGCGTTTTTGAAGCAAGAGCCCTTTGATGACCATATATAAGTTATTACTGGTCCTATCTTTGCCAAAGTTTAATGGATGGAGCATTTCATGATACATATACACCAGACATGCTTAAATGTTGAATTTGAGCCAAATGTACAAAGAGGTTAAGGTTTTTGGAGCAGGTTAAAGTTTTTGGAGCTAGTTTCCTTTGATGATCATAATATCTAACTTACAGAGGATTTTCTTCGCTATATTCATAATTATTAATACAGATATTATGAATTTGTATTTATAAATACAGCAAAGTCACTATAAACTTTTTTTCTTTTACATGACTACCATTTATATTTATTGAAAAAATACCTTCTTTTGGAAACATAGAATAATCAGATGGTAAATTGGAAGATTTTCTTGAAGAAAAAAAATCTTTCAAACAATTGTGTCAATTTGTATTGCTAAGTATCAAAACTATAAAATAATTAATTGGAAAAGCTGTAAATTTCGCCATTTTTAAGGGATTCAAACTCAATTTGCTGTTTCTGTAAATTCTTCTATATTCAGTTCTAATGAGATTGCACTAAATCTGTGTTCATACTAAACGAGTTTACTGTATTACTGGTGCTATCATCACCAAACTTGCATGAATGGTGCATCTGAGGCTTAGAATCTGAGACATTAATTTAAGGTGGAATAAAACACCTGGAAAAAGTAACTCAAATTAACAGTAAATTGTTTGAATATGAAAGACATAATGATAAATAAACTGTACATATGTCAAATAAGCGAAATATTTGCAGTTTGGGGATAAAAAATAAATTAAAAAAAAAAAAAAAAAAATCAGTAAGTAACAACAAAAGCCCCTGCGGGATTCGAACTCAGGATGTACGGATCACAAGCCCGACACTTTTTCCACTCGGCTATGGAGTAAGTTACATGTTGCCGTCGATAAAATCCTTTAAATAAAACGAAATGTCGTTTCGATCAGAGGTAGAGGTCAGTCATTTTGTGATAATGTTATTCCACCATAAGAGGTTAAAGTTTTTACTGTTCCAATCTTTACCAAACTTTAATGGATGATACATACCGTAATGTTTCGTGCATAGCACACACTCGTGTATAATACGCAGCCCAAAAGCTGGGTATAAAATGCTGAAAAAACCGCTGTTGCTTTGAATGATATACACCCAAAAAGCGAAGAACTTTTCAACTGAGATTTTTAAAAAGTCACTGATGAGCATGCACTTATAATGTGTAACGTGTAATGTGGGTTCAAAACACTGATAAATAATTTTACTTAAACGTTTCCTACATTTCTAAATGATTGGAATAAAACAATCCTTAAACAGTTTAAACCAAATTGAATCAAACACGATGATTATTTCTATCCGATTTGAAATATTATTTTCCTTAAGCTATCCCTGTGTCTCAGCCCTATGTTCGAAGCACTGTTTCAGACCTATTTCTAAACCTAGCTTGTCTGAAAGCTTTATTCGAACCTATGCTCCCGGACTATGAGCTATTGTTTAATGTATCAAATGGTCTACCATCAGTATTTTGGAGTCCCGAAAATGAGATATAAACCGTACTACTATATTACCGCTGTATCTCCGCTCTCTGAATAAGGTCCTCATTCCTCTGCGTCTACCAGCAGACTAACAACGTTGGCAGACGAGCTTCCTATTTATACCCTTTATCAATTCTGCTGACTCATCGCAGGGCCATCAAAACGTTTGAGACAGTTTACCACACCCAAGAAATAGCTTATGATTAAATATATTTGATTGACCCTGATTGCATTATTTACATAATCAAAGGAATTTTTCATTACACATGTATTCCAAGCGCATAAAAGTAATATCAGTTGCAGATCTAACCAAAAACAACAACAAAAGTAATTACTTAATTGATTATTTGTCAAATTCTTTGATTATTGTAAGAAACGTTTGTATGTCGTTTATTGTCATTATCAGATTGTACAAAAGATTGATCTATTTTAACAGTGTCTATGTAAAACAATAATTGCATAACTGGATACAAAGTTAATACGTTTTCATTCAAATCATTGTAATTGATAAATCTTCTTGCACTTATTTAAAATTGTGAAGTCTGACACGAGACAGGCGCAATTGCTTCACCGGAAATTGTTAAACAAATATTGACCAAGCAACAAGTCAACAGGTGGCTGGTTACGTTATAGCGAATACACTTGTGAGGACTTTTTTGGTGCAGGTAACAATGGATTAATATTCAAATTTATGGGAATCTAATAAAAAATGAAGCATTTTTGACAGAATAAGATGTTACTCTGTAAGTGTATACACATACAACGCGCATTGCACATGATATCGGGAGTCTTAAACTCGTGGTATGCAGAATCCGGGCCTGAAAAAATGGGATGAAATTTTGTTTTTATTTATAATACGCAACCCCCACTTTTGATCTAATTCAGGCTGAAAAAAGTGCGTGCTATACACGAGACTTTACGATATACACCTGACAGATTTAAATGCTGAATCTGTGCCATAGGCTTTGGACGCTTGAGAAGGTTAATATGGCCATATCTAATGATTATTGGTTCTAATGCATTTGTGATACTGATTTGACATGCTTGGATGCTGAATCTGAGCCATCGCTTTTGGATGCTGGAGGAAGTTAAAGGTTTTTGGAGCAGGTCATATATTATCTCAGTAAATAATGATCCTTACTTATTTAAACTTGCATGGTTGATTTACATGTATTTATATAACTGAATCACAAAGCTTTAGATTTGGAGAGTTATCTTGATTATCCAAATGCTTAGGTAGGTTAAAGATTTTAAAACAACTCAAATTGTGTTAGGTCTTGTAGCTGGCTACATATTTAAGTTAATCCTGTTCATACCCAATGAAACTTGCGCAGTTAATTCATTATAGAATAGCTTATATAGAACTTTCTTTATCTTGATTATCTGAATGCTGGATGTTAATAAACACCTGTTGATTAAAAGTAAAAATATTCATACTTTATCTGTAAGGCATCATTTTTAAGCTACACAGAAATTTTAAAATAAATTCGTCGAACCATAAGAAAAAACGTCTAGAAAATGAAGTGGGGACGGAATGACTGACAAACCGCGATAAACACTATAGTTCCCCCGGTTTTACCAGTAGAGACTTATAATTTTAAAATATTTTATAATGCTGGTGGTTCTTCGAATGTTTATTGTTTCTGTAAAGGACACATTCTGAACTGCACAGTTTTCATTTAAATGTCTGACGTTTTTCTCAGCCTTTTAATTCTGCACTACAACCCTTCATGGTTTTTCTCTCATTATTTTATTTTACTGAATGTCTTAATTTTAGAGAAATTTTTTTTTAGCAGGTGTCCTTTGATGGCCATTTCTAAGTTATAGGTTCTATCTTTACCAAATTTGACTGGATGATGCATCTTGTCATACTAATGTACTTGACAAGCTTTGATGCTATATTTGAGCCATAGGTTTCGGATGCTGAAGAAGGTTAAGGTTTTAGAGCTGGTTAAAGTTTTAGGAGCAGGTGTCTTTTGATGGGCATATCTAAGTTATTATTGATTCCATCTTTACCAAACTTGAATGGATGATGCATCTTGTGATACTGATGCACTCGACTGGCTAGAATGCTGTATCTGAGCCAAATGTTTTGGATGCTCGAGGACGATAAGGTTTTTGGAGCACCTTATAAATTAGGTAAATATTCAAACTTGCATGGTTGATCATCATAACGGTTAATGATTATGTAAACGAATAACAGAGTTAGCTTTAGATACGGAGAGTGATCTTGATTATCCAGAAGCTAAGGCTGGTTTAAGAACAACTTAAATTGGGGTAAGGGACTTGGTGCTGGTTGCATGAAGTAAGTCCTGTTCTTACCGAGACTTGCACAGTTAGTATAACTATTGACGTGTAAAATAGAGAGCGCTTCAGATACTGAACTTATCTTGATTACTTAAATACTGGGGCAGGTGAACATTTTTTGTGCAAGTTAAAAGCAGGTTTGAATGTTGGAAGAAAATGCTGTCCTGACTTACGTTCATGGTTCATGTAACATTGGATTTGAAACCAAAGGTTAGCTTCTGATACAGAGGCTGATCTCCATTATCAAAAATGCTTAGAAAACCTGGTCATATAACCTTACTTAAACTTGCTCGATGGATGTGATTGTTGATATATGATAAATCATATGATTTCTTTTTCTATAGCATTTCGTCATTTGAACAGTATCATATTTATTGTATGATACATGTATTATATTGTATTATATGATACAATACGATATCATACATATAATATGATACAATATCACATTGTGTTATGATACAATATCATATGATATTGTATTATATGATATACTATGATATTATATAATATGATTTAATATGATATGATATAATAAGATATCATATGATGCAATTGAAAGCAATATAGAATAATATATAAATATTGACTGGGGCTGAGGGCAACATTGATTGTATTAGCCCCCAAGGGATGAAATATTGCCCGACGCGAAGCGGAGGGCAATTCAGTACCGATCAGACCCAACCTACACCAGAGTAAACCCAAACTAAACCCCGGGTTTACTTTTGGGGTTTACTTGGGGTTTACTCGGGGTTTACTTTTTGAAAATTGGGGTCCACTCGGGGTTTACTTTTGAGTTTACTTGAAAATTGCTTTTGAGGTCAACTGTACGCACTGAAGTGTGAAGCAGACCATCTTTTATCTTACTATCCTACTGACTGTAATTCCTGCCCCTTGTATATTCCGAATACACAGTTAGCGTCTGCTTTCAGGGGTATACTAATTACTTCTGACCGGGTTTACTCTCTGTGTCCACTCTGGGTTTACTTTGGGTTTACTTTCTGTTAGGTTGTGTCTGATCGGTACTGTATATTCATCCCAAGGGTGCTACTATAATCAATGTTGCCCGAAAACACAGTCAACATTTGTTTTGTTATATGAAGAAACAAACCAAAAATCAAGAAAGGATTTGAAAACAGATCGCCGCAATTTTCTCAGCTTAACATAGAATTCACGAATTCAGTTTTGCGCAAAGTTCATTTCCAAAATATCGTCGGCATCAATAGATCACTGGTGATATTCCCCCGTCCGAAGGAACTAAGCTTAAGTGTTTTACCCGATTTTACTTCACAATAATTCGCAAATCCTTATACCCGTTATAATAGCAAACCGTCGCATTGCGCGTCCGTTGTTTACTTGCCTTGACTAATTGCCTATTATGACGTCACCTTGTTTTGGAGTCGCGAAGATTTATTTACGTCACCGTTTACGAATCAACAAATCAGAGGCGATTAATTGAAATAGCGGGAATATTCTCTAGATATTATTACTAGCCGGTCAATATTAAAAACATATTGACCGGTCAATATTTTTCGGACGAGCTAATATTACAATTATTGACTATTTGTCTTTATTACCTAATCAAAGGGATTTTGTTGTTTTATTACAGATTAAATATTTGCGTCTATTTTGTTTGTGTATGCAGTTTTGCTTAACTATTGAAACCGTTCTATTGAGCTGCCGGTCAATAGACTGCGATCTATTGGACCGCCGGTCAATAGACTTCGATCTATTGGACCGCCGGTCAATTGACTGCGATCTATTGGACCGGCAACGTATTTCAGAATGCGGGTATGTTAAGGCTTCCCGATTGATTTCACAGCGATGTGTAGAAAGTCATTTGTCTGTCCGTCATACGATATGAATTCATAATTAACTTTGACGTCACGATCTGCATCCTTTCGATAGTTCTCTGGGAATGTAACGTAACGTTATAAGGGAACATTAATAAAATCGCTTGTTTCCTTCAGATAGACGCTGTTTTTAATACTAGAGATACCAAATTCAATATTATCAATATTGAATATCAAATAATCAGCAGCTTTGAGCCTCGTATAAGGTAAATAATGGTTTGGAGACTCTCCCTTCTACGTGTAAACTATATAATAAGTCTTTAATGAGATGTTTTAATGTATGTAACAGCTTTGGCGCATGTGAAAGATCAAAACAATCTTAGTTTATTGCATAATGGCACGAACATCTTCTGTAATATACAAATTGTAAACCCTAAAAACTAAAAAAGGAATTAGGTAACTAGACACTTGTTGCTATAGCAACAAAAAGGTCTTCCGTTCCTCATGTATTAATCTGAAGAAAAAAAATGAATTTCTCTTGTAAAAAGAAAATGAAAATAATATATATTGTGAACGAATTTTCCAGTAATTATTTCTAAGAAAAACAAAACAAAAAGTCAAAAAGTCATTTTTTGAGTACTTCCTCTGACGACCGGATGTTACGGCGGATCAAACAGAACATGGTAAACATATCTTCGTACATTGTTCTGTCTTTCCTCAAAGTTTAGTTGTTCAAGTTTCTGTCAGTTTTGAGATCTTGTTGAGAAAAGGTTTCTTGCCTCGGGACCGGAAACGGACAAACGGAAGTGATGAAAGAAATTAAAAGTTGGAATGTTTAGAACATTATCCTACGGTACATAACTGTTCATCAGACTTAATTAAATATTTAAAGAAAAGATTTGAACTTAATAAAAACTTAATTTGCTTGAACGCTTCCGGTGAGAACCGGAAATGCTGGAAGACAAAATCAAACCCGTTTAGCACATCATCAATGAAATGTCTATCATCCATATAAGTTGTGTGTCTTCATCTCTTATAGTTTCAGAGATCTCACGGGTCAGAATTTGTTTAAATAAGCTATTTGAGATAATTAAGATGTCCCACCGGAAGTAGGATTTTTTCGCTTATTTAACCATGTGTAGATGACCTATTGTACTTCTATTACTGAAATGTTACTACCATGCTAAAAACAAAAAACAAAATCAAAAATTAAATTTTGGATTACTTCCAGTGACGACCGGAAGTTACGCCGGATAAATCAAAATTATGTAATCACATGTACATACATAGGTCTATTATTCCACAAAGTTTGGTTGTTCAAGTCTACACCGTTTTTGAGATCTCTTGGAGACAAGGTATTTTGTCTCAGGACAGGAAACGGACAAACGGAAGTGCTCAATGACAATTAAAGTTAGAATTTATTATAAGTTTTCCTATCATACTTTACTGTTTATAAAACTAACTGAAACTATCAAAGAAAACCAGTTTAAATTATAAACAGCTTGATTTTTTCTAACCCTTCCAGTGAGGACCGGAAGAGACGGTCGACAAAATGAAAGCGGTTAAACACATCTTCAATCTAATGTCTATCATCCATATAAGTTTCGTGTCTTGATCACTTACAGTTTCTGAGATCTCGCAGGTACAAACTTTGTTTAAAAAAAAAGCTACCTGAGATAATTAAGATATCTCACCGGATGTAGAACTTTTTTGTTTATTTAACATCGCTTAGATGACATATATATGAATTTATACTAATATATTAATTCTATGTAAAATAAATTAAAAACGCGTGAAAAATAATTTTTGAATTACCTACAGTGACGACCGGAAGTTACGACGAACAAAACAAAATAGTTTAAACACATCCACACATATAGGTCTATCATCCCACAAAGTCTGGATGTTAAAGTCTTTGTCGTTTTTGAGATCTCGAGGTGACAATCTTTTTTTGTCGCGGGACAGGAAACGGATGACCGGAAAGGAATTTTGAAAAAATGAAAAAAAAAAAGTCTCGAGATATTATCATTCTCTATCATCCCTAAAAATTTCAGGAAAATCTATCCAGTCATCTCTGAGATATTCTGCCGACAAAAAAGGAGAAAAAAATAAGAAGAAAGAAATAAAGAATAAACACTACAATCACTATAAGGTCTTCCGTTGGAAACGGAAGACCTTAATAATAATAACTAGACACTTGTTGCTATAGCAACAAAAAGGTCTTCTGTTCTCATATAAATGTATTATTCTGTAAATGAAAAAGCTTCTTTCAAACAGAAAATATGATGGATATAATATTTTCTTTGAAGAAAACTTCCAAAACTTACTTCAATATCTAACAACGAAATGTAAAAAAAAAAATAAATTTTTTTTAAATACTTCCTGTGACGACAGGAAGTTACGACGATTCAAGCAAAACATGTTTAACATATCAATATGCGAAAGTTAATCATCCAACAAAGTTTGGTTGTTTAATTCTTAACCGTTTTCGAGATCTCATAGAGACTAGGTTTATTGTCTCGGGACAGGAAGCGGACGAACGGAATTGCTCAATGAAAATTAAAGTTAGTATTTCTTGAACATTAGCCTCTTGTACATTAATGTTTATCAAGCTAACTAAAACAGTGAAAGAAAACAGTAAAACTTATAAACAATGCCATTTGTTTGAACCCTTCCTGTGAGGACCGGAAGGACGGTTGACAAAATAATTCACGTTAAACACATCTTCTATCAAATGTCTATCATCTATGTAAGTTTTGTGTTTTGATCACTTATAGTTTCTGAGATCTGGCCGGTACAAAATTTAGTTTAAAAAAGCTATTTTAGATATTTGAGATATAACACCGGAAGTAGATCTTTTTTGTTCATTTAACATCCTTAGATGACTTATGTAAGGGTTTATACTAATATAATCTTTCTATGTAAAAATAACTAAAATAGATAAAAAAAATAATTTTTGAATTGCTTCCGGTGACGACCGGCAGTTACGCCGAACAAAACAAAATAGTGCAAACACATCAACATACATAGGTCTATCATCCCACAAAGTTTGAATGTTCAAGTCATTACTGTTTTTGAGATCTCGAGGAGTCAATGTTTTTTGTCTCGGGACAGGAAACGGACAAACGGATGTGCTCAATGAAAATGAAAGTTAGTATTTCTTAAACATAAGACGACAGGACTTTATTGCTTATCCATTTATCTAAATTTGTCCAAAAAAAAATGTAAACTTCTAAACAACTGGATTTGTTTGAACTCTTCCGGTGTAAACCGGAAGTGACGGTTGACAAAATGAAAGCAGTTAAACACATCTTCAATCAAATGTCTATCATCCTTGTAAGTTTCGTGTCTTGATCCCTTACAGTTTTTGAGATCTCGAGGGTACAAAATTTGTTTAAAAAATGCTACCTAAGATATTTGAGATAAGTAGAAATTTTTTGTTTATTTGACATCGCATAGATAACACATGTAAGGATTTAGGATTTATACTAATAGGTTCATTCTATGCAAAATAAATTTAAAACGTAAATAAAATAATTTTTAAAGTACTTCCGGTGACGACCGGAAGTTACGACGAACAAAACAAAATAGTTTAAACACATCTTCAACTATAGGTCTATCATCCTACAAAGTCTGAATGTTTAAGTATTTGCCGTTTCTAAGATCTCTAGGGAACAAGGTTTTCTGACGTGGGACAGGAAACGGACGACCAGAAATGAATTTTGAAAAAATGAAATAAGCACCTCGAGATATTATCATTCTCTATCATCCCTGAAAATTTCAGGGAAATCTACTCAGCCATCTCTGAGAAATTCTGCCGACAAAAAAGGAGGGAAAAAAGAATAATAATAACTAGACTCTTGTTGCTATAGCAACAAAAAGGTCTTCCGTTTCTCATGTATTAATCTGGAAAAAAAAATTTCTCTTGCTAAAAGAAAATGAAAGATAATAAATATACTGTGAAAGAATTTTCCAGTAATTATTTCATTCTATAAAAAACAAAAAAAGACAAAAAATCATTTTTTGAGTACTTCCTGTGACGACCGGAAGTTACGGTGGATCAAACAGAACATGGTACACTTATCTACGTATATTGTTCTGTCTTTCCTCAGTTTGGTTGTTAAAGTTTCTGTCAGTTTTGAGAACTGGTTTCTTGCCTCGGGACCGGAAACGGACAAACGGAAGTGATTATAGAAATTAAAGTAGGAATGTTTAGAACATTTACCTACGGTACATAACTGTTCATCAGACTAAATAAAATTAAAGAAAAGATCTGGCCCCGGGGCCATAAAACTTAGAGGCGCTAACTTTTGATCTAAGTCTCACTTTTACAAAAGGAACATATAGTGGAAAAGTGAGACTGAAATCAAAAGTGAGCTCGTCTAAGTTTTATGGCCCCGGGGCCTGAACTTAATGAAAACTTCATTTGCTTGAACGCTTCCGGTGAGAACCGGAAGTGCCGGAAGACAAAATCAAACCCGTTTAACACATCTTCAGTCAGATGTCTATCATCCATATAAGTTGTGTCATGATCTCTTATAGTTCCAGAGATCGCACGGGTTCAGAATTTGTGTAAAATTAGCTATTTGAGATATTTGAGATGTCTCACCGTAAGTAGGATTTCTTAACTTATTTAACCATGTGTAGATGACCTATTGTACTTCTATTACTGAAATGTTACTACCATGCTAAAAGCAAGAAGAAAAAAAATAAGTAAAAAATCAAATTTTGGAGTACTTCCTGTGACGACCGGAAACTACGCCGGATAAAATAAAATAGTGTAGACATATGTATATACATACATGTAGGTCTATTATCCCACAAAGTTTGGTTGTTTAAGTCCACACTGTTTTTGAGAGCTCTTGGAGACATGGTTATTTGTCTCGGGACAGGAAACGGACTAACAGAAGTGCTAAATGACAATTAAAGTTAGAATTTATTATTAGTTTTCCTATCATACTTTACTGTTTATAAAGCTAACTAAAACTGTCAAAGAAAATCAGTTAAACTTATAAACACCTTGATTTGTTTGAACCCTTCTGGTGAGGACCGGAAGTGACCGTCGACAAAATGAAACCCGTAAAACACATCTTCAATAAAATGTTTATCATCGATGTAAGTTTCGTGTCTTGATAGCTTACATTTTCTGAGATCTCGCGGGTACTAAATTTGTTTAAAAACAGCTTCCTGAAATAATTGAGATATCTCACCGGAAGTAAAATGTTTTTGTTTATTTAACATCGCATAGATGACATATGTAAGATCTTTTACTAATATATTCATTCTGTGTAAAAGAAATTTAATACGTAAATTAAACAATTTTTGAATTACTTCCGGTGACGACCGGAAGTTACGACGAACAAAACAAAATAGTTTAAACACATCTACACATATAGGTCTATCATCCCACAAAGTTTGGATGTAAAAGTCTTAGTCTTAGTCGTTTTTAAGATCTCGAGGTGACAAGCTTTTTTGTCGCGGGACAGGAAACGGACGACCGGAAATGAAATTTGAAAAAAATGAAAAAAACGCCTCGAGATATTATCATTGTCTATCATACCTTTAAATTTCAGGAAAATCTATTTACTCATCTCTGAGAAATTCTGCCGACAAAAAAGGGGAAAAAAATAATAATAACTAGACTCTTGTTGCTATAGCAACAAAAAGGTCTTCCGTTCCTCATGTATTAATATGTAAAATTTCTCTAATAAAATGAAATATGATACAAAAGATACTGTAATGGAATTTTCCAGTAACTATTTCTATGTAAAATCAAAACAAACAAGATAAATATTCATTTTTTAATACTTTCTCTGACGACCGGAAGTTACGCTGGATCAAACAGAACATGGTAAACATATCTTCATACATTGTTCTGTCTTTTCTTAAAGTTTGGATGTTCAAGTTTTTGTCAGTAATGAGATCTCGTTGAGAAAAGGTTTTTTGTCTCGGGACCGGAAACGGACAAACAAAAGTGATTAAAGAAATTAAAATTAAGTATTTTCAGTACATTTATTTACAATACATAACTGTTTATTGAGTGAATAAAATAATCAAAGAAAAAAGTCTAAAGTTATTAAAAACTTCATTTGCTTGTTCGCTTCTGGAGAGAACCGGAAATGACGGAAGACAAAATGAAACCCTTTAAACACATCTTCAATCAAATGTCTATCATCAATGTAAGTTTTGTATCTTGATATCTTACAGTTTCTGAGATCTCACGGGTACAAATTTTGTATAAAAGAAAGCTACCCGAGATATTTGAGATATCTCACCGGAAGTAGATTTTTTTCATTTATTTAACCATGTGTAGATGACCTTGTATCTATTAATGAGAAGTTATTTCTATGCTAAATAACAAAAAAAAATTTAAAAAATCAAATTTTGGAGTACTCTCTGTGAGGACCGGAAGTTATGCCGGATGAAACAAAATAGTGTAAACATGTGTACATACATAGGTCTATTATTCAACAAAGTTTGGTTGTTCAAGTCTTGACCGTTTTTGAGATCTCATAAAAACAAGGTTTTTTGTTTCGGGACAGGAAACGTACAAACGGAAGTGTTCAATGAAAATTAAAGTTAGTAATTTTTATATATTTTCCTGTCGTACATTACTGTCTATCAAACTAACTGACACTGTCAAAGAAAAACAGTTAAACTTATAAACAATGTAAAACAAAACAAAAACACAAAAATTAAATTTTTGAGTATTTTGTGTGACGACCGGAAGTTACGCCGGATCAGACAGAACATAGTAAACATATCTTCATACATTGTTCTGTCTCTCCTGAAAATCTGGATGTTCAAGTTTTTGTTTGTTTTGAGATTTCTTTGAGAAAAGGTTTTTGTCTCGAGACCGGAAACGGACAAACGGAAGTGATTAAATTATATTTAATTATATTATATTATTTAAATTATATTTTGAGTATATTTACCTACGTTACGGTTTATCAAACTGAGTAAAATGTTAAAATAAAATCTAATCTATAAAAAAACTTCTTTTGCTTGAATGCTTCCGGTGAGAACCGGAAGTGACGGACGACCAAATGAACCCCGTTAAACACATGTTCAATCAAATGTCTATCAGCCATATAAGTTTTGTATCTGGATCTCTTACAGTTTCTGTGATATCGCGGGCACAAAATTTTTATAAAAGAAAGCTACCTGAGATATTTGAGATGTCTCACCGGAAGTAGAAGTTTTTCATTTATTTAACCATGTGTAAATGATTTTTTGTATTTCTATTGCTAAAATGACATTTCCATGCTAAATAACGAAAATATTTTAAAACAATCAAATTTTGGTGTACTTCCTGTGACGAACGAAAGTTACGCCGGATAAAACAAAATAGTGTAAACACATGTACATACATAGGTCTATCAACCCACAAAGTTTGGTTGTTCAAGTCGTTACCGTTTCTGAGATCTCGTATAAATAAGGTTTTTTGTCTCGGGACAGGAAACGGACAAACGGAAGTGCTGATTGAAAATTAAATTTAATATTTTTTGTGTACTTTCCCATGGTACTATATTTCTTATCGAGCTAACTAAATCTATAAAAGGAAAACAGTTAAAATGAGAATTTTTTTTTTTAACTCTTCCGGTGTTGATCGGAAGTGACAGTTGAAAAAATGAAACCGGTTAAACACATATTCAATCAAATGTCTATCATCCATGAAAGTTTCGTGTCTTGATCAGTTAAAGTTTCTAAGATCTCGTGGGTACAAAATTTGGTTTAAAAAAGCTACCTGAGATATTTGAGATATCTCACCGGAAGTAGAATTTTTTTGTTTTTTGAACATCGGATAGATAACATGTGTAAGTATTTATACTTCTATAACACTTCTCTGTGAAATAAAAGAAATACGTGAAAAAATAATTTTTTGAATTACTTCCGGTGACGACCGGAAGTTATGACGAACAAAACAAAATAGTTTAAACACATCTACACATATAGGTCTATCATCCCACCAAGTTTTGATGTTAATGTTTTTGTCGTATCTGAGATCTCGATGAGACAAGCTTTTTTGACGTGGGACATGAAACGGACGACAGGAAATGAATTTTGAAAAAATGAAAAAAACGCCTCGAGATATTATCATTCTTTATCATCCCTCGAAATTTCAGGAAAATCTACTCAGCTATTTCGGAGAAATTCTGTCGACAATAAAATGGGAAAAAAAAGAAGAAGAAAAAGAAGAAAGAAAAAACACTACAATCACTATAAGGTCTCTCCTTCAGAGCCCTTTTGGCCCCTAAATTAAGGGGCCAGCCCCTTTTTCTTGATATGAAATGAAAGGTCTTTTGATATTAAACATATATTGTTCAACAAGTTTTTAGAAATTCGTTACCGTTCTTGAGCTATTTGGGAAAGAACGTTTTAGGGGCCGACCCCGTATCTCCTTATTGGGGCCATAGAACGAAATTTTTATGGTTGAATATTGTTTAGATTTGCTTTCTAAGCATCTTTTATTCTATATTGCTTTTCAAAATATTTGTCCTTTTTGTGATATAAGTGATCGAAATTTTGGACTTCTGGCCCCTTAAAACCCCTGATTACGTAACGCATGAATTTGTTTAATAATGTATGGTTAAATAAATGTAAGATAAACATTTTTGCTTCTTAAACATATTACAAAATATTTCTCAGGAAAGTGCTATGGAAGAAAGACTTCAGAAACCTTTTGGCCTCTAATCTGAGGGGCCAGCCCCTTTTTCTTGATGTCGAATGAAAAATCTTGGAAAAAAAAAAAGTTTTTATTGCTCTACATGTCTTAACAAAATATTTTCGAGAAAAGAGATACATAAAGAAAACCAAGAAAAATCACTACATTTTTTATATCTCAATTTTCGGGTCCAGGCGAGCTTCGGCGCCTTTTGCGCCAGACATAAATGATTCTCTTTAGACAAAACTACAATCATTCGTCTACAATTCCTGAAAATTTAAATTTGATATCTTTTATCGTTTAGGAAGAGTTCGGTGGACAAACCGACCCTCTAAAAATCGCTAAAACGTCATTATTTCAAGAACGGAAATGACGTCATCAAAATAAAAATATATATTAAGTTCAGATCAATATCTATTAGATCTGAAAGTTTTATGAAAATCGGCCGAGCCATTTCCGAGAAATCGCGTGCACAAATTTTGTAAGAAAAAAAGAAATAATAGGGAAAAAGAAACCGAACGAAAACAATAAGGTCTTCCGTTGGAAAACGGAAGACCTTAATAAACATTACAATCACTATAAGGTCTTCCGTTGGAAACGGAAGACCTTAATAAAACAATTATTTAATGCCTGAACAGTCAATAGACCAGAATTTTTTCCCTCGGTGCAGGGAACAGCTCAGTGTGTTCTATTCCCCTCGGCCGTTGACCTCGGGCAATAGAACACACTGAGCTGTTCCCTGCACCTCGGGAAAAATATTCTGGTCTATTGATTGCTCAAGCATTAAATAATTGTATAATATAGGGTTATAATATAGTGAGAATATGCTACTGAATATAACAATATCTTATATATAATAATATAGTATACAATTATTTAATGTTTGAGCAGTCAATAGACCCGAATATTTTCCCGAGGTGCAGGGAACAGCTCAGTATGATCTATTGCCCGAGGCCAACGGCCGAGGGCAATAGATCATACTTAGCTGTTCCCTGCACCAAGGGAAAAACTTCGGGTCTATTGACTGTTCAGGCATTAAATAATTGTTTTATTACCTAATTCCGTTTTTATTATCTCAGGTTTACAATTTGTATTTTACAGAAGGTTCGTGCAATTATGCAATATACTAAGATTGTTTTGATCTTTCA
The DNA here is from genome assembly GCA_016163765.1 of Magallana hongkongensis. Classification (NCBI taxonomy): domain Eukaryota; kingdom Metazoa; phylum Mollusca; class Bivalvia; order Ostreida; family Ostreidae; genus Magallana; species Magallana hongkongensis. The sequence goes on from WFKH01006014.1 coordinate 33,816,944, forward strand.
CTTGCGTCATTTGAAGCTGTTACATGCATTAAAACATCTCCACGTTTACACGAAGAAGGGGAAAGCTCCAAACCACTAGTTTATAAATAGTCTTTTACCTTATACGAAGCTTTAAAGCTGCTGATCATTTGATACTCAATATTGATAATATTGAATTTGGTATCACTAGTATTAAAAACAGCGTCTATGTAAAGGAAACAAACAGTTTTGTTAATGTTCAATAAAATTCACGTATAACGTTACGATACATTCCCTGAGAAATATCGAAAGGATGCAGATCGTGACGTCAAAGTTAATTATGACGTCATATCGTTTGACGTACAGACAAGTGACTTTCTACACATTGCGATGCAATCAACCGGGAAGCCATAACATACCCGCGTTCTGAAATACGTTGCCGGTCCAATAGATCGCAGTCTTTTGACTGGCGGTCCAATAGATCGATGTCTATTGACCGACGGCCTAATAGATCGCAGTCTATTGACTGGCAGTTCAATTGAACAGTTTCAATAGTTAAGCAAAACTGCATACACATACAATATAGATGCAAATATTTAATTTTTAATAAAACAACAAAATCCTTTTGATTTTAGGTAATAATATACAATATTGTTTTTTGTAATAATTAATACAATATTGTATCATATCATTGACAATATCATGGTGTATCATATGATATAAGATCAATTCATAACTACAATATGACAGACAAGTTTAAATATGGTATGACACAATAATATATAATACAATTTCATATCATTTAATGCAATACCATATTGTATAACTTTGATGCTAGACTCTATTGTGTTCAGAAATATTACATGTTATTATCTTACTGGTTTCATTGGCATTGCAGGAAATGGTAATGCATGAACTCAAATGAAATGAAGTACAAATTTAGATATACATAACATATTTAGTCTAACAATGTTAAGCCATAAAACTGTTTAAATTTGTTACTGCAGTTAGTGACTGACATGTCACCGACCGCAAGTAAGCAGCACAAAATAATATTATAATGATCAATGTTTCTTTCTCCTTTTTTTGTTTTTTATTTGTTTTGTTTTTTGGGTTTTTTTGTTTTGTTTTGTTTTGTGGTTTTTTCTTCATAAAAGTGATCAAGATTATTTACTTCTTTTAAAATCCCAAGATCCTGATTCTTGGTCAGAATCATTATCTTCAATAAAAACATTTGCATTTGAATTAACAGAAGAAGACAAACTTAAACACATAAAATGGAACCATTTGTTTGACAATTCAGTATCTGGATGTACTCCATCATAAAGGTGCTTAAAAGACAACTTTACAATTTTTTTAGACATGTTTTTGTTCCTTCCTGATTTTTTTCCTTTTACAAATCAAAATATCCCTGTCCCACCTTACTGGGAAGGTGAATTGAAATAATGCAGTATTAATTTCTTTAACATCTTCCTCTAAGTATTTTTGTTGCATTTGCCTTTCTTCTGGTGTAAAAATGGAATAAAAAAGTTTTCCTTTTGAAATATTAAATTGTAAATACTTTTCTATGCAGGCACATGGAATACATGCTATTTTAACAAATACATTTTCAATAGACTGGAAATAGTTGAAAAAATCCCTAAATTGTAAAATAACAGACTGTACATTTTGATCAGATCGAATGTACTGGATTTCAGTACCACCAGAGTGGGTTATTTTACTAGTTAAATTACATATACCTCCTGCAAGAAAAATCCAAATTGTAAATAATTTATCTATTCTCATGATGCTATCTATTTTTATTTTGACCAATTCTCTGATGTCTGAAAGTTTGCCACCAGGACGAACAATCACAATATTGTCACTATAAAAGTCAAACGGTTCTTTTTTCTCCAAATAACTTTTCAGTTTCGAACCTCTTGAGTCAGTAGCAAAAACTAAGTGACGCATTTTCTGCAAAAAGAAAAATATTATGAAAAAAGAACGAAAGTTGATATAATTTGATCACAAATTCTCCAGTTTTTACATTTCCCCCAAAACCCTGAATTTGATATGGATTAACCATCTTTAATTAATTGCAACAAAAAACATAAAGTATCCTGCTCCATACATGCGTATGCATGTATGCCTTTAAACGGAGATTATTGTAAACTTAACAAACCCAACTGTCTCTACAATGCATTGATTTTTTTTTAGAGAAGTATAGTGGTAATGAATATTTTTACTATTCATTTCTAAGAGAACAAAGCGACCGTAGTAATTACATTTGATGGATTAAAGATGCATTGCAATTTCATTAAAAATACCATATATTTGGGGCATTCTAGGATGGAAAAGGATGAAACCTGTAGATTTTATTTACATCATGATATATATGAAAACAATTGTAAAAAAAAAAAATTCCTCCCTGGTGCAACTGTTATGAAAAGTATAACAGTTATGGTATTAATAAGAAATGCAAATCTGGTGTACTATCTGCTTTTAAGTACTGCAAATGTAATATATATACATGTAGATATGGAAGATGATGGTGAAGAAAAGAATTTATACATGTATATACAAGTACATATTGTGCATTTACAGGTATACTTTTGGCATCCCAAGAACATGTCGAAAAAGGAAATTTATATATTCTTAAAGCTTAAATATTGATAATTTGATAACTATGTTATAAGAAATTCTAATGAAAATGAAAATTGCTGTATAATAGCTTTGTCAAAGTATCCAAATACTACACAAAACTCAGGGATAGCGACTGACATGTCACCCATCACTGGAGTTTTAACGTAGCAACATGAACATAGAACATTATTTGAGAGTCATGTACCTGTTAATTGTAACATGGAAAAATAATGAAACACTTAAAAACACACTCTCACACAGAACTTGTTTCTGAAGAAAAACTTTTGCTAAATTGTACATATATAGAAAAAACAGTCACTTGAACAAAATCAATGAAGAAATGGGAACAAAGATGGTCGGATATAATTGGCACTCAGAGAGCTAAACGGTTGCAGAAGAGCTGATAGAAGTATTTCAGATGTATCTGGAGTGTCACAACTAGAATATCAGAATTATTTTAAGAACTATAATTTTATTTTACATGGTGAAAGGAAAGTTAGAGTGGTGACTGCATGTCACCAAAAGCTATAGTGTATCATGTAACCATGCAATTACTTTTTTGGGTCGACTGGTATAGGCAGGCAGTAGAAATAAAGGCAGACATTAAGTTTACAAATACCGGTAAATGTATGCATGTATGCACTAGATCAGGTACATGTATTGGTTCAACAAATTTAGAGATAAGTCAAGTGGGACCTATGTAACTGGTACATAGTGCAATTACTTTTGTTGAGTCAACTGGTATAGGCAGACTTTAAGTATACAAATACGTGCATGCACTAGATCAGGTACATGTATGGGTTCAATAACTTTACAGAGATATGACTTTTGCAGAGCAAACTGGTATGGGTAAAAAGATAAAAGATCAACACACAAGTTAATTTGGTAATGCATACAGAAGTTGTCTATATTTACAGTGTTTGACATGCACTGCATGTAACCAACTTCAAAACGGATATTAACAAACATTATTATATTACTATTGCATTGACTATTCAATAGATAATAAAACCTACATATACTATGACTTTTTAATGAGTCAACTGGTATAGGCAGCACTAGAAAATATCCGGCTGCACAAGTGGAATTGCATAGAAAATGCCTTTCATAATCTGTAGGGGGTTTTACATACACTGTATCTAAGTTCAAAACATATAACAAACATTTGTACATGTACTCCTATTGCACTGCATTAGCTGAATATTCAATATGTAATAAACCATATACTATAACTTTTGCTGAGCCAACTCTGGTGTGAGTATAAGACACTAGAAAAGATCTTGGGACAAGTTCACAAATGTGTGAAGCCACAAATACAACTGTACTTATTATTCAAGTTCATCACAAAGTCTGTAAACAGTCTGTAAAGATTGAGAAAAAAATAACCACTATGGAAAATTTGACTAAAATCTTGGCAGGCTGAGGGGAGGCTTGCAGAGATGCATAGAAATTGAAGATTTTTATTTCATCTACACTATCAAATTACACACAGCAAGAGAACATACGATAGGACTGAGCAGGGTTTTTTTTTTTTAAAATGAAGCACATTTATATTGTTACAAATTAAAAACGGGTTAGTGACTGACATGTCACCCACCACTGATTTTTAATGTAACAAATCTTTATAATTTACAGCTTCATTCTTCCTGTATTGGAAATTCATGTGGGGGAAACTGATACTTTTTAAAGAGATGAGGATATGCTCGTTTTGTGTTTTCAGTGATTGTTTCTATTCTTTTAATTTCATTTGTAGGAGCCTTTGTAGTTTCTGTGCATACTTTTTGACATAGGCGGTCTTCATTTATCAGAACATGGGGGTGCCAGGCAAAATCAGGGTCCTCATCTTCTCCACCGGCTGATTTGGCTCTAGAAAGAGCTACAAATAATTCTCCTGGATTTCTGGCTTCAAATTTTTTGTCTCCAGGATGGATGACAATGTAACGGTTTGCCTCTCCTTCTCCAATTGTCATACCTTGGCATCTATGAATAGTAGTGCCCCACCCAAGGCGAAGAGAAATTTGCTTACGTTTACAATTGAAACAATGACAATCTTTTTTTCTTTCCACAGGAACAATTGGAACAAGTTGTGGATGACTGTTAATAAATGGGGGGCCTGTGTACTTAAAGTTTACCATAACAACATCTGGCTGGCCTTCCACAGGAGTCCTGCCATTTAAATAAATGATGTCCACAACTTGTCCCATTGAACCATTGAATAGACCATAAGTTACATTTAAATTAAGAACAAGCATTACTCTGGCACCCCTGCACAAGTAGAGAGTGCTAACAAGACCATTTGCAGAATCACTAGTGATAGCGTTATGTTGACCTTGATCAATTGATGGTATTCTTGCTATTGGGGATGTTTCATTGGCCTTAAGAAGTTGCTCTTTGTTGTGCTCCCACTCAGCTGCATGTGTTGGAAAAACAAACAAACTATCTTGCATCATCTTGTCCAGCAAGAGCTGCCCATGACTCTTTTTCAAATTATCCCACTGATAGTTTTGAAGCCATTTTCTTGATCATTGGAGAGACTGTTATTTCTTAGAGACATCAAAACATCTTTCAGTTGTGTCTGGCTCTCTTTTTGTCTTATAATAGTGGACAGGGTAACAGCTGTAACAAATTCTTTCCAGACTAAGGCACCATGAAGGGAAGAGGGTTTTGTACTTTTACAATTGTAAACAGAAGAATCACAGACTGGTGGGAGCTGGATATCATCGCCAAGAAACACAACTACAGGTAATCCTCCCCAAGAAGAAGATGACATTGAACCTTTATTCATACCATAACGGCACATGTATTCCATCCAGCCCAGAGTGGAGCAACCAACAAGAGATCTTTCATCAATAAGTAATACCATTACACCTTCACAATCACTTTGAAGCTTTGATAATGTGCTGCCAATAGGAGGTGTCATTTCTTTTGATGATTTTGGCCCAGTTGGTATCTTAAGGAAACTATGTAGGGTAACACCAGAAATAAGATTAGCACTGTTTCCAGTGGGGCAAAGGACTTGGACAGCTTTGTTTGACATGAACAGCTCTCTAATAGATTTTACTAAACACTTTATCAAAAAACTTTTTCCCGAACCAGCTGTACCAGCAACTATCATGCGCAAAGGTTGAAAATTCAAGGGATCATTTTTAAACTGGAGCAGAGCATTGAGGATAAGATTATGAGTAAATGTTTGCTCATCATTCAAAGAAAGCTGTGAAACATCTGGGAGAATGAGGTTATTACTAACATTTTTATCTTCAAGCTGCAAATTGAGACCTTCTATAAAATTTATACCTTTGTCCTCAGGATAAGGAATAGTTTCTGAACTCCAATTATAATCATGTCCTCCATCATCATAAACAAAATCTGGGCAGTTGTTATAGTCAAAATCGGGATTTGGTGCAAGCAGGTCCATCCATTCGGGTTGTTCAATTGGGGAACTGTCTATGATTTCCTCTTCATCTGAGCAGTATGTAAATTCTTCATGTCGCCTAGCTCTTCAACATCTGCTAGAACAAAGTTTGGACAAGATTCTACAGTTAAAAAATTGGTAAATACTTGCATCCATGTCTCAGTAGTGTTCTTTAGGTCTTCAATTTTTCTCCAGTTGGGTTTATGAAGTAAGACCATGGTTCTACAATAATCTTCAGTAAGGGGCCATGATGCTCTTATTTGACTCCCAGATATAACTGGAACTTTGCCAGATTTACATATGAATTGATACCAAGAGCTCTTATCATTATCTGGTCTTTGGAGGTATTTATCAAGAGGTGTATGTTTAGTAACAGTAGAGCCAGTTTTTTCAAGTACCCTGGATCCTGTAAGACTAACAGACTGAAACTGGTGACTGCAACGAAAGAGTGGAAGAGAGGACAATTCGAAAGCAGCTTCAACACTAGATATATCTCGTTTGACAGTATTCTTTAAAAGTTTGGTGCAAATACTTTTTGCATTAGCTGTGGAACATTCATCTTGATTGTAGGCCAAATCATGGAAGAGTTCAACCAGAGCACCTGTAGGCTGATTTCCTTTACATGCATAACCAGAAACATATCTTTCAGTAGCAATAATCTCATCAACAGAGGGGTTTTCTGGATTACTTTTTGAAATAATAATAGAAATGTCACCATTAGCTCTCCAACCTTGAGTATGAAATTGTGAATGTTGTACAATTGTAGGATGATCTCGGGCCATTTCCAGTCGAAGTGAATTATTTTTATCTCGAACGATAGCTGGTGTGTTGCGAATGGGCTTCCCTGGATTGTCCTCTGTTCCAAATTCCATGCGACAAATTTTTTTGGCTGATTTTGACCTGTTTTTTGGTAGCTGAAGGCAATACAGCAAAACTCGAATATAACGAACACGGATATAGCGAATTTACGGCTATAACGAAGTTTTATTCATGTCCCGGCAAAATTCTTATATAAACCTATAGAAAGTTGCCGTATATAACGAACACGGCTATAACGAATTTACGGCTATAACGAAGAAATTTTAAGACCCCCGCTGGCAAAATTTTAACGTTTTTTATCAATCATATAACGAATTTTTTCCATTACAAATTTCATTGAAGATACATCAAATTTTAAGATGCATATCTTAAATATTCAAATTCAAATATAATACAGTAAATAAAAAAAAATTAATGAAAAGGTTAAATTAATATATTTTGTAAATGGCGTTAATATTGATTTTATTATAACTTATCATAGTTTGAAGTCCTTTCAGCTGACCATTTTATAACGAATTCGCTATAAGATTTCTTACGAATTCGCTAAAAACGTATAACGAATTACGGTTATAACGAAGTTTTTTCTATGGTCCCTTGAAATTCGCTATAAACGAGTTTTGCTGTAATCAGAACAGCGGTGTATGTTGATTCTTTTTGTCATAAGGAGATGGTCCTCAAGCAGAGAATCCTGGGAGTCACTGACATCCATTAAGAGCTTTAAAAGAGGATTTTTCTCATCGGGAGGAGGAGGTGCTGTTCCCTCTGGAGGAGGCGAAAGGTCTCTCCTTGGATTTCCATTTTCATCCTTCCCAGCAGGATGGCAAGCTGTCATGCCAAAGTTGTCCTTTGCCCATTGAGACAAATGTTCAGCACAGTCATCATCAGCAGGTCCCTTTTCTATAAGCGAAGACATTAAATTGTGGGGTTCCCTGTCGGAACGCCAACATAAGCCATGCCAGTGAATCATTCCACGTGACTTTGCGAATTCCTGCTATTGCCATTTTGAAGTTGCTCCTTAAGATCAGAAATTGTCATGTGTTCATCCCCAAGTTGTTGTTTTACTATGTAAGTACTTTGCTGAAGAGTTCTTTTTCTTATAATAATGTTATGGACAATAAACTTGAAATAAGAATGTTTTGCAAACCGACCATCTTTGTACAAAATTAAGTGATCAGCCCACTGAACCATAAAAGAACAAGTCACTGGCCGATTCACATAGAAATCATCAGTGCCATAAGGAGAGACATGGAAAAGCAAGAGTAAAGAAGAACTTTGTAAATTCTGAGATTGGGATATTATCCCTTGTAGGCCATGGAATTCTAAAGACTGACTGTTTTGATTTTCCACTTTCATTTTGATCAACTATGTCTTCCACTATATTTTGCACCTCACTCTGAATATCAACACTTGGTTCAGGGATGAGAACTCCGGATTCAGAGAGACCATCTATAAGACCAGGATCAACTTGTTGGGGGGCTGGACCTATGTCATTTTCTCTACTACTCTGTTCAAAAGAATCTACTTCAAGAGTTTGAAGATTTACAGAACTGTCAATGGGTAATTGATTGAGTCTATCATTACTTATGGTTATATCAGAATAAGCCGGATTGTTGTTTTTTAACCACAATAAAGCATTTTGGACTGTGTATCTTCTAGCACTATATTCTTTGGAACTATCATTTTTTCCCTTCCTTTTGACTTTTAGAATATTGATTTCAGAGGGTAGTTTGGGCAAAACTGTGGCAGGTTCATTAATTTGTCGAGGGAATGTAACACAATGTCCACTGGACGCTATTCCCCCATGTTTAAGCATATGGATATTGATGGCAAGAGAAATTCTACTTTTCAATTGTTGTTCAACTATGGTCAGGTCTTGTAATTCAGAGGGAACATATTTTGGGTCCATGTTGTTATCAGAGGAGAACATTTTTATGGATGTTTTCTCTTTTGCACATCTAAAACACATGTCTTGGGATGCCATTTTCATTTCTAATCGTCTTTCATGACAGACGCTACATAAATTGAATTTGTATGCCATTTCTTTGAGTTCGAAAGAGCGTATTGCATCCATGGCATAATTGAAATGGGGATGTTCATGCAAGGGGGTGGAGGAGGAATATCAATAGTTGGTCCAGGCTCATAATGAATTCCCAGTTTTCGACATTTTGTTTGTAAATCTTCTGTGACAGTGCTTGATTGTGAAATAGCTGTACCTAACTGACTGATTCTCACAGGTTTTGAATTTGCAATGTTTCTGTTTTCATTTAAATAACCATGAGAAACCCCTTGTGTCATTTTTGACATGTCATTTCTGTTTTTGTGTAATAGCAAAAAATGGTTGTTATGCAACAGAAGAATGATAGTTTGATTTGTTACAGCAGGCTCCAAGGGGCTGAATATCTCTTTACTTGAATTTTGTCTTGAAATGACTAATGGAAGATGAAAGGAATGCAGGAGATGGACGTGCAGGTCAATGTTGAATAGAATTGCTGCAACCTTAACTTCAATAGCTGTAGCCCAACCATTATGTACAACCATTTTTTGAAAATACTTTTCTGGTGTATTTGTACTGTAGTCATGCATTAACAGAACCATTTCCTGGAACATTTCCCAGTTTTCATACACATATCTACAAACAGTGTTTCTGTAATTCTCAGTATTGTTGATATGACCATGGTACGCTAGGCTCAAACAATGAAAAAAGCAGTTGCCATCACCAGGGACATTGAATATATTGAAATTTGTATTTTCAATGAAAATGTTTCCATTTGATCTATTTAAGAGAGTGTCAAGATCAAACAGTTGAGACTGTTCATGGGAATCTGAAGCATTGACCTGATTGGGTGACTCAATGGAAATATCGGGTTGACAATAATCATGATCAACATGTACCACTGTAGGCAAAGAAGGGGGGTTCTCATCATTAACAACATCATTCATAACATCTTGATGTGTGTTTGATATGTAGCAATGGTCATGACTGATAGAATCATTTGTGCATACATTTTCACCCAAATTTTTTGTGTAATTATGCTCACTGATGTAATACTTAGCATTATTACTTGATTCTGATGAGCAAGTTGGGTCATTCATTGTTCACTATTAAGCATAAAATATGAATAACATGTACTTTTCTAATTACATTAGAAATCTAACTAATTAAACCTGTTTTTCAGCAACATACAACCTATATTTTTTAGAGGTAATCCAAAAGAATTGTCATTAAAAGCACGTATCCTATCATTTGAAATTTTATCGACAAATCATGTTGCTGCAAAATGTAAACACAACTGAAATATATTTTAAGAGCTAACTACGTTAATCCATAAGATTTCTCATAAAAAGCACGTATCCTATCATTTGAAATTTTACCGACAAATGTTGCTGCAAAATGTAAACACAACAACGTGTTCTGTCTCTAGCACCGCCCAGGAAATAAATCGAGCCAATAAAACTGCTTCGGTAAACATGAAAGGTCGTCGGCAGACGATAGATGTAAATTTTATCCAATCAGATTTCTAAAAAATTCATTGGATCGATTATGTGCGATTTTTTCAAAGGTAAACGTGGTAGAAGAAATTTTTTCCGTCTTTGTGAAAATAAATTACAAGACAACACAGAGTGTATTGTGTGTATTTATTGCTTATTTTACAACATAAACAATTATCGCCTAACGTGAAGTTAGTACGAGATTCAAATTCAACATGGATGCCGGTGATGTCACTGCGCGTGAAGTTATTCTTTTTTCCTCCATCTTGGAAAAGTTTTTCAACTTTATAGGTATAGAGTGTAATTTCTATTTTTAGACATATATACACGTGCTGTCTATAGGGAGAGCTTCGCTCTCACGGGCCCGAAGGGCCCGTGAGAGGGCTTCGCCCTCTGTCAACTAACAGAAAACGGAGTATTTATAATCCAGTATTAATGCCAGACGATTTATTTAGGAAATAATTGGCATGTTCAAAAGTTTAACGGGATATGAACTTGGTTGTTTACATAATCAAATCCTGTGAAGCCCAAAGGGCTTCTCAGATGATTTGATCACGTACCAATCAAGTTAATATCCGGGTGAACTTTTAACATGTTATACATTGTTGTTTATTACTTATATTTATAATCCGTTTGAGAAATTAAGGCAAATCATTCAGAATATTAACATCTTTACAATAAGTCATCCATCAAACGATAAGCGCGTGTGATAATCTTTGTGACCTTATATAAAAGTTTACACAGAATTAAACGTTTTGCTATATTCAAAAGGTTCATATAAGGAAACATATTTGCAAATATCAATATTTTAATTTATACCTGCACTTCATTCTATCGTTTCAATTCTTTTAAAAACATATCATTTTCAGGTTTTTCCTGAGCAATGAAATTTTTCTAGATTTTTATACATGGAATGAAAATGGGTAACACCCACCGCTATTTCAAAGCAAAGCAATGACCCCCCCCCCTTCCTTTTATAAAAAAAAATCTTTAGACAAGACTATATTGAAATAAATATTGTCCTATTGTCTGTAAAATATGGTAATCATATATATGGAACATTAATAAGGGTAATGCCTGCACAGAGCCCCTTATGCAACATACAATATGGAACTACATCTTTCGTCACAAAATTTTTCATAGAAATAAGGTAGTATACATTTTAAACTAAATAAGTATATTTACGATATCCTTTAAGTTCCACGTATTTCATTGTGTATAGCATTTAGCACATTGACAGACCTTGCATTGTCACTCCTGGTAAAGATAACCTGTTTTGATAAGGCCTCGCCTACTTTTTAATTAACCAATTGGTACTGTCCGGAGATGGGTCTTAAAGTTGATCCTCAGTCAAATTTCAAATTTTGGCTTTCAGCATCATATTTTCACCTATCAGTCCACTTTAATTTTTTTTTGTTAAATTATTAAATTGTCATTCTTTGTACTCAGTTGACCATTAAGGTATCCTTTTGTCTCATGTTAATGAATATGAATTGATGCATTTGCACTCTATTGTAGATTCTGTGTGAGGAATTGCAATCAAAAGAAGCAACAATTGAAACAGTAAAGGGAAAAGTAGAGGAATTGATAGGAGATCTTCCTCAGTCAGAAAGGGCTTTTGTGGATGACTGGATTACACAAGTATGTGATCAGCACCAGAAGGTGTACAACCTAGCAGCAGACCATCAGAAACTGTTAGCTAGTAGTGTGGAACAGAGAAAAAAAGTTCACCACAAACTACAACAGATTTGTCAGTGGCTTCAAAAGAAAGAAAGAGAGATTTGTAAATTTCACCTTCTTAGACTGGCTAGTCAGGAAGTAGAGAAACAATTGGAGAGATGCAAGGTAAGAGACTTTTAATGTCACAGTGACATACACTGTAAACGTCTTTAATTCCATGTCTCTTCTAGAACTTCTCTTTAATCGGAACAAAAATGTTCATACAACTCTGTAGGTAATAAGGACACAATATGTAGACAGATGTTCATGTTACCAGGAAATAATTCTGAATCAATCATTTTATAGGGAATATGTTGCCCCTTTTGAAATTGGGTGTTTGACCATAAAACATGTAGTACTGAAACAGTTTGTCAGTGCATCTCCTCTTTAACTACAGAAAAAAATTCATTGTGCGTCATCTGTCATGTGTTAACATTTCAAAATATTCACCCTTTTAGCTCACCTGAACTGAAGGTTCAGTTGAGCTTTCTGATCACCTGTTGACTGTTGTTCATCCGTCTGTCTCTCGGTCCGTCCGTCTGTCCATCCATCTAAATGTAAAGTTTTCATATTTTAAGTTCTTTTCTAGAATCACTTGGCCAAAGGATGACTGCACTTAGCATTATTATGTGACACCGGGTTTTGGTCTTTTTCGGTCGCTTCTGTTGCGTTTATTTCTTAACCTAATATCACTTTTGTTTCTTTAAAGAGTCTTGTCAATTTCCAACATAAATTAAGATTTTAGACTGTGATACAATAAACTCATTCTATGTTTTTCTTCTTACAACTTTCGAAAAAAAAATAATTGTTGCTTATCTGCCCTTGATCGAACATAAAATTGATATTAATATGCATGAGATTATCAGAGTGGTACTAAAATTAGACTATAGAGTACAAGTATATCTTTGAAAATCTTCTTCTCTAAAACCGATCAGCCAGAAAAGCTGAAACTTGTGTGGGAGCATCCTCAGGTAGTGTAGATTCAAGTTTGTTCAAATCATGATCCCGAGGGGTAGTATGGGGGGGGGGGGGCACAATGGGGGTGGAATTTTTACATAAGAATATATAAAGAAAAATCTTTAAAAATCTTCTTCTCAAAAACTGATCGGCCAGAAAAGCTGTTACCCATGTGGAAGCATCCTCAGGCAGGGTAAAGTCATGTTTGTTCAAATCATGATCCCCAGGGGAAGGATGGGGCCACAATGGGGGGTCGAATTTTTACATAGGAATATTCAAAGAAAAATCTTTAAAATCTTCTTCTCAGAAACCGATCAGCCAGAAAAGCTGAAACTGTTGTGAAAGCATCCTCGGTTATATCAGAATATAAAGAAAAAATCTTTAAAAATCTTCTTCTCAGAAACCAATCGTCCAGAGGAGCTGTAGGTTTCGTAGAAGCAAGCAGGTAGGGAAGATTCAGGTTTGTTTAAATCATGATCCCAGGGGTAGGGTGGGGCCACAATGGGGGGGGGGGTCAAATTTTTACATAGGAATATATAGGGAAAAATCTTTAAAAATCACCTTCTAAAACACAATTTGCCTAGAAAAGCTGTAACTTAGTCAGTACAGATAGTCAGATTAAAATTTGTCAAAATCATAAATTTCAGGAGTAGGGTTGGGCCACAATGGGAAGGGGGGGGGGGGCTCCAACTATACAAAGGAAAACATTTAAATAATTCACAAAAATTCAAATGTTATTATGTATGGTTTTACTTATATGCAAGCGTTTTGACATATTGTTAATTCTTTAAAATTGTTTAGACTCTGGCCCCTGGAAATTCTTGTTGTTTAAGATTTTTTCGAGAACTGCAAAGCTCAATATGTGATAGGACTGTACAATCATCATGTTAAAAATGGGATCAACGATAAACATAAGAATATGCAAGGACATTTTTTTTATATACAGGATCTATTCTATGACATTATTTAGATATTTTGTATATGACTCCATAAAGCTGATTTTATTTTGTCTATTGTTGCCCAGGTAAGCCATGTGGCCAATGGGCCTCATGTAGTAATATGTACACATAATTTCATATCAAGATCACAGTGACCTTGGCTCTGCGAATTTTGTTTTTCTGAGGACTACCAAGTGAGACATTTATTTCACAAGAAGCAATGATCTTGTAAAAGTGGCATTACATCTCGTCTGATTTTAACAAAGTCAAACCCTTCAAACTTCTTATTCTCGCCTTTCAAATCAATTTTTGCTGCACCCTTGTTTATTTACAACGTTTTGTTGCTATTTAATTTTAATTTTTCTTCCTTTCCTCCGCAGAGGTTTAAGCCTTCTGGTGGCCGGGGTAATTAAAGAAAAAAAAATGATTACTAATTAAACGATAAATCTGATATGAAACATACGTGATATAGGATAGGTTTTACACACGGTAGAACAGTAAACACGCATGATACCATAGGAAAGAATATGAATATAAAAAATAACATGCAGGCACTGTAAATGATGGCTTGTTTTGGCAAGTTTTTTTTATTTTCATTTTTTATTACCTATGATCTGTTGATACTTTACCTATAAGTAACCATGTTGATTATATAAATAATATGTTTTATAATTATAATTGAAAATCATATTGTTTATACCGATAGCAATTTAAAAACTCATAATATTAAAATGTATGAACAATTTAATTGAAAAATTGTATTTCATCAACAGGCACTACAAAATGATGTCACTGGCTATAAACAACAGATTGATGAACTGCAAAAAAGAGGCAAAATGTTACATATAGATTGTACTGCTGATGAAATGACCGAAATCAATAGCAAACTTTCAGGTATCAGATTCTTGTAATCTTTGTTTTTCTTGACTTTGAACATTATAATGGTGATTGCCAGAGAAAATCTTTAATGTAAAAATTTGATACCTTACTGAAAATTTGAAATATGAAGTTGTCAACAAAACTCAAGCATTTGTTTGAAAAGAATTTCATAGGTTGTAACATTTTCCATGTATAGTTCTAAGTCACTCCAAACAATGATTAAGCTCAGCCTCAAACAAAGCAACAATACAGTATTCAAGGGGCAAGTTTTAGTCTTTTGGAACTTCTCATTATTTATTGAGCCTCAAACCTCTCCATTTCTGATTTTCTTTTTGTATTTATTACAGAAGTTGACACTAGATACGCAGTACTACTTAACGATATTTCCACTTGTCATAACTATCTTCGAGATAGTGTAGTCTCAAGGAGAAACTTTGAAAGTGACCTGCTTAAAAACGACAAGTGGTGTAGAGAAACTGAGATGAGATGTGCTTCAGAGCCAGTTCTAGACTCTGCAATGGAACTTTTGGAAGAGCAACTTGTTCACTACAAGGTAATTAAACCAATATGGTTATTTGGCAATAATCTACAAAGGCACAAAGGGCAAATTACAGAATAAAAAATTAAAGAATATACCATTTAAAAAAAAAAAATGAAAGAACGCTCTACTTAAGGACTTTCGATTGTCTCAAGACGTTATTAGGAGAATTCAAGAATATTTTACATTTATCAAAGTGAAATCTGATAGAGCAGCGCAGCCCGGCGCAGGTGGATGTACGTGAAAGGAAAACGCCCTCGTCTAGCGCTTTCACGTAAATGAACCGATTTCCGTTAAGGATACTCGTCATTTTCCTCATTACCGGATGGCGAATTTTCTCGTACTTGATGTCACTAGTAATTGACACATTGAAATTTTTGAGCATGTTAAGAACCTCATTATCATCGACGGACAAGGGTACACCTTTGACTGTAATTTTGATAACATTATCAGACGGGTCTGTAAGACCGGCTGAGTAAGGATTTGTATCATATACTTTGACATTTGTGTTTCTAATTTCAATTCCTTCTGTTAGAATTTTTGATCTGCTTTCTTTAGATTCCACATATATTCTCCACAAGTCTCTGTCTTTTTGTACGCAAGTGAGATCACTGATTTTGGTTACAGACATAGATAAATCAAAGTCAGAGATAAGGGTAGACCCACATTGGATCTCCCTGTCTCTCAGGTAAACCTGTTTTATGAGGTCCATTGTACCGTTAGATAGTCACTGGTCACCGAGCGCATCTAGAGTCGGCAGCCCGTGTAAGAAACCAGTTTAAATAAAGGTATGAGCGATGTTCACACAAAAGTTTTTCAATTCAGTTCAGTTTACCTTTCAAAAATATTATTTTACTATAAAAATCACAAAAAATTCCTCTCACAGTTATACATCCAAAGCAACATCCAAAGGGATTATTAAGACACACAATAAATCCTTTAGAAAATGTCAAAAAACACAGTTCCGATATAAGCACCGTCATACGTCTCCGTGTCACGTGGCAGAAACCCACTACGAAACATATCCCCCGCTGCACCAACTGCTGGGAAGATTCATACTTTACAAGAGATTGTCCCAACTACAAAAGATGTAAAGTTTGCAAAACTGAGGGTCACCTACCAGGCGACGAATTTTGTGAATTTCATGTCGAATCCAAAAACAACGTGCTTCCTTTCGCTGGGCGTGATAATTGCCTTTCCAATTTCTACCCCTGTGAGTTTAATGTATTTGGTATCTCACACAAATCGGCAGAACATGCATTCCAGTACATAAAGGCAATGCGCAGCGGGGACATCCCAAGAGCAACATCAATCCAATCAGCAGCTACAGCACTTGATGCAAAAAATCGGAAAGCTTGTCATTCCGTCTCCAAGCTTTACGGAAAAACGGGTAGCCATTATGACGGAAATTCTGGAGGCAAAAGCTGATCAAATTCCCGAATTCGCTGATTTGTTAAAAAAACATAAAAAATCCTTTTTTGTTGAGACCACGTATGACAATTATTGGGCATCTGGGCTGGACAAGGAGGCAACCATCCATACTCGTGCATCCGCTTGGCCGGGAACCAACAAACTACGCAGTATCATGTCCGAAATCACAGGGCGCCTACGGCGCTCTCCGGGTCGACCTCACTCTGCTAGCGGACCAAGGACCAGGACTGCATCGAAGGAGAAATCTAAAACTCAGCAACTACAGCTCTCAGAGATGATTCAGGACATTCGCAAGACTCAAAACTCCAGCAGCTTAGGAACCAAGAAAGCAGCTCCGACAAGCCAGGTTCGCGATTCAAATTCGCGCACCGCCGATGGGTAACGCTGGACTCGCTCCGTTACACGACGCTTACAGGAGCTCTGATTATTGTTGTGATTCACGGAGTCGGATTATACGGTAAACTGCTTTCGACTTTTGTATCTTCTCCATTATTTTTATGAGTGACATGGCATTGATTAATTTTGTATCTGTAAACGCAAGAGGCCTTAATACTAAATAAAAAAAGATTGAAGTTCTATAATTGGTTACATGATTCAAAGATAGATATAGCTCTCATTCAAGAGACTCACTTTATCCAAAAGAACGAATTCAATTACAATTGTAACTTGCGAGGAAAATCTATTCATTGTTTTTCAGACTCTACTTTTAGTAAAGGTGTTTCAGTTTTATTTAAGAAAGATTTAGATATAAAAATCATTAATCAGCATAGTTTAAATGATGGACGCAAAATCTTGATCAATGTAAAAATAGGCGAAACTGATTTAACTTTGGTAAATAATTACGCCCCTAATAATGAATCACACAGAGTTCAATTTTTTAAAAGAATGAAAACATTTATTAATAACAATTCGAATAATATATCAAATACTATCTTGTGTGGTGACATCAACTGTAAGTTGAATAGTACTACTGATAAGAGTTCAAAACTATTGAAAGAAATTATTAAACAAATAAAATGTCTAGATTTATGGGTAGAAAAAAATGAACACTCCGATGGATTTACTTTGTGTGATGCAAATAATACACCGAGAAGTAGGATTGAGTTTGTATTTATGAGTGAAAACTTATCTTTAAAAACTAACAATTTAGAATTACAAAAAATTCCCGGCACCCATTCTAACGGCACTAGAATGTCCGATCACAAATCGATACGATTTGATCTAAATATGTTTGTAAATAAAAAGGGGGTGGTGGTTATGTCTCTTCTAGAAAATAAAGAATACAAGGAGCAAATTACTGAGATTGTAAAAAATGTTTTCAATACGCATAAAACATCTATTCAAAAATGGGAATTTTTGAAGGAGGAGGTTAAAAAATTTTCCATAATTTTTTCCGTTAAACAATCAAACAGCTTTAAAAAGAAATTATTAAATATCGAAAAGGAAATTGAATATATAGAATCTTTACCTCACAGTGAAATCGACATGATTAGAAAAAGAAACCTTGAGACTCAGCTAAACGAACTCTATGATAGAAAATCAAAGGGTGCTCAAATAAGATCACGTGCGAAATGGATTAATGAAAGCGAAAAGAACACGAAATATTTGTAGGTCTAGAAAAAAAGCATCAAACACAAAATATTATTTACGAACTACAAAATGAGAAACATGAAAACTTAACAACAGATGACGTCATTTTAGGTGAAATGTGTTATTTCTATGAAAATTTATACGATACAAAAAACGTAAGCGACTTAGATATTGAAAATTTTCTAGAATCTAATAATAATAAAACTCTTTCTACTTCGGCTAAGGACAATTGTGATAAATTTCCAACCTTAGATGAATGTAAAGATACAGTGATGAGTATAAAAAGTAATAAATCTCCCGGTCTTGACGGATTGCCAGTAGAATTTTATCAATGTTTTTGGGATCAACTATCTTCACTTTTTTTTAATATGTTGAAAGAAATTTTCCAGTCAAATGAAATCTCGTTCTCTCAACGCATAGCGGTTATATCTCTTATATACAAAAAAGGTGAAAAATTTCCATTAAAAAATTACAGACCTATCAGTTTGACAAAACACGGATTATAAAATCATTGCGTTTATATTTGCGCGCAGATTGCAAAAAGTGATAGATGAATATATAAGTAATGAACAAACAGCGTATATAAAGGGAAGATTTATAGGTACAAATGCAAGACTAATTCTAGACATTTTTGAATATTGCGAAAACAATAACCAAGAAGGACTACTCTTTTTGGATTTTGAAAGGCTTTCGATTCTGTTGAATGGAATCTTTTATTCAAAACGTTAGAGACTTTTAATTTCGGATCCAATTTTATTCACTGGATTAAAATTTTATATAAAAACCCAATATTTCGATTGAAAAATAATGGATGGATTTCAAGAACATGTCAAATGCATAGAGGAATTAGACAAGGCTGTCCTATTTTAGCATTATTATATCTTTTCGTCGCTGAAATCTTATCCTATATTAAAAAAAAATGAGTTAATAAATATAGATTCTCTTAAACAAGCTATTAAAACCATTGATACCTTCTGTAAACTCGCGGGGTCTAAAATAATTTATCTAAAACAGAATGCGTTCTTCTGGGCACTCATAAAAACCAATACAACAATGTCGAAGGAATACATGTAACTAACCAATCAGTTAAATGCTTACGCATACACATTGGCCATAATAAAAAATCGAGTGTTACAATAAAAACTGGATGAAAATCTTTCATGAAATGGAAACATTATTTGAATCTTGGAAAAAAAAAGAAAACTAACAATATTTGGAAAATGCACAATTATAAACACGTTAGCAATCTCTAAACTTATATATGTAGCTAGCATTTTAGAAAAACCCGATTATGATTATATAAAAGATATTAAAAGGCTAATATTTAATTTCATGTGGAATAAAACAGAAGTACATGAAGGAGGAATAGACCTTGTCGATATAGAATCTAAATCTACGGCCCTAAAGGCTATGTGGATTCCACGTTTACTCAGTACAGAACACAATATCAAACATTTTTTAAACAGTTTTTGTAAGTCTACAAAAATTGATATCGAATATCTGATAAATACAAATGAGACGGTTGCCGATGATTATGGTATAATTAATAACTTTCCAGAGTTTTACAAGCAAGCTTTTCTATGCTATAATTTATGCAAAGATGATAGCCAAAACAAAATACCTGCCAATTCTACCGAATCTTTTTCATTACAACCCATTTGGTCAAATAAAATTTTTATTTTTGAAGGTAAAACAATCTGCTTTGAAAATTGTATTAAAAGCGGAATTCTATTTGTGAAGGATATTTTTGAAGAGAATGGAACTATAAAAAGTTCGTCTGATATATTCGAGACATTGTGCAAAAGAACAAACTGGCTATGTGAATAATAAAACAAATATTTACCCCAAGTTTGAACTCAAATATGATTTTTCAAAGATTCCATATATACAAACAAAACAAATACCAATAAATTCTCATCAACACAACACCAAGACTTTTTATTCAAGATTGATAAAACGTAAATTTCAAGCACCATGTACACAATTTAAATTAGAAAAAGAATTTAAGTTGGAAAGCAAAAATGTATGGAAATGTACAGAAAATTAAAAATACTAATAATAAAGCCTAAGCGGAGTTCAATTACAAACTATTGAACAATCTGTTATGCAATTATCTTTTAGTGAACAAATGGAATAAAAATATCACTGCTAAATGCAAACATTGTAACGAAATTGAAAATGCGAAACACCTTATTTTGGAATGTGTCAATGTAGAACAAATTTGGAAAGCGGCAAGCGAGTGCTTAAATTTTGATATTAAATGGAAAAATATTGTTGTTCGGTTCTACCTGGAAGAAACACAGGTCCCCGAATTATATAATTATTTTTTGTCATTTATTGCATATAGAATATATAAATGTAAAATGTACTGTAGACTTGAAAATTTACCAGAATCAATTTTATTCATTAAAAACACATTCAAAGAGTATCTTACGGCACATTGTGCAGTTCTGACAATGCTTAAAAAGACAAAAGAAAAGGAACTTTTTCTACTTTTGATATCTAAACTTTGACACTTTTATTAACTATATTGTAATTTTTTTTAAAATAATAGTGTACCCGAAAGACATAGGGAGTGTCTATGTGTATTAGCGCTTTATCCGGGGACGTAGTGATGGACTGTTTACTTATGTAGGTGTTATGTCCACCGGGTTAGCCAGGGGTTCAGCTAAATTTACTACATAAACCGTTGAATGTAACACTTTTTTTTACTCGTTTGTGTGTGTAATTATGTTTTCTTCATATACGAAACATTATGTGTAATTATGTTTTCTTATATGAATCATTGTGTGCGTAATAATGTTTTCATATACATATATACTTATACTTAAATTATGATTTGAATTGAAATTTATATTTATGTATATGATTTTTAATGACCACAGTTTTGTTTTATGTGAAAAAAAATAAAAAAAAAAAGAAAAAAGAAAAAAGTAAAAAAATTAGAGAGTTGTTTTAGCTGGAGTCGCGGTATTCAATGAAAAACTTATAAAACCGTACATGTACATATGTGGACATGTGTGTGTGTGTGTGTGTGTGTGTGTGTGTGTGTGTGTGTGTGTGTGTGTGTGTGTGTGTGTGTGTGTGTGTGTGTGTGTGTGTGTGTGTGTGTGTGTGTGTGTGTGTGTGTGTGTGTGTGTGTGTGTGTGTGTGTGTGTGTGTGTGTGTGTGTGTGTGTGTGTGTGTGTGTGTGTGTGTGTGTGTG
>WFKH01006014.1:33848151-33868557 GCA_016163765.1 Magallana hongkongensis
GATGATTATATCTTAGTTACTACTGGTCCTAACTTCACCAAACTTGCTTGGATGGTGCGTCTTATGATACTGATGCACCCGACAAGCTTGAATGCCGAATCTGAGCCATAGGTTTTGGATGCTGGATGAAGTTTAGTTTTATGAAACAGGTCACATGTTAAATAGATAATAGTGCTATTTCAAACTTGCATAGTTGATTTAACTATGATATAAATGAATCGCAGAGGTATCTTCAGATGCAGAGCCTGATCTCCATTACCAAGGATGCTAAAAGAAATCCTATGTCATTCAAACTAGCTTGATAGATGTGTTTGTTGTAAAATGATAGAACATGATTGCTATTATTTAGTATTGTATGATATAATACACTATTGTTTTATATGATACAATATTATATCATATATATTATTGTAAAAAATTTATATGATATGATATTGTTTCGTTTTTTGTATATTATGATATTGTATTATGATATTGTTATGTATAGAATTGTATATTATGATACAATATTGTATAATATGATATTGTATTATATATTATTTTATCACATGATATAGTTTTATATGATATTGCAATATATAATAATGTTTCGTATGATATGATATTGTATAATATATAATATCGTATCATATAATACGATATTGTATAATATGATATTGGTTTCTATAATATATTATTATATCACATGTTGTTATATCATTGATATTGTAATATATAATATTGTATCATATGATACGATATTGTATAATATGATATTGTACTATATGATATATTACTATATTAGATAATATTGTATCATATGATATGATACAATGTTGTATCAAATTATATTGTATTATATGATGCAATATCATATGATGTATTAAATGTTATACAATATCATACAATACAATATCATACTATATTATACAATATAATATCATATGTTACAATATTTGTGATGTATTTTGTGATATGATATTGTATCATATAATACTATATTGTATCATATATTTTTTAATGATATTGTATTATGTGATCAAATACAATAATGTATAAAACGATACAATGTCATATCATATGTTACAATATCATATTGCATCATTATTTATACAGTATTATATTGTATTATATGATATATATTGTAATTATTATAGGATGCAATATCGTATTTTATATTATTTTTTTGATTAACATTGTATCTTATAATACCGTATGAAATGAACATATGATTATCATACAATTTTTAATATATGATATATGATATTGTGTCAAAACAGTATCCATGAATATCCAAGATTATTAACTATGATTTCTATATAATATGATAGAGGTGGTCTCATAAAGGTGATGCCTCATAAAGGTGTTGCCTCGTCTCGGTGAGCTTTGTAATCTGTGATTACCTATGTTTTGTATTTATAAACGAACTTCTTGACAGCCATATGCCAAACTGTACTGCAAGTGATTATATAATATAACTATTATGAACTTCATTGCACGGTCAATATGTGGTTATATGGACCCATGTCAAGTGATATCGACCGAAGACACAG
This sequence comes from Magallana hongkongensis, assembly GCA_016163765.1. Taxonomy (NCBI): domain Eukaryota; kingdom Metazoa; phylum Mollusca; class Bivalvia; order Ostreida; family Ostreidae; genus Magallana; species Magallana hongkongensis. The sequence goes on from WFKH01006014.1 coordinate 33,849,684, forward strand.
AAAGTGATATCGACCGAGCTTGCGAGGTCGATATCACTTTTTGTGTCTGAGGTCGATATCACTTGACATGGGTCCATATAACCACATATCGACCTACAATGAAGTCCATAATTGTATAATACAAATTCAAAGCGGAGCAACACGGATCTCTAAAAAGAGGTAGCATCAGGTGCCAAGGATGAGTGAGCATCCTCTGCTGACCGGTCACACCCGCTGTGTGCTCTTTGTCGTAATCGGGAAAAAACCGGAAAAGTCTGTAGACAATTAGGTGATTAATTATGGTCTAACAATAAGTATAAAAAACGTCAGTTAGCATGCGACCCAGTGGAAGATTGTATTTGCTGACAAGGTCGTTGTATTGACCATAGAACTTTCGAAAAGATGACTTCAAACGAGACTGTTGATAGTCCTGTTTTATCAACGTGTTTGTCAGTAGCTTGGCTAGCCTTAGAAACTGTACATACGAAGAGCACGCCCTTGCGTATCGAATTAACTGAGAGACAAAAACACCATATGCATGTGATGAACTCTCTACTGACTATCATCAACTTAGCTATCTTACAAAATTAAAGAACAAAATAATTGAAAATGTTGTTAATGAGAAAAGTATATGGTATGCCGATAACAAATAATGTCTACAAATGCAATAAGACATCTACCTGTAAATCAACCTGCACAGAGGGGCTGGCAGATGTGTTAGATGTTAGATGTGTTATATTTATTCAAGCCAGTAACCCCTAAGAATCAATATAGATTAAGACATTTGGGAGAGATGTAAAAATCCAACTAATTACAGCAGTAATTATTAAAACATGGCAGGTTAAAGTTCAATTCAAACCTGTACCTGTTTTTTATATGCAGAGTCTTCAAAGAACTTCAAAAATGTTTGAATCTCTTGGAAAAGTGATTGAAGAAACTGGAATATCTTTCAAACCAAAACTTGTTGAAGAAGACAAGTTGAATATGGGACAACAATTAAAAAATGCCCGTGAGCAGTACAATAGGTAAGACACTGGTATTAATATTTGAATTTGCTTAAGAGTGTAGGATAGACAGTAAATAATTCTTTTTCTTAATGCTTAGTATCATGACTTATATACAGAGATAATAAGGTCTTTCCACCTTTCCGGTGAAAGACCTCTTGTATTCCTTGGTTTTTTTTATACCCATGCAAATGAAGTTTAGGGGGTATACTATAAATTCCTTATTTTACGCGAGTACTTAATTCCGCGATTCCGCTGTTTTGTATCAAATCGCGAGAATATAAAATCGCGATCACCAATTTTTTGTTATAATTTCCTTTAGTTCAAAACTGTCTGAAAAATAAAAGCTAGATTTTAAAATCCGCGAGGGTTGCTTCTCGCGATTTTACGCGGAAATTAATTCCTCGGGTTTAATTAGGAATCTACAGTATTGGAATCATCCTGTCCATCTGTCTGTCCATCTGTCTGTAGAGACAATTTTGTCCCCCCCCCCCTGTAAAATTTTTTCCTACTGCATGGAATAGTCTAAAAATTTGTACATGTGTTAAACACCATCTAAAGATGTGCACCTACAATTTTTATTAAGATCAGACAAGATGTAATGATTTTATTACAGTTTTCATTTTCCATATCCTACATATTGTACACTGATATTGAAAAGTAAGGGAGGTAATCCTTACAGATTTTATTAATTAATTAATTGTAAACACTCTGAAATGTATTTATATCAGTACATCCAGAAAGATTTTTTTGTCTTTATTTCATAACTAAATATATGTTTTATAAGTATTATATCAACTCACAATGCAAAATTTTTGTTTGTCAATGATAAATTCTCAGGAGCTATAATAAGAACATCAAGAACAATTAGTGTACCTGAATGCAATTTTGTTCCAATTAAGGGGGCCATTATTTGAGCCATGGTTTAGATGGAGCGTGTGTTTAAGAAAAATTGATATTCTGTAAAATGGACAGTGGTTTGTGGGTTATTTTAATACTGTTTCATATAAACCAAAAGTTTCTATCATTATATGGAAATCAATTATATCATTATTAATAAAGAAATGAATTATTTTAGTAATGATATTTATAAGTTGTTTAAATTCAGTAGTCAAATAAATTGACCATATAGGGCATTAATGTAAATCATTGATGTGACTGTAGTAGTGTTTTGGCAATTTTTTAAATTGTTTCTAATATTAAATTTTCCTTTTTACATTTAGATAATGGAAGTATGCAAATTATGATAATGTTTTGCGAGTTAATCCAAGTTAACAAAATGCAAGCTCATCAAGGAAAATTATAGTCCTATGGGATCAATTTTCTGAGATATGGAGTTGCATTGTATCATTGGAGAAAGTGAGGAAATTTTGAAACAACTTATTGCATCTGTCGAGTCAAGACACAGCGAGATTAGAAACATATTCAAGGTTTTATCCACAGAAAAGCTTTGCATGGCTTTTTTCATTTACTGCAAAGGGACGGTATTTACAGTGAAGTTCTGACAATTTTGATTTTTGTTCTTTGTTAAATAAAACTTTTTTTTTTACAATTCTAGAATATATTTTTTTATTTAAGTGTTACATGATTCAATTATAATATATTTTAGTTTCTTGAATTATATTCATATTTGTCCCATTTGAAATTAGCCTTGCGAAAGTATTGGTCCCATTAGGACAGTTCTAGTTCTTATTATTATTTTCCTTCTCTATTTTTTTCGGAACAGCTTTTTTATTATTAGAGATATTGAAACATTTTTTCTTTACCTAATTGGCCATCAAAAGTTTTGGCACTAAATGACCCTTTGCCTGAAAACTCCAAGAAAGAATTGCCCTGTATGATGGAAATGCTTGTTATCGCTACTCCTCTGAAACCATAATAAGCGATAGAGACTTGGAACTTCGGGTTGTACTAATGTTTTAATTTCACTTAGAGGATCCCCCAATCTACTTACAGCTAAAAGGGCCCGAGGCCCCCTTCTAGCAGGTATTGCCCCTAAAAGTTTCATAGTCTTGAAAAAATACTTACAACTTTTTTACCCTACGTTGTAGAGAGATCATACCACTTGGGATTGAAGCGTCTACCTTGGCCGATCAAAATAACATAAAGGTCAAAGTCATTTGAAAATCTGTGTATTAATGAGTTTTCATATCTCTTTAGTCAAAGGTGGTATAGAAAAACTTTTTCATGGATGTAGTAGGACTTTGTAAGACATTTCAAAATATTGATCTTCAGCCCCCACCTTGAAATAGCTATAGAGTTATTGCCCCTATTATACCAAATGCTTGTTATCGCTAATCCTCTTAAATCGTTAGAGATAAAACTTGAAATTTTTACCAAAGTCATTAGTTGAATTTAAGGATCTTCCAATCTATTCATACCAAAAGGATCCGATATCTCCTTTGAGCAGTTATTGCCCCTGAAAGTTTTTTATTTTTGTTAAAATACTTACAACTTTTGAACCATTTATCGAACAGACATTGGATCACTTGAAAATGAAAAGTTGGCCTTGACCAATCAAAATTACATTAAGGCTAAAGGTCAAGGCCAATTAAAAAAAAAATCATACTAAAACTTTTGAATTAATTTTTTCATGAAGTGACCCTGGGAAAGATTTTCAACAACTCTATCGAAACAAAAATGTTTTCAACATAAAATATAATAAGGTGGAAAGACCTCTATTTGTTCGAGAACAATTAGTCTACTAGTTTTGATATGGATTTGCTAATTTCAATGTGGGTTAATATCCAAGATAAAACATGTATAACAGTTGTCATTAAACTGTTTTTCAGCTGTTGACAACATCATTGTTTGGCTGTTCCAATAAGGATGCAAAATCTCTTTTTATGCAAAAATGGCATTTACTTAAGGTAACTCCAGTGTCTTTCGGATCCGGTTCTTTTTTTACACGGCGTGCTAAATTTCCGGTTATAATTTTGGCGCACAACAAGTGTTTTAAAATAATAATGGTTTGGTCAAAAAGTGGGTTATTTGTTAAAATATCGTATCTCCGTCGTTTAGAGGGATTGGAGAAAGCAAGGAAAGCAGCGAAATGTTAAAAGGTAAATCAGTGTGTAATATAATTGTACGTATTGTATGCATTCTCTTCCAACAATTACACTGCGTTTATGTAGCATGTGTCCTCCAGGACAAGGAGAGGATAAGTAAGAACTTGTGTAGCTTGAACATTAATTAAAACTATATAACACTGATTGGTGTTTAATCTACAGATAAATGTTTAAAAGCTGGGATAAAAAATATTTGACAGAAGGGGGGGGGGTACTACTGCACTCAATTCTATGTGTTTTTTTGGCAGTCTCGACCTTAATTTTATATGTATAATACAGTTTCTTTGAGTATATCAATTTAAGTGACTGTTAGATTGTGTCTTTTCGATGCATTTCAATTTTTTCCAAAGTTTGCAAAAAATAACTTGTAAAATTTACATTTTCATTATGGGGGTACATGTATTCAAGAGACTATCAAGCAAAAACTAGATGGTCAATTTTGATAAACTTTGTTTTTTTGTTAACACAATATGTAACTCTTAATAAATATTCTTTAAAGACTGTATGTAAACTGAATAATTTTTTAGAATTTTTTTAAAAATGTGCAATTTTGTGATTTTTTTTGGAAGGTCGTGGCAAGAAAAAATGTAATATTTTTTATATTTTCTGTAGAAAATCAATAAAATCTTTATGATTTAATGATAATCAATTGATTTGCTTAAATTATAACCTAACATGATGTATTTTGGTGCACAATTTAATAAATTATGAGATCATGCTTCATGGTGTTAAATTTTGGCTGAACAATTTTTGGACCTTGTGAGCTGAAGCTCACTGTAGGAAAACAAACGTGCAAAGGTATAAATATTTTGGTCTCTATAGTAAGTTTAAAAGTTGTTTTAACTGTTAAATTTAAAAAATGATTGGTTTGACACGGATTTCTAAAACACTGGAGTTACCTTAAGACATTCCAATGTCATTAACAGAAGATATTTTTAGCATTCCTAACTTTTAGACTGTAATAAAGGTATAACAATTTCTATGTTTATTATACCCCCGCAAATGAAGTTAAGGGGGGTATATTGGATTCACCCTGTCCGTCTGTCTGTATGTCTGTCCGTCTGTCTGTAGACACAATTTTGTCCCTCCTATAGAATTTTTTACTACTGCATGGAACAGTCTGAAAATTTGTACATATGTTGAACTCCATCTGAAGATGTGCACCTGCAATTTTTATTAAGATCAAACAAGATATAATGATTTAATAACAATTTTCATTTTCCTTATCCTATATATTGTACACTGATGTTGAAAAGTAAGGGAGGTAATCCTTACAGATTTTATTAATTAATAAATAGTAAACACTCTAAAATATATTTCTATAAATACATCCAGATGGAAGCTTTTTGTCTTTATTTCATAACTAAATTTATGTTTTATAAGTATTCTATCAACTGACAATGCAAACGTTTTGTTTGTCAATGATAAATTCTTAGGAGCTAATAAGAACATCAAAGACAAGTGTGGCTGAATTCATTTGTCCCAAGGGGGCCATTATATGAGCCATGGTTTAGATGGAGCATGTGTTTAGGGAATATTGATAATCTGTAAAATTGGCAGATGTTTGTGGGATATTTTAATACTGTTTCATATTAACCAAAAGTTTCTATCATTATAAGGAAATAAATTATACCATTATTATCAAAGAATTTAACTATTTTTAAACGCTGTATAAATTTATTAGTCAAGTAAAGTGATGAAGTGACCGTATAGGGCATTAATGTAAATGGGAGTTTATCCAAGTTTAACAAGCTCATCAAAGAAAATCATAGTCCTATGGGATCAATTTTCTGATATGGATCGAGTTGCATGTACCAAAGGAGAAAGTGAGGAAAATTTGACACAACTAATTGCATCTGTCAAGACTCCAATTAGAAACATATTCAAGGTTTTATCCACAGAAGAGCATTGCTTGGATATTTTCATTTACTAAAAAGGGAGGAGTTATTGTCACTCAGTTGTTTTTTCTTTAAAACAATTAAATAAAAAATATCATCGGATACAGAAATTTGTTAATGTATTACATATACATGTATATTTACAGTGAAGTTCTGACAATTTTGATTTATTTCTCTGTTAACTAATTTTTTTTAACAATTCTATTTTTTTAAATTTATGTGTTGCCTGCTACCTTTATTATTCAATTCAATCATTTGTCCCATTTAAAATTAGCCATGCGGGGGTGTTAGTCCCATTAGGACATTTCTAGTTTAAGCATTAAATGCTTATTTTTGGATATTGTTGGTCCTATAACAAACCAGGCCGTGCAGAAAAATTGAATACTCTTTTTTGTAGCTTTGTAACACAATCAAGGAAGGTAACTCTAAAATAAGAAAAGTCAGATTGCTGTTCACACTTCTTTGTATATATATATATTAGATGTTAGCACTTTGCCTCCTATTACTGCTCAGTCTTTTTAGTACATATTATACTGTGTCTGGAAGATCTGACTATTGGTACTGGTAGGATCTACCCATGTCTCTTTCCAGGCGATTAAATTGGAGTCTGTACTCTCTTTAAGATTATTTATTCTACACTATTTTGACTTAATCAACTGGCAATTTACATTAAAGAGCTTTAATAAAGAGGGTTTCAATTTAATATGCCACTGCCAATCTGGGGTGGAGGTATATAGTTGTATACAGTTAAAGTAGTTGTTCTCAACCTCCATATGATATGGAGTCGTAGTTGTCGTACTTGAGCCAGTTGTGAATGTTCGGTCTTGGTTTGGCAAGATTCCATTGTTAGCTTAATTAACTTGTGACTGGATGAGAACTCACATGCAAAGAATCTGACCTAGATTTGTAGACCCAACTGGTTTTCAAGAAAAGCTTCATAGATGATGTTCTTCTAGAAAACCAAATTATTAAAACAGTCTGGTAAACTTATTGTTTTAACATGTTGGCCATTGTAATGGAGAAGCAATTCTGATAATGACTGTTATACTGTTTATTTATTACCTTTCTAGGACACAGTTAAAGACACTGTTGCTCATTTGAACAGTGTGACCCACACGTCATTGTGCATTTAATGATATTTCTTTCCTTCAAATAGGTGTGCAAATCTTATTCAATACAGATTACAGTGTATAGAAGCAGTTGTGTCTGCTAGATCTGAAACAGAAGAAAAGATAAGAGAAGCATCAAATTGGATTGAGAATATTGAAACAGAACTAAAAAAGCAGTCCAAAAAATCTGGAATTGATGTTACAGATGAAGAAAGAGTTTTAGAGAAGTTTGAAGTCAGTTTTTAAACTCATCTTAGCTAAAAGCTCATTCTGATCACATATTGTCTGTCATCCATCTGTCTGTTCATCTGCCTGTAGACTTTTATATTTTCAAATTTTTCTTAAGAACCACTTGACTGATTTCAACCAAGTTGACACAAGCATCCTTATTCTGAAATATCTCAAAATTTTCCAAGAGTCAGCTGACAATGTGTCTCCTGCATGCAAACCAATTCTAGCAAATTTAAAAATCCACTGAAAAAATAGATCAGAAATATGATTCATATCTGCCAGAAAACTTTCATCTTGCTTCTGTACAATGTTTAAAATAATTAAAATGAAATGACATAGACTTTCTGAGTTTTACACATACTGTTTAAAACATTTTGAGGTTTTTAATATGGTCAAGGTACAGTGTATGTTCAAAATAGGAGTAACAAAAAGAGAGAAATCTGTTTTTAATGGCAATGTCAGTCATCATTTTATGAATGTAAAATAATGCAAGAAAAAAAATCATATCTCAAGTTGGATTGTGAAATTTCATCTTTGGGGCCATGGTTCACGGTGTTAGGACTTTAACACAGCCTTAATGTTTTAATCCCATATTTTATCCCACATCCATAATAATAAATAATTCTAATAGTCTCTGAAAAACTAATGTTGTTACCTATGAGAGGATACAGAGATATAAAACAACATTATATAGTACTGTTTTGGTTACTGAAAATGATTTGTCTTTTTTGTTTGCATATTTACATATTTGAGATAAACATTGCCTTTATTGTACTTATCACCTCATTCATTGTCCCTTTTTAAAAAACATAAATGCATTTACTTTCAATAATATCTTGATTTTTCAAAGGCCATTGGAGAGAGCTTATCTATTTACCAGCCAACAATTACACAGTTAAATCAAGAATCTGAGAGGCTTCATAATAGTGGTCAGAGTATTGATGCTAGACGTATTGTGGACATAACTACTAAATATGAGATTCTGCAAGACCAAGTCACTCATCAAAGAAAAAAGATTCATAAGGAGCTCGTGCTTCTACAGCAACATCAATCTCAATCTGAGCACATCGAATCCCTTTTATCAGAGTGTAAAAGCAATTTAGAAAAGGTGGATTATCAAGAAATTGGCGAAAAGATAAAAACACTGAAGGTAAAAGAGCTTTTAAATTATATTCTTTAATATGATTGAGTTTCAAAGCCATTTAACATTTTAAAATGACTACCATAATGTCAATTTTATGATGTATATAAATGTGCATTCCCTGGGCCAAAAGAGTTCTCGAAAAAATGCTGTTTTATTTATAACAACACAATAATGATCAAAAACAGTCACAAATGACATTAAACATGTAAGTAGTAAGAATTAAAATAAAGTAAATATATGGAACTTAAAGTGATCTTCATTAACTATGGTTCTAATTTGATTTGTATTGTAATGATTGTGTTTTATTTAAAAATAAATAATAATTTTATCTTAAAAAGATAAAAAACATTTTACTGTAAAACTAAAACCATATTGGACAAAATGAAGAGAAAAGATAGAATAGGCATATGTCTGCTATGATCATGACCTTTGAATTATAAATTAAGTATAAGGTCACTGCACCTCAGAAAGCACAAGCACTGTTTGTGTGAAGCATCATCTAGATTTTTAGATATAGATGATAGAGAAAACACGGCACAGATTACAGTTAATATAGTTGTAGGCTATGATCATGACTCTCTATGCTACGGGTGATCAATGCCCATAAGGCAATAGCAATCTGTGTGAGTTATACTACAATGAACTTGACATTATCATGATGGTTACTATTTCAAAGGACCCCGCTTAAATATTGGACATGAAATGGAAAAGCTTTGTAGGGAACTTTACTTTAACCTTAATTTTGACTAAGAATGTATTAAGACTTTACACAGTATTCTGTGAAATGACCTTGACATTTGAAAAAGAATCTTGATTCAAGGTCACTGTATATCCCTTACTTACAAACAGTCTTAAGGTAAAGTCTAAGCAAAATTAAGGCAGTGGGGTTAAAAAACTGAGTTTCAAAAAGATGTGCTCTTAACCTTTGACCCCAAAAATTGTTTTAGATTATTGCACATCCTTCACTTACAGGCTCTTTTTGTGTTAATGTCTGAGCCAGACAGAATTATTAGTAGAAAATACATGGTTAGACATGGATTATTCATACAGATCTGATATGTCCCTGACATTTGATCTAGAAACTTTGTTAATAGTCACTGCACACCCTTTAGCCAAAGACACTCAGAGTGTGAAGTGCTAGATAGATTGCAGACCCCTGATGATCGAGGCTCATAACTGCCGAAACACTCTACAACTATTAGTACTTGCAAATTTTAAAATGCAATTTGCTCTATGCAAAAACATTTACACTGTGTGGTTTGGAGTGTCGGGTCCTAATAAATCCCTTACAAATCTGTTCAATGTATTGATAGGCACATCACTCTATTGTACTAAGACCCGCCCATTATTTTCATCTTTATTCATATACAACAAATGGCCACAAACCATGGTGAATTCCCACTGTGATGGGGTCTTAAAAAACAACGATAATGCAGATACCCTCATAGTTATAATGTGTTAGAACTATTGAGACAATTTAAAAGGCATCAAATTTATATACTCTTGTTTGAAAACTATCAAAATTTTTGTAGATTTGATATAATTCGTCGTACAAAAAGGGGCAATAGTTTCGGCACATGATCCTTTAATTGTTAAAAGCAAATTTTGCAAATTATTTTTATTGCTTTTGTTTACTAGATGATAACAGACAAATTTATGGAGGCAGATACACTGTTTATTCAGCTTGATGATAAAGTACAACAATTAGCAGTTGATAATCCAAATGAAGATGCCAGTCCCTCAAGAATAAAATGTCATGACTTAAAGGATACAGCTTATTTCCTGAAGAAGATTGCAGAAGAAAAGCTAAATCTTTGCAGATATACACAAAATCTTAATGAAGAGTTGGAGTCTGAAATTTATGAGTCAAAAACTTGGTTAGAACAAAATAATGATGCATTATGGACCTGTGGCACATTGGATCTGGATACAACTATGATGACCAGAACCATCCATAAATTCAATGTATGTTCAAATTCCGTTGGTTTTATCTCTAAATATTTTGTGAATCTAGAAAAGAATAATATCTTAGTTTGTATATTTGACCCTAATAAGTATTATATACTCACCTAAGCCAAATGCTTAAGTAAACTTATCCGATCAAAATTGTCTGTTCGCTGTTGTTATTGTACTAAACTTTTCGCTACTTTTTAGCTCAAAATTTTGCATAAAAATATATAGAGAAAAATCTTTTCAAAATCCAATTGGCCAGACAAGAGGTCACTTGTGTGGAAGCATCCTTAGGTGGTGTAGATTCAAGTTTGTTCAAATCAGGATCCCCCGGGGTAGGGTGGAGGCCACAATAAGGTGGGGAGTCAAATTTTTAAAAAGGAATATATAGAAAAAAATCGGTAAAACTCTTCTGATCAAAAACCAATTGGCCAGACAAGCTGTTAATTTATAAGCTTCTTGAGGTAGTGTAGATTTAGGTTTGTTCAAATCATGATCCCCAAGGGTAGGATGGGGCCATAATGGGGGTTCAAATTTTTACATAGGAATATATAGAGAAAAATCTTTAAAAATCGTCTTTGTAATGTAATTTTTTCTGCAATGATCTCTACCTTCATAATCCGCATGAATCATCAAAGAAAGCATTTTATTGTTTATATTTACATCTTTCTTTAAACAAATTAATACATTGATTGTAAAAAGTAAGTAAAATTAACTAAATAACTGGTAATGTACATTAGTACGTTAGATAAAAGAAACAGCCTAATCGACTTCTATGGAAATTTGAACCTGACATCATCATGATAATTTCATGCAGTCCGGGATTTTTCATAAGTCGCTGTAGGTTTCGACCAATCGATAAACGGGGCTTGTCGATATCAGTCCTGTTAGTTTCTATAGAGCTATGAATTAACTAAAGTTTCCGTAAGAAATAGAGGGAATCAAACTTGGTAGATGTAAATATATTTATATGAACAGTTGATTAAGAACTTCTTAAGAACTGCAATGCTTAATATGTGATATGACTATTTAATCATTCAGTTTCAAAAGTGTCTTAATGTTTAACAAAATAATATATGTAGAAATTTTTAAAATGTTTTTATACAGGATCTTTTTTACTACATTCTCCAGATATTTTGTATATATGACTCCATAACACTGATTTTATTATGGCTATTGTTGCTCAAGTGAACAATGTGGCTCATGGGCCTCTTGTTTATGTATACCATAACTTTTTGGGTAAGAGAATTAAGGAACCACAATTGTTGGATCCGCAAATTTTACACATATAAATTCAACAAAGCCTTTTTCAAATAAATGAAAAGAGTGGATACAACAATTTGAAAAATCAATATATTACAGTGGGTTTCATTCAAACTCAGATACTCCGTTTGTCATCTTTGAAAATTATTTGATAAACTAATTATCGGCTTTTTGTAGCCGCTAATTGATTATTAAAGAAAATTTAACTTTATGTGTATGAAACTAAATTTAGTACATGTTTCACACCTTGAACAATAGATTTTTCTTGATACCAAATGACTTGGTACACACCAAGTCCAAGCTTCATGGTTCAGTGACCATCCATTTTGTTCAGAATGATTTTATGTTGCTAAACATTTTTTGTATTTTATTTTAAATTTATGATTTTGCTAAGACGGTCAACTTTCTACATGTAGATTCCTACTGTAACCTCAGCAAACCCATAAGCTACCTTAATAACTCATTTTTGTTCAATAATAAAATGTATCCTCTATAATTTGGTACTTGGAATATCATGACAATTTTCAATTTGAGTTTCAATATTATTTTCTTTTAGGTCCAATTTATAGATATATTACTTTTGACATTATATAGTTTATTGTTTATATTACACAAAATTTGGCTGTGCACAGTGACCTCATTTCTGCGGTCTTAGATTTTAAATACCGTAATTCTTAGATATAGGGGAATATATTTAATTTTTTTAACTCAAATTTCTTGAAATTATGGCTAAATTATGTCTACCAAATTAAGTGATAATATGACATGGAATATATATAAGTTATGGCAAATGTCTTGGTATTCTTTAATTGGCCCTCGCATAATTGATTAGAAAAAAACCTGGGGTGTTGAATGAGGAAACTTTGCAATTTGTTGTTCATTACATGCAATTAGTAGATTGATGGTCTTAAGTGCTAAAACATGCTCTTTCATAAATCCAGTAATTAAATTTACCACACCATAGATCAAATTCACACCTTAACACACAAATAATTTGTTATGCAAATTTTCTGTTTTGTTGGACTTGTTCATTAGATTTTTCTAGGACAATGCTGTAAATCACACCCTAATAGTCACAATCTGTTAATTTCAACAACTAAATCTTTTTAAAATCATGCAAGCCTTGTTAATTAAGAAGAAGATTGGGAAACAAGACAACTCATTAAAAACTACAAATCATAGATATTATGACAAATTTTTGATGTGTCAGTTTACATAGACACTCACTGACACTCATCAAAACAAAAAAATAGATAAAATTGAAGTCCGTATTTGTTTTTTTTTTATATTAACAATGACAATTTTAACTTCTGTGTTTTAAATTAGCAATAATCAAAAGATCAAAGACCTGCTTGTATATATCGAATTGCATTGTTGGTCTACTGATTAAGTTCGTGTCTGTTCACCTTTAAGTGCAGAAGTAAGAAAATCAAAAAATCAAGGTCAGGGATAGGGTAATGGTTATTTGTAATGATAATTGAGTGTAATTAATTACAAATTTTGATGTAATTAAAAGTAATGTGTAATTGACCATATTTCAATTACATGTAATTGTAATTTAATTACTTTCAAAAAAGGCATGTAATTCGAATTACTTTTCAATTAATTAATTTCAATTGCACACTGATGTATATATGAATAAGAAAGCTGCATGTCCCCTATCCATTGTCTCCCACACTTTCAATAGTACATAAGTATAAAACAAACAAAAATACACTAGGTTAAGTTAGGAAGAGAAGTTAAATGCATTTACCTATTATTATTTTGTTCCAAATGTACATGTAGTTTTTAACATTTTTTTTTTCAATGATTGACTATCTAACCATAAGCATCCCAAAGAGGTATAGCGCCTTTCCCATATATAAAAAAAATTCAAGTTGATATTCTGATCCGTGATAACTTCCAGCAAAATGAAATAAATGAAGTGTAAATAGAGTACATGTATAGTGTTAGTGAGAAGGTCTGTTTTATATTGGGTGTGCTTTTACTCAAAATTAAATAAGAACATTTGAAATAAGAAAAATCCAGCAGATCAGTTACATACAATTTAAACTTTCTATTTTTATCATGCTTTAAGTGAAAAGAAAAAAAAAATTTACTACCGTGTGGAATCGATCCAGCAACCACAAAATCACCTACGCGTTACCACTAGGCCACGCATATAACAATTTCATAGGATGTCTTTTTAATATATGTGGCTATATACATGATAGTGTTAGAAAAATCACTCATTGAAATATTTGTCTAATTTTGAATACAAAGACCCCGTTAAACCAATATTAATTTAATGTAACATGTACTGTAATACATTTAGAACAAAACTTTTAGTCGGATCTTTTTGGTTTAAAGTGGTTCAATAGTCAAATATCAAACTTTTATTGCATACTAACTGTTTTACTATATATCCATAACAAAACCTGAAGATTTTAATGATGTCGTGTAAGACAATTAAGATTTGTTTAACATGGTAATTGTGTAATTTGCGTTCCTTTGAATCTACTTTAACTAAACATTGTATATAATATTGAAAATGCCTGATGTTTGCAAAAGTGATATGTTTTAGGTGAAATCATATACTAAGTGCGCTATACTTCTTTATGAATATCAATGTGACAAATATCTTATTTATTTGTTAGAGACCAAATAATAATTATGAAATCTTGTTTCTCAGATGGTCTCCAAGGAAGCGCTTCAAAAGGTTGAGAGACTAAAAGAAAAAGCATATTTCAAAACCAAACACTTTACAGCAGAGATTCCAGAATGTGTGAAGGAAAAACTGGACCAGATAGACAGCTTAGAAAAAATAATGATGGTAATACATGTTCCATAGTCAAATTTTAGTGTATTTAAGTATTTTGAATGTAGAAAATGAATTTCAGCAACTGCATGCAATCTATATCTTATTCACTATTTTGAAAGAGGATCCATATTTATTTGTGATGATATATCATTTATTTCAAAGTTATATTAATATTCAGTATGATTTTATCATTAATTTTATTCAACTCATCATAATGTTAGAACATAAACAGTGTTGGTGTATGATGGCCCCCTGGGAGCTAGACTGGTTATTGTATAAATATCTCTATAAATGACAAGTGGATATTAAAACTGTAATTCTGAATTGTAATTGTCCAAATAAGAAATCTATAAGCAAAGCATTTGGATTGACTCTATAATGAGTCAAAATGAATTTCAGTGTGCTTTATTGTTTATAGTACGATTTTATATGATTATGAATTATACATTTGAAACAACATTCACTTCTGGCAATATTTTCGTCACCAGGGGGATTATATATTATTATACTTTCATGTTAAATACTGAAATCTTATTGGTTTAGATGCAGTTGATAATCCGTTCTATTACCCTCAGCGTTAGTAACACACTTGGCAACGGCATGCGCGTAAATTATGTGCGTACAGTTCGCCGTCATTCACATCATTTCTTTTTAAAGACAGTAAAATTTTCTCTACAATTAAGACATTTAGTATAATAAAATAAATAGTGTCTGTTTGGGAGGGTAACCGTTGAAATTGACACCCCTCGAAAACCATTGTCAACCGACGCTTCCAAACAGGCACTATTTAAATAATGTTGCCTGAAAACACAGTCAATAATTGTAATATATGACATCACATTTTCTTGTACAGACCCTGAAACGTGCTACTACACCAGTTGCACGGTTCGGTTCGGTACGCTTTTTGAACGATACGGTTCGCTTTATGCACAGTACGGTTTGATGTGTGAACGGTACCATTTGTTTCTTAAATGGTACTGTTCGTTTTTTGCACAATAGGGTTCGCTTGTTGCAGGGTTCGCTTTGTTAAAAATAGCTGCACGCTTTGTGAACAGTTTGCGCGCTTTGTTAATTAGGTAGGCATGGCCTGAACACTGAATTTTTTCCAATATATTATATCTAATGTTGTCTGAAATTTAACAGCAGACATTCATTTTTGAGCAACTGTACACCTTTAAAAACATGCTACTGAATTATGTAACTAATTTCTGCTGTGTTTGAAATCCTCTGAATTTTAAGAATTTTTTTTTTTTTTATTTTCAGAATGCAGTTGAGAAGAAGAAGCAATATCTTGCAACAGCTGAAACCAATCGTGTTCAGTATGAGAATTCAATGAAACAAATTAATGAATGGCTGCATGGAGCTGAAATTCTCACAGATTCAGGATATGATACTTTGGATCTCGAAACAATTTCCTGTTCACTTAGGGAACATCAGGTGGGTAAACTTTATGATTAAGGACTTCTAAGATTCTGTTAATTTTTAAATTTCAATCAAATATTTATTATAAAAAAATATAAACAATTCAATTTAGTACAGAGAATTCTCACACATTGATCATGACCTTGATCAGGGTCGAATGACTTTATTCTTGAAAGATTAAGTTCATTTATAGAAACTGAGGTTAATTACTTTGCCAGAAGGAGGTAGGTAATATGATTTGAAAATTCTAAGTAACATAGCATTTTGCTGAGTTAATATTATAATGCTCAGTCTGTGCAACTCTTTTAAGGCTTGTGCATTATAATAGAGCAACACTCTAATAATGAAAATTAACTAAAGTGAGCTTTTCTTATCACCTGCTGTTGTCCGTCAATGGTCTGTCTGTAAAGTTTTCACATTTTTTTACTTCTTCTCTAGAACCACCATGGCAAATTTAACCAAATTAGTACAAAGCATTCTTATGGAAAGGGGATTCTAAATTCCTAAAATAAATGGTGAAAACTTTTCCAATAACGGAAACATGGTAAAAAGGGTGTGCGTCTTAAAAAATCTTCTTCTCAAAAACCTCTGCAACATACTTTCCAATAATTAGATCAACGCTTTTTTATATGTGTAGTGAAGATTATAAATTGTTAAAAACCATGACCATTGTTAAAACCATGACCCCACGGCTAAAACCGTGACCCCAAGGCCAAGACTAAGGTCCCAGGAGGGCATTCAAAATTAAACAGAGATAGATATAGAAAAAACAATCTTTAAAAATCTTTTTCCTAAAAAAAAATAACAATGCTACAATATGTGATCACACTATGCCAATATTCTCAGATAGTGTAGATTGTGAATTGTTCAAACCTTTACCCCCAAGGGCAAAACTGGGACCCGAGATGGGTTGAAAATTCAGCAAAGAAATATGTAGGGTAAAAATGTTTAAAAATGTTCTCAAGAACTACAATACCACAATTTGTGATTAATGTATAACCATGGAAACATCCTCAGTTAAATTTGTTATATTTCTGTGGAAGCATCCTCAGAAAGTGTGAATTCTAAATTGTTAAAACCATGACTCCCAGGCCAAAACTGGGACCCCCAGGAGGGATTCAAGTTCAGCAAAGAAATTATAGGGAAAAATGTTTATAAATCTTCTCAAGAACTATAATGCTACATTTGTGATATTTACTTTGGAAGCATCCTCAGATAGAGTAGATTCTTAATTATACCCGGACTTTCTAAAGAAAGTTCGGGTATATTGTTGTGACCCTGTTCCGTCCGTCCGTCTGTCCATCCGTCTGTCACGTTTTACTTTCTCAAACTGCTCTTACATCTTATAAACCAGCAAACTGAACTCTTGGAGTTTGATTGGGAGTGTCATGTTGTTTTGTAAAAAGGTTTCAAAAATTCTCTGGTAGTCCTGGGGGTCAAATAATTGGTAAAAAATGACGTTTTTTCACAAAAAACCTTCTTCCTTGAACTCCTCCTACATTTTCAACAATAGACAAATCATCTCTTGGAACATGCTTTGGGGTGTCCTATAGATGTGCAATAAGGTTTTGGAAATTTGTCCTAGGCGTCATTTGGTGGCTGAAAAATGACGTTTTTTTGCAAAAAATCTGGTTTCAACATTCAGCATTTTTTGCAGTAGCCAAATGATCTTCTAGAATATGATTGGGGGTGTCATTTTGAAGTGTGATCAGGTTTCAGAATTTTTTTTTTCATCACAGGGATCGGTGGGCAACAAAAAATGATTTTTTTTGGCAAAAAAAGTATGGTTCCCAGAACTCCTCTTACAACTTTTGGAGTAGCTACATCATCTATTGGGATATGATTGGGGCTGTCAAATTGACATAGATCCCAGAACTCCTCAAATGTTCAATGAATAGACACATGATATCTTGGGATATGATTAGGGCTGTCCTATAGATGTGTAATAAGGTTTTAAAAATTTAGATTTCATCCAGGGAGTCAAATAATAGCAAAACATTGATGTTTATCACTCCAAAGAAACCTACATCCCAGAACTCCTCTTATGATTTAATGAATAGACACATCATATCCTGGGATATGATAGGGGCTGTCCTAAAGATGTGCAATAAGTTTTGAAAAATTAAATTTAATCCTGGGAGTCAAATAGTAGCAAAAAATTAACAGTTATCCCATTTACGGATCTAGAGATGGGGTCAGGGGGGGTCCAGATCCCCCCTCCAAAAATGAAATTTCATTAAATTACATTATAAAATTGCCAAAAATATGCCTCGAACCCCCCCCCCCCCCCCCCCCGGCAAACTCAAAAAATTTGCATTTATTTTTGCCTTAAATAAAAAAAACTTACATTTACACTTTCCTTAATTGTCGAATGATCTATCAAATTCAAAATATAATATGGGGTCTAAAAAGTTTTATAAACTGGTAAAAAATGTTTAAAAAAAAATCACATTACACCTTGCATAATTGACAAATGATCTATTGATCTTATTTTCTACCTGGGGATCAATAACTAATATTAAAGTTAAAATTAATAACAATAAATGTTTAAAATCAAATGTTTATCCTCCACACCCCCCCCCCCCCCCCAAATCAAACCTGGTTCTAAAGGTTCAGTCTTCTAAAATTCTTACATGTTGTACAGTAGCAAATTATAAATCATTTCTTGATTGGTATTTTTCTTTAGATGCACATTAAGATTTTGGAAATTGCTTTTTAATTTTTAAGATAAACAAAATGTTATATGTATTTGTAAAGTCTCCTAAACAAAGCAGGTTCATCATTAGGCTAGGAATTACCCACATGGGTCAAACACTACATATGAATAAGATAAAATACTTTATTATTTCCAGTTCTAGAAAGTCAGGGTGTCTCCAAGGGGGTATCACCTATATACCATTTGATGCGCAATGACACTAAGAGCAAGAATAAATATGGTATAGGGATGGGGATCTCAAAAGTTATCAAAATATATCATCATTTACTATTTCAGGGGTGGGGGGGGGG
>WFKH01006014.1:33868657-33884022 GCA_016163765.1 Magallana hongkongensis
ATATATATATATATATATGGTTTAGTGGTGGGGATCTCAACAGTTTTCAAGATATTTGGTATTTTCCTGTTTCATGGGGTCAGAACAATTCCCATAGGGTCATGGCCTACATTATATTTGATGCATCATAATACATTAAGAAAAAAAGACCCCTTCCTTCCTATTATAACTCATATAAACATTATAAGTCTCTACACTTACTTACATGTAATACACAAATTTAATACAAAATGTCACAGGGTCAATATGGGGTCAACTCAATAGTGTAAGTCTAACAAATGAAAAAATAACTTTTGCAATTAAAATGACAGAAACTGTACAAATGCGATAGGATAGGTAATGATGATAAGCTTATTTAAATATTAAAAGATAATGATACAGAGATTTTGTAAAATACTAGTATGCTGGCAAAGGGAGATCACTTATCTAGAAAGTGAATGTAAAACTTATACCTATACCGGTGGCTCATAATATTGTTCTACTACATGTTTAATGCTTACCTATACATGTATTGGTCAACATCATAATGATAATCCAATTAGAGCACAATATGAATCCCTTTTGCTGATCATCACAAAAGAAACGTTTATGCATGTTAATTAATCCTTTTCCGCATATGGAAATCACATGCCGTTATTTACACCACGTGAAACCCATCTAAACGAAGAGCTGGGTAAAACTAGTACCCGCTAATGCGACCTGCTGACCTACATGTACATGTTGTGTACGTAACTTCAGACAAAGATCAGTTATTTGTAACATGCATATATTTTTATGACTTTATTCTTCAAAACCTGTTGCACTTTTTTATTAGGTAAATAACTATGTAAAGCACACATTTCAGTCTTAAGGTGGTACAGGACACCTGCATATTGTGATGTACTCCCTATTGAAATAAACAATAAAGTATACAGTATCCACATAAATGTGTCTTAGAAATTGCTATGTGCATATGTGTCTTATACCACCTTAAATCAGTAATTATTTCTTCTGTCCTGGCAGTTTTGCATTGAAAATCATTGTGCAATATAATTATGTCATTTATTTTGCACTGTTTACAATCTTCTTTGTTGCAACTACATGTACAGGCAGGCTTTCGTTGCTATCAAAATATTCTGCTGTTTATTTATCCATGAGGAGTGTGTGTGTGTGTGTGTGTGGGGGGGGGGGGGGTTCAGAGTAATACATGTAATTGTGTTTGCAGGGGGAGGGGGTTGGGGGGATTGGGGTCCGGGTGTATTTTTGGTAACTTTACTATTATGGTAATATAAATGAATTTTCAAGGGGGAGGAGGGTCTGGACCCCTCACTCCCACCCCTTCTCTAAATCCGTGCACATGATGATGTTGGCACACAGAAGCAAATTTAAAGCCGGCAACCGCCGAGGGGAGGGGGCATAATTTAATTTTGATTGTAATAATTATATAGACCATACTTTCTATAACATGAAATGTTAAGATTTTTGATTAACTTAAAATTCACATGCAAAAAGTTCAACCCCAAATTGTACATAAAGGGCCGTTCATGTGTTTTATGGGATGGGATCTCAATTTATGAAAATTATTATTTTTAAAAATTACCGGAAATTACATGCATCCTTCGTTTTTACTAAAACTGGTACAAAACAGTGTTATTTAGGGGCAAACACTTGGTGCGGGTATTACTGTCTAATGACAGCATCTAGTTCAATTGTTCAATTAATGTCCCCACACCAATACTGGGGCCCCAGAAAAGGTTAAAATTGAAGTCCGGATTTACCCGATAAACCCTATGAGATTTAGTCAAGCAGCACATTTTATTTTACAAACTTTATTTATCTCACAGGATTACTTTAATGAGGCCAGCATGTGTCAGGATGAAATGGAGCAAGTACTGGAACTTTCAGAACGGCTTCTCCCTTCTTTAGATAACAATGATACAGAAACGTTAAGACAAACTCTCAAACAGAACACACAAAGGCTCAATGCAGTGATGGCAAAATCAGCTAGGAAACAGGAATTGTTAGAAATGAAAATCAATGAATGGAATTCTTTTCAGGTAAATCTATAAAAGTGGTAATGTATAGCAACGAGTGTCATAAACAATAAGTTTATTAATTGGTGTAAAGCTGTTTCCATGATCTTTTTTCCCCCAAAGTGTCAACTTTGCTGGAATGCTACTATCTTATTGACCGTAACATTGTCTTTTAATATTACTAAAGACAGGTTGTGATCACTTAATAGTCAGGCAAAAAGAATATAAGTTTAGATTGCTTTTAAAATGAAATTTTGGAAGAGAGGACAATAAAGCACAAAATTGAATTTTAAATGCACTGACAAATTATTTGTCCCAGTATAAATTTGTTTCATTTTTGTTGCCAAAGCATAAAACTCCTAATTCACAGATTCAGAGGTTGAATGTGACACGGATTTTTGGTCCACTGCTTTTACTGACTATAATGAAGGGGTGTTAATTTGAATCTATCTGACCATCAATGTGTCATGCTGTTGGTCAATCATTCTTTGAGTATAACACTTTAATCCATCTGTCTGTCAATCATTCTTTGTTTTGTTCATCTGTCTTTCAATCATTCTTTGTGTGTAAAACTTTTGTTTCCAGGTAATAAATATATCTTAAAAAGCCTTTGGGCATTTGAAATGAAATTTATTGTCATACTCCTTATGGTCATACTATTACCTTTTTAGCTCACCGAGATGAAGTTGGGGGGAGCTTATGCTATACCCTCGGCGTATGTGTCCGGACCTGGTTAAAGTTTTGTTGCAGGTCCTGTATCTAAGTTATAAGTTTTCCTATCTTCACCAAACTTGCATGGATGATGTATCTGGACCTACTTATGGACAAGAAAGACTTGGATGTTGAATCTGAGCCTTGAATTTCAGATGCTGGAGGAGGTTAAGGTTTTTGGAGCAGGTTAAAGTTTTTGGTGCAGATGCCCTTTGATAGCAATTTCTAAGTTACTACTCGTCATTACTTCACCAAACTTGCATGGATGGTGCGTCTTATGATACTGATGCACCAGACAGGTTTGACTGCTGAA
Organism: Magallana hongkongensis; assembly: GCA_016163765.1. Taxonomy (NCBI): domain Eukaryota; kingdom Metazoa; phylum Mollusca; class Bivalvia; order Ostreida; family Ostreidae; genus Magallana; species Magallana hongkongensis. Next base: position 33,871,694 of record WFKH01006014.1, read on the forward strand.
TCTGAGCCATAGGTTTCAGATGCTTGAGGAGGTTAAGGTTTTAAGAGCTGGTTAAAGTTTTTGGAGCAGGTGCCCTCTGATGATTATATCTTAGTTATTACTGGTCCTAACTTCACCAAACTTGCATGGATGATGTGTGTTATGATACTGATACACCTGACAGGCTTGAATGCTGAATCTGAACCATAGGTTTCGGATGCTGGATGAGGTGTAGTTTTTTGGAACAGGTCGCATGTTTAATAGATAATAGTACTATTTCAAACTTGCATAGTTGATTTAACTATAATATAAATGAATCGCAGAGGAAGCTTCAGATGCAGAGCCTGGTCTCCATTATCAAGGATGCTGAAAAAATATATCTTAGTTATAATTGGTCCTAACTTCACCAAACTTGCATGGATGGTGCGTCTTATGATACTGATGCACCTGACAGGCATGAATGCTAAATCTGACCCATAGGTTTCAGAGGCTGGAGGAGGTTAATAAGGTTTTAAGAGCTGGTTAAAGGTTTTGGAGCGGGTGCTCTCTTATGATTATATCTTAGTTATTACTGGTCCTAACTTCACCAAACTTGCATGGATGATGTGTTATGATACTGATGCACCTGGGAGGCTTGAATGCTGAATCTGAACCTAAGTTTCGGATGCTGGATGAGGGTTTAGTTTTTTGAACATGTCACGTGTAATAGAAAATAGCTTGCATAGTTGATTTAACTATAATATAAAGAATCGCAGAGGAAGCTTCAGATGCAGAGCCTGATCTCCATTATCAAGGATGCTAAAAAAATCTCCTACCTCACTCAAACCTGCTTGATAGATGTGTTTGTTGTTAAGGTCTTTCGATTGTCGCGTGACGTCATTATGAGCATTCCGGAATATTTTACCGTTATCGGTTATAATATAAGCGTTATTTGATGCAATGTTTTGCCACTATTTCTTGATTTATAATTGTGTTTAACACATTTTAAGCTATGTAAAGTGAAATGACACTAATGTTTAACAATTTATAGAGAATAGTTTGAGTTTAAATTGCTGAATTTTATGAAAAACTGATAAAACGGTACATAGACAAACTTGACAGTGGCAACAATTCATAATTTTTTACCTGGCAAAATTAACATTTCTTTGCAGATGTCGATAGGATATATAATGATTTACAAATGTACCAATTTTCAGTGATTGAGAACCATTATTTTAAAAGTTACAGATGTTTTATGTTGCTAAACTGTACTTATTCATGGTTGAAAAATGGTATCAAAATGCACTGTAAATGTGATAGCTTTCATGCTGGCAAGTTTAAATGGCCTTAAAATGTTAAAATACATAAAATAAAGGATTGCGATTAATTTCTTTTAAAAATTGCTTTATTATATAGAAATCAGTAAAATAAAAATGTGATGTTTGATTGGAGAGTAGTCATCGCTATAATTGTCCTGATAGTGTACCTGTGTAAGCTCCTACAGCATGAAAAATATATTTGCAACATACCAATATTTAAGTTCAATTTGAATGTTTACATATTAATCTTCAAATTTAAACAAAAATTACATGGATTAAACCATAAAAACATCAAGGGTGGAGAAACCTTAAATGACATAACATGATTCCTATGATATAGTATTGTATGATATGATACACACACGTTTATTTGATACAATATTATATCAAATATTATATTGTAAAAAGTTATATGATATGGTATGATATTGTATCAATTTTTTTGTACATTATGGTATGATATTTGTATCATGATATTGTTATGTATAGTATTGTATATTATGATACAATATTGTATAATATGATATTGTATTATATACTATTTTATCACATGCTATTGTTTCATATCATATTGTAATATTTAATATTGTATCATATGATATGATATTGTATAATATATACTATCGTATCATATGATATATATATATATTCGTTAGAAATCGTCATTTTGGGATTATGACTATTGGTTCTGAATGCTTTCATGTCAAGCTGTTAATTTAAAATTGTATCTCTATTATAATATCGTTGTTTCAGTTAAACAAATTATGATAGTTTGTTTAATCATGATACTTTTTTGGATAGATTATGAGTAATGATGAATAATTGTTATAATTCGCTTTATTACATTTTGCGTCGATTTCAACGGAAAATGTAATAACGTGAAATGTTATAATTTGATTTTATTACATTTGGCGTTGTTATTAAATTTCACATTGCTACAGAGCTTGCTCACTTGTTATTTCATTCTGCAGGTTGCAGTTGCAGCGGTTGATGAGCAATTGCAGATGATTTCCGAAGATTTGGTAAAAACTGAGAACACCATGCTTGTTAATCAAACTTCAGCAACTGTTAAGGATCAGCTTAGACACATTAAGGTAAATCTCAAATGACTTAAAAGGTCATGTAAAATACTTATCTGCATACATGTACATACAGTAATTGAGAATGTGGACTCTTTTTATCCCTTGTGAAATTGTGTTTGAAAAACATATTTGCAGAATATCCTCGTGCATGTAAATTCATGCACAGAATAATACATTTTATTTATTAATTTGACATATTCTTGCTTGGTTTAATAAAGACACAGTGATATCAAGATTATGATAATTACCCTGATTTACTGTCTATAGTGCAACATTAAAGTCTGTTAAGGTAAAGGCAAAGTTTTTCTACAACACAGTAAAGTTTACAACAAATTACAACAAATTATTTGCCTTACCAATACCCAGACTTTACACACTAACCACTTTTGCTTGAGGCATACTATGTAATGTGTATTGTATATCTCAAAAGCATTCAACTCAAAAAGTGAAATGAATATTATATCCTTTCAAAGTATTCTACATGATTTGAAATACTGAATTTCAATCTCTGAATCCATTTCTGAAATGCGTCACGGTACGCTGATGTAGGACTCTGAGGCACTGACTGATGGCTGAGCCAAGGGCTCGTCGGGACTTGTAATGACAACCAGATAAGAACTTTTTTTAAGTTTAGGAAAAAGAATAAAGTAGCATGGTGCTATATCTGGACAGTATGGTGGGTGTGGCAAGACGGTATTCTTCTCCGACCTCAAAAATTGCTTCACAAGCTCAGATATATATGATATAGCAGTATCATGAAGTAGTGAAACGTGCATAAATCTTGATGCAGAGCATTGTTTATGATAATATTTCTTGAGCTTTTTTAGTATAACATCTCGGTAATACCGACCTGTAATTCTTTTGCCCTTTGGCACCAGAATTTTGCACGGCTATATCATCACATTAGAAGAATATGCGATTAAGAACTTTCTTTGTGCTTACGGTTATTTCGCAACTACAAGACTTTAGTTAGCCATAGTTTATTTTCAATTTTTCTTACTGGTTTGAAATAAATGAACTCATGTTTCGTCACCAGCAACAATTTTTGCAAATTGTCTTTGATTGAATTTGGGAACCATTTTTAGCAATTGTCTAGCTGTTTGTATTCGTACTAGTTTTTGGTCATCTGTCAGTATACATATTTGTGGTATCCATCTGTCAAACACGTTTCAAAATAAATTGTGCCAGCGATAGCGATATGCCAACACTTTGGCGAAACATGTATCTGCCATCGCTTTTAATTATTTCCCTGACTTTTGGACATTTGACTTGCCTGTTACAGTCAAAGGTCGGTCAGATTTTGCTGCATCTTTGACGGGCTCTTTTCCAGTCAGATTTTTTTTTTTCACCTACAAACTGTCTCATAAAAACCCATAAAATTATCCCAATTCAGTATTTAATTTTAGCTCACCGACGCGAAGTCGGGGGGAGCTTATGCTATACCCCCGGCGTCGGCGTCGGCGTCGGCGTCCGGACTGGTTAAAGTTTTCGTTGCAGGTCCTGTATCTAAGTTATTACTTGTCCTATCTTTACCAAACTTGCATGGATGATGCATCTGGACCTACTTATGGACAAAAGACTTGGATGCTGAATCTGGGCCATGAATTTCAGATGCTGGAGGAGGTTAAGGTTTTTGGAGCAGGTTAAAGTTTTTGGTGCAGGTGCCCTTTGATAGCAATTTCTAAGTTACTACTCGTCATTACTTCACCAAACTTGCATGGATGGTGCGTCGTATGATATTGATGAACCAGACAGGCTTGAATGCTGAATCTGAGCCATAGGTTTCGGTTGCTGGAGGTGGTTAAGGTTTTTAGAGCTGGTTAATGTTTTTGGAGCAGGTGCCCTGTGATGATTATATCTTAGTTATTACTGGTCCTATCTTCACCAAACTTGCATGGATGAAGTGTGTTATGATACTGATGCACCTGACAGGCTTGAATGCTGAATCTGAGCCATATGTTTCGGATGCTGGATAAGTTTATTTTTGGGACCATGTCACATGTTTAATAGATAATAGTACTATTTCAATATTGCATAGTGTATTTATATATAATATAAATAAATCGCAGAGGTAGCTTCAGATGCAGAGCCTGATCTCCATGACCAACTATGCTAAAAAAATCTCCTACCTCGCTCAAACCTGCTTGATAGATTTGTTGTTAAATGATATAACATAAATCCTATGATATAGTATTGTATGATATAATACTCTATTGTTTTATATAATACGATATTGTATCATATATTATATTGTAAATATTTTTATGATAAGATATGATATTGTGTCATTTTTTGTACATTATGATTTGATATTGTATCATGATATTGTTATATATAGTATTGTATACTATGATACAATATTGTATTATTACTTATTAGGTTTGTTACTGACTGACTACAGAAATATATGGGGTAGATCAATCTCATAGATGGCTCGGCGAAGCCGAGCCATCTATGAGATTGATTTACCCCATATATTTCTGTAGTCAGTCAGTAACAAAGCTAATAAGTGTTTTGTTTTCCTGAGGACTATCAAGTGACACATTTATTCACAAAAAGCGATGATCTACGCAAACCCATGTACAAGTTGCCTAACATCTTGTCCAATTTAACTCATTTAAACTCCTCAAACTTATCAATCTCACCTTTCAAATAATTTTTGAAATTCGTCGCTTCACCCATGTTTACTAACAATATTGTGTTGCTTTTCAATTTTTAATACGTCCCTCTGCAGAGATTTGAGCAAATCTCGACGCTGCCATTTTGCTCTGCTCCAGACACAACAATGTGACGTCAATTCAAAGGGCAACTACTCTAATTTTAGAATAATTACAAAGGGCAACTACTCTAAATATTTTAAGAACTTACGGAACACGGTTTCTGTGTTAAATAATATGAAATATCGAGATGAGTAGGCGAAGCGGCAGCCAATGACGGCCATATTGCCTAATATTAATTCTCAACGAACCTATATAGAGAAATATGAAGCAGTCATGTGCCATGTTTAAACCAATGAAAGAATGATATTTCATTCCAAGGGAAAACAAAATATGATATTTATTATATATAATTTTATCACATGATATTGTTTTATATGATATTGCAATATTTAATATTGAATCATTTAATACCATATTGTATAATATATAATATTGTATCATATGATATGATATTGTATGATATTAATATAATAAATTAGTATATCACATGGAATTGTATTATATGATATTGTAATGTATAATATTGTATCATATGATACGATATCGTATGATATGCTATTGTATTAAATAATATATTACTATATCACATGATATTGTATCAAATAATATGATATCGATATAATGTATCAAATTATATTTTATCATATGATACAATATCATATTATGTTTCAAATTTGATATTATATCATATGTTACAATATTGTGATGTATAATGTGATATGATATTGTATCATATATAATATATAATGAAATTGTATTATGTGATCAAATACAATAATATATAACACGATAGAATGTCATATCATATGTTACAATATCATATTGCATCATATTATTTATAATAATATTACATTGTATTTTATGATATATATTGTAAGTATCATAGGATTAAATATCGTATTTTATATTATTGTATTGATAAACATTGTATCTTATAATACCGTATGAAATGAACATATGATTATTATACAATTTTTTTAACATATGATATACGCTATTGTGTCAAAACAGTATCCGTTAATTTCCAAGATCATTAACTATGATTTTCATATAATATGATAAAGGTGGTCTCATAAAGGTGATGCCTCATAAAGGTGATGCCTCGTCTCGGTGAGCTTTGTAATCTGTGATTACCTATGTTTTATATAAGCTCTAATTTCTCTTATATTCTCAACCCGTTTCCCAATCATTCTTACAACAATGGTCAACGACTGGCTCTATTAAAATGACCGTAAGTGTAGTTTAAAACACTGTGGAGTTGCAGGCTCGAATTTATGGCATTTGAAAGGTATTGAATAGAGTTATTCAAGAGTATCATCATCCACGAAATCGTGCAAAGCGTTATCGCGCTGTGCTACAATATACATAACAAATCAGACAGTCCTGGTACACAGCTGTCTTTTAGAAAATGGATGGTTTTACACCCAATTTCTGAAATACTAATCAGACAGATAGTTAAATCAACTTAATCCAAGGAAATAGAAAGCTACGATGTGACAGCATTTGTTACAATGTATTTGCAAAGAGAATACAGATTTAGAAAATGTACTTTGATATTAAAATACACATATTTCAAGGGCTTTATTCAAAATTTTTCATTTTAAAATGCCAGTGTTTTACATTCTGTATGATTAACAGACCAGTAGAAAAACTTTATGTACTGCATGAATGCATAAAGACCCCTGATGATGGATGATTTGCAGCTCATTATTTAACATTGAATTAAAGTCAAGTGGTTTGAGGTAGGTGGCTGATGGGAGTCATTCTTTGCTTACACAGATATATGGCAAGTGCAAAAAAACCCAATTATAGTTATTAGAATCTATGATTAAATTAAACATAGTAATAAATGGTCATCAAATTTACTTCTGATGTTAGATAAATGAAGTTATGAAGTTGAATAAATAGTAGTCTAGTAAGCTGTTTGTTTAGATTTCAATATGAAAACAGAATATCGTTTGTAAGCTGAGTTTGTCAAATGTTGTACAGTTGAAATTCAATTATGCATGTGTTGAAAAATCAGCAATTATTGCAAATCCATTTTATTTGTGAGGAGTGAAACTGCCCATTGTTGGTTACTCAGCAGCTTGGTTAAAAGTTGTTTGTAGAAGTTTGTAGAAACCTATCATCTATCATCAAAACCTATCATCTATCATCAAAACAAAGCCAACAGCCAGTCACAATGCAAATCACAGATCAATCTGTAATGAAGAACAGTATCTTAAGTTTTGCAATTCTTTCAATCAATAATGCTGTGTACATAATTAAAAAATGTAGAATTCCACAAAAACAACACTTGTAAGGTAGTAAATTAAGTACATGAGCTTCAACTTCTTATTCTACAAGATGGCAATTTTTTTTAGATTATGAAAGACGATTCTTTTAATTTCTTGATATGAAAATCTTAATTTAACCCAATTAGCAAGCAAACAGAAAAGAATGGTTCTGGATATGTCAACAAAGATATTTTTTTCCTACAGAATACTTCTCAAACCATGGAAAACTTGCAACCTGAAGTTAATGATGTACTTGAAAAAGCTCATGAATTAGAAAAAGTTGTATGTCATTCAAGCTGTATGATCATCTCTAAGATGTCATGTGATATAAACCTTAAATGGAAAAAGCTGGTTACTTCAGTAGACGTTACAGAGAAGTCTTTATCTCATATACTGGAACAGTGGGAGGAATTCACGTCTCTTGAAGAATCTCTGGATAAATTACTTATGGAAATAAAGGACTCTTTACCCACAGTTGGAGGCGAAGATCATTCTATATCATGGCTCAATAACCAACTCAAGAACGTTAAGGTTACTCGCTTTACTTTTCTCTTTTTAATATGTTACGCTTAAGTATTTTACGAAAAAATAGTTTACTGTCTGCACCAATGAAATTTTTTTTTTTTGCTATCACTGGCACACAACGATCTCTGCTGTCATAAACAAATAACTGAGGCCACCTTTAAATTTTTGTTTGCCTTTTCCCTATCGGTCTTTGAAAAAGTATCCAACTAAAAATGTTTTTAATGAACAATTTTTACATTTTGTTTTAGCTCACTTGAGCAAAAAACTCAAGTGAGCTTTTCTGATCAAAATGTATCCGTTGTCTGTCTTCGTTATTGTTGTTGTTGTTGTCTTTGCTGTCGAAAACTTTTCACATTTTCATCTTCTTCTCCAGAACCACTGAGCCAATTTCATCTAAACTTAGCACAACGCATCCTTTGGGAAAGGACTTTTAATTTTGTCCAAATGTTTAAAAATCTTCTTCTCCAGAACCACTTCACCAATTTCAACTAAACTTGGCACAAAGCATCGTTGGGGAAAGAAGGGCTTTTAAGTTTGTTCGATTGAAGGACCAGTTCCTTTTTAAAGGGGAGATAACCAGGAAAGAGTGAAAATAGGGTTCTATGTTTTAAAATCTTCTCCAGAACATTTGGGCCAATTTCCACCAAACATAGCGCAATGCGTCCTTGGGGGAAGGAAGTTTTTTTCAAATGAAGGGTCATGTCCCCCTTTAAAAGGGGGATAATCAGGAAAAAGTGAAAATAGGATTCGATGTTTAAAAAATCTTCTTCTCCAGAACCACTGGGCCAATTTCAACTAAACTTGGCATAAGGCATCGTTGGGGAAAGAAAGGCTTTCAAGTTTGTTCAACTGAAGGACCAGTTCCAATACAAAAAGGGGGGGGGGTATAAGGAAAGAATAAAAATGGGGTTCAAAGTTTTTAAAATCTTCTTCTCTAGAACCACTGAGCCTATTTCAACAAAACGTGGCACAAAGCATCCTTGAGGGATAACTTATAAGTTTGTTCAAATAAAAGGTCATTTCCCTATCAAAGAGAAGAGTGAAAATACTGTATGATGTTTTAAAAATCTTCTTTAGAACCACTGAGCCAATTTCAACTAAACTTGTCACAAAGCATCATTTGGGAAAGGGCTTTCAAGTTTGTTCAAATAAAGGGTCAATTCCCCTTCAAAAGGGAAGATTATTGGGAAAGAGTGAAAAAAGGATTCGATGTTAAAAAAATCTTCTTCTCCAGAACCACTGAGCCAATTTCATCTAAATTGGCACAAAGCATCCTTGGAGGAAGGGCTTTTAACTTTGTTCAAATGAAGGGACAGTTCCCCTTAAAGGGGAAATAATTAAGAAAGAGTGAAGATACTGTGAGGAAATTTAAAAATCTTCTTCTCCAAAACCGAATAGCCTGAAATAACCAACCTTTTACATTAACTTTCTAATATACATGTATGGTAGTTTTAAATTTGTTCAAATCATGATCCCATTGGGTCAGGAAGGGGCCTTAACATGTTCAAAGTTCATGAAAGAAAAAAGAAGAAAAAGAAGAAAACAACAATTAATTCTTTTAAATAATCAAAAGACTATTATTTGTCATTATTTTATTATAAGAGGTGAACCCCCCCCCCCCGAAATTTACAACTGTTATAACGAATTGTTTTAAATTGTTAAAAGTAAGCAATACTAATTGTAAAATTGTTTGAATTCATTTTTTACGTATATTTTTCAATTCATAATCTGAGGTTTCCTAAAACACACTTTGGTTTAAGATAAAGTTTGTGGTTACAAGGAAATAACTTCCATATTTTGATTGTGACCTAACACCACCACCCTTTATTTCAGATATGACGTCAACATTTAGATAACGTAATAATTGATATCATTTTTAGCTTTCCTGAGCTGAAAGCTCAAGTGAGCTTTTCTGATCACATTTTGTCTGTCGTCCGTCTGTATGTCTGTATGTCCGTCTGTAAACTGTTCACCTTTTTAACATCTTCTCCAGACCCACTGTGCAAATTTCAACCAAACTTGGCACAAAGCACCCTTATGCAAAGGGGATTTAAAGTTGTGAAAATTAAGGACCACACATTTTTACAATGGAAGATGATATGGATTTATTGAAAAATTTCTGGAAAGTTTAAAAAATCTTCTCAGGAACCATTTGGCAAGGAAACCTGAAACTTATGTGGAAGCATTTTAAGGTAGTGTAGATTCAAAGTTGTGAAAATCATGACCCCTGGGGGTAGGGTGGTGCCACAATGGGGGCCGAATTTATACAGAGGAATATATAGATTAAAGTCTTTATAAAGCTTCTTCTGAAAAACCAATTGGCCAGAAACTGGTGTGGAAGCATCCTCAGTTAGGGTAAATTCTTACATAGGAATATATAGAGAATTTAAAAAAAAATCTTCTGCTAAAAAACCATTTGCTTACAAAAGCTGTAACTTTAGAAGAAGCAACTTTAGATAATGTAGATTCAAATTCGTTAAAATCAAAATCTTGAGGAGTAGGGTGGGGCCACATTGGGGATCCAATGTGAAAACATTTTAATTATTCACAAAAACTGATTCTTTAAAATTGTTTAGACTTTGGCCCCTGTACGATTCTTGGGCCTCACAAGGGGTTCAGAGTTCAATGTAGGTTTTTATCTCATATATAAACAATTGTTTGGGATATTTTATAGAACTGCAATGCTCAACATATGACTATAAAATAATCCTGTTGGAAAAGGGATTGATTATAAACATAAGAATATCCAAGGGGAAAATGGCTTTTTATTTATACAGGATCGACATGTGTTATACCACATTGTTCATATATTTTGTATTATGACTCCATTAAGCTGATGTTATCATGCTTATTGTTGCTCAGATGAGCGGTGTGGCCCATGGGCATGTTGTTTTATTTCGCGGGGTTTTGTAGTTTATATTGTAAAAATAACAGGACACAAGGATTTTATCAATTTTCACAGAAACGAAGTCCGCAGCATACGGTTTCGATTAGTGTTTTAGAAACACCAGATTACACATTTGCTAAGATAAATTTTTCCTGAAATCGGTGGACTTGGAAATTTTTTAAATAATATATTTTGGATTATATAGAAGTATTGCAAAATTTTGATTTTTGTGGCATTTTATTCTAATTTTAGAAAGTTCACTAGAAATTAATAAAAATGAATCATGATATAAATAGTGGCATTATTTTCGAACATTTTAAGCATAAATAACCCACATTATAGTCACAAATAAAATGTACATATTTTCACAAAATTATTTACATTTCGTCAATGTGACAGTTTGAAATCATGAACGAACTTTGACCTTTTGTAGTTATAAAACGTGTCCGGCAAAACCATTTGAATTTTATAAGAAAAAAGACTTTAGTATAGTGAAAAAAAAATGGTATGTAACTTTCGTACAGTACCTAAGAAATGCAAGCCGCAAACCTTACCTTAATGCCTAAATAAACACAAACGGGTGGTCATGTGGAAGGAAACGAGTATATAAAGAATTCGCTATGCCTTTTATTGCGTATTTGTTATACGGTTATAACGAATTAGGGATATAGCGAAGTAAAGCCAATGGTCCCAAGAAAATTGCAATAACCGAGTTCTACTGTAATTATAATGATAACTAGATACGATCTCGTTACGAGTAACGAGTAGGTCTTCCGTTGAATATGTTAAACGATACGATAAAAATATTAATGAAATTTCAGAATTCCCAATCAACCCCTTTCCTTTCAAGTAATGTATACGATAGTCAATATCCTGTACAATGCTTAACAAAATGTTTTGTTATTACACATTAATGATTTATGATTTTAGAGCCTTAAAATCCCTAATTTATCATAAATGGGTGTGGCAATGAGTTTTACAAACTGATTTTGTTACGATCAACAACTTTGCTTTTATAATGCATTACAAAATCTTTATCGTTTTTAAGTTATCTGTAATAGAGTTTACGAGTGTCTTGACCCCTAATTAATGGGACCAGCCGCTTTTTCTTGAATTCATTCGAAAGGTCTCACGAATACTAACAAGTTTTGTTCTTACACCTATCTTAAATTGTTGTTCATTTTTGAGATACAAATTATTGAATATTTTAGGGGCCAGCCCTCTAGATCCTTCATGTGGACAAATATTAGTTTTTTGATTAGTGGAATCGATTTAAATTATCAATGGAAGCATTTCCTCTTCTACAATACCTAACAGAATATGTTTCCTTCTCTAAATATATTGCGTCAAAGTTTAAGTACATTGTCCCCTAAAATCCCTAATTACGTAATAAATGGGTGTGGCAATTATTTTTTCTGTTAGATATTGTTACGATCAACAACTTTGCTTCTATAATGCATTACAAAATCTTGATTGTTTTTAAGTTATTTGTAAAACAGTTTACTAGTGTATTGACCCCTAATTTAAGGGGCCAGCCCCTTTTTCTTGATTTTATACGAAAG
>WFKH01006014.1:33896516-33908365 GCA_016163765.1 Magallana hongkongensis
CCCCCCCCCCCCCCCCCCCCCCCCCGATGTATATGCATTATAATGTGCTCGCATGCACTCCCTTTTTGCATTATGCCCCGCTTTGCTAAATTGGCCCCATTATTATAGCAGATGATGACAAACCTAACTTAATGACTACGTATTGCAAAATTTTAGAAGAAACCAAGACTTCGACAAATAAAGCGGATTTTTTAATAGCTACACTGAATGTCTGACAACCAAACATTACACCGTCACACTATCAGATTTATCTTACAGGTACACATAAGACAGCGACTCGCGTGTAAATTCGGAATTTTGCATTTATCACGATTACACTTAATTTATGTATGATAACTCTGCATCGCCGCCAGTATTCATTTTTCGCCAGTTTTCAAAATCCTAATGCGTGGGGGGGGGGGGGGGGTTTTTTTTTTATTTTTTTTGTCTCCGACAAGGGGGGGGGGGGCTTCTTATAAATTCAATTTTTTACTGGTAAACTTAAATATGTTACCATGTGAGGATAGGTTTGGAATTCGACTTCGTTGTTTTAACCATAAACAAAGTGGCCAGCTCTTTAAATTAAAAGCTGGCAAAAAATAAACAAAAACAAACACTTTTTTGAATGAGGACTTTTGGTCTCAAGGCTTGACCCCACATTTTGGCCTGGCCTTAAATTTGGCCTCTACAGAAATTGTTGGCCTCTATTTTGTTTTCATATTTATTTACATATTTGATAATGTTATTGAATTTTACTGATTTAAGTGCAATACACATGAAACATCACACTAGATGGCTTTTAGTGTCTTATAGTGATAATTCTATTGTAACATATTTATGACTACAGGTACATGTATGAGTCATTGATTCTAATAGACTTTGATCAAGTCTGCTTTTAAATTCCAAAGTAATTTAAGAATATAATACTGCCATTGTATTACCATGGTTTTTTTCCCAATGTACATTCTACTTAAACTCAGACTGCTCTCAGTATCGGCCAATACCTATATTAGATACTTGTTTGAGAAAAAAAATAATTGCAGAGACCATTTTGTTTTATTCCAACCAATATTAAAGGACACAAAACGTTTTGCGTTGTTCAAATTTAGATATTGAAGTTCCTAAATTGTTTCCTAAATATTCAAACAACACATACATAAAACTCTACTCTAATAAAAAGGTAATGATAAATGGCATTGCTGAATCAAGTTATTGGAGGATGCAATGTTGCAGTCATTCACAAATGACATTATATTAAACCGAATGCTTTTTACCTGACAGATGCATTTTGTCTAAAATAAACTTCATAACTAATCAGATCTATAACCGTCAAGTTCACTGCAATACTGTAAAAAACCCCCTTCCCGACTTTCTGTATGCAAGATGCAACATGGTGATGATGACTTCGTTTTTTTTACTTTTTAAAATTGATTTTTCCACCTCCACAACATATACATGTATATACGTAACACACTGTAAACGTACTACATTTAGCTGTGTATTCTATTCAGCGCTTTTGGCGGAATGCGGCTTCCACTAAATCAAGTACATCGCTAAATGCCATTCATATAATTATGTATTAGAATAGTCACATTCAGGAATACTCTAATTCAAATCCACGCCACCTTGTTCAAAAACTAATTTCCGCCAAATATCGTACACGCTAAATATAACACGTTTACAGTATCTCCTAGATTAAATGACAGAATCATATTGGAAAACTTTTGACTATATTGATATTTATACTGTACAGTCCTTATGTAGTGAAAGTAAACTGAGAGAGATATGTGAGACACGTGATATGTCCCTGTTTTACATACATACTTGAAAGAGGATAAAGAAATAGAAAAAAAAACATTACAGTTCAAAACAAAATAGAAAAAAAGCACAATAAAGAAACAATTTTACCATACATACTGCAGTACTACAGCTTATGACTCCTTATCACATATTTTTCTACAGTCTTCATTAGTACATATTTTTCGGTCAAAAGCCTTTTTATTATAACATTATTTAATTCATGTATATTTGAATTTGCGTTACTTTTATATTTACAAGAAAATATATATTGCTTCACAATACGAACTACCAAGTTAAAAAAATATAATTTTGTCTATTGTCTAAAGAGAACTGATTGTTTATCAAATGTTATTAAAAATTAAACTGTCTCAAAATCTGTTCTGCGACATCAGTCCATATTTCTTTTACTACAGTACATTCATAAAATAAATGGCCAATATTCTCTTCATCACAATTTTTAAAAAAATCAAATTTCGGAGTGTTTCCTGTGACAACCGGAAGATACGCCGAATGAAACAAAATAGTGTAAACACATGTACATACATAGGTCTATTATCCCAAAGAGTTAAGTTGTATAGGTGTTTACCGTTTTTGAGATTTTGTGGAGACAAGGGTTTTTTTGGTCTCGGGACAGGAAACGAACAAACGGAAGTGTTCGTTGAAAATAAAAGTAAGTGATTCTTAAACATTTGCTAACGCACGTTATTGTTTATTAGACTAACTAAAACTATCAAAGAAAAACAGTTAAACTAATTTACAATTTCATTTGTATGAAGCCTTCGAAAAAATGAAAACCGTTAAACACATTTTCAATCAAATGTCTATTGTCCATGTAAGTTTCGCATCTCGATCACTTACAGTTTCTGGGATCTTGCGGGTACAAAATTTTTTCTTAAAAAGCTACCTGAGCTAATTGAGATATCTCACCGGAAATAGAATTTTTTTTAATTTAACATCACATAGATGACATATGTAAAGATTTATACTAATGTTTTCATTTTTTGCAAAATACATTACCTATTAAATAAAATACGTAAAATGTTTTTGAAGTGTTGCCGGTGACGAACGGAAGTTACAACGAAGAAAACAAAATAGTTTAAACACATCTACAGACATAGGTCTATCATCCCACAAAGTGCAGATGTTCAAGTTTTTTTTTATAGTTTCTCAGACTTCGTGGAGACAAGGTTTTTTGTCGCGAAACAGGAAACATACAAATGGAAATGAATTTTGAAAAAAATGGAAAGAAAAAACGCCTCGAGGTATTATAATTTTCTACCCCTCTTGGAAATTTCAGGAAAATCTACTCAGTCATCTCTGAGAAACTCTGTCGACTTAAAAGGGGAAAAATAAGAAAGAACGAAAAAACATTACAATCACTATAAGGTCTTCCGTTGGAAACAGACGACCTTAAATAGAAAGAAAGAAAAACATTACAATCACTATTAGGTCTTCTGTTGGAAACGGGTGTCCTTAATAAACAGTACAATCCCTATAAGTTATTCCGTTGGAAACGGAAGACCTTAATAAACAAAGACTAATAGATACCATTAAGTACTCCTTCTTGATAACACACGATCCATAAAACTAATTCTTTAGTTTATAGATGATATAATACTGATACATGTACGTCCGTGAGTAAAATTACGAGAAAAGCCGTGTCTGTAGCACTTTTCATTCCGCTTCATTAATCAGCCGGTCTCCAAAGCAATCCCGCAAAAAATCACGCAGTTGTTTCAAAAATATAAATATTCAAGGCTTTTATGCGCTTATTTACTTGTGTATAAAGACAATCATGTGAAAGTGTGTCTGCATTCGCTTCTGTTGTTTAATCACAGAACCATCTACTTTTTTATTCAAAAGTTTGTTCAATGTTCAGGGAATCAATATTATCAAACAGTTTCTTAAAAAATGTTTAGAATATGAATTAATTAATAGGGGTACTAGTGTTTCAGTTAACACCATAATTTACTTTTTCATGTAAATTTAAGAAAAATGTTTGTTGAAATATTAGATCATTGAAAATTTCTTGTTTAAACGCATTACGTAAAATGATTAGATTATACTATGTCTACATATATAATTTTCTTATCTAGTATGAATACAGTATGGATACACAACTAAGTCATTTATTACTATTCTTTATTTGCGCAAGATATACATCTTATTGCTTTATTAACAACACTTATACTTCCGCTCGAAATTTCACAGGAACTAAACAATTCTCGGGGAAGACTCGTGAACTTTCATTCGAGCACCTCTGGACTTATTACATACTTAGCAACGATAAAGAAAACATTCCGAACACATTCGCAGGGTTGGAATAGTTGGACTCTGGTCTTGTATAAAGATATGGCTGATATTTATTGTAAACAAAGGACGCTGGTAACAAATGTCCACTCTCTCCAATTGCTATAATACACCCAAACTGCCCAATAATTGCAGAGGATTTGTACCCGACAAGTAAAACTTGCTGAGCAAACTTTATACTCAGTATCTTATAACAGATACTGACAATTCTGATCAATATAGATATACAATGAAGTTGCTTATGGCTAGTGAGACTTATTATTATTATTTTTTTTAGAAAAAGTAAATCTGCATATTCTTTTATGCAAGTCTAACTTTTAAACAAAACATTGCCATCTTTTATTTCTGTTTTTCTTTACAAACTAAGTTTTTTCATTTTATTGGTAGTGCATATTTTATTTTTCATAGTTAAATCAATGTCATCTTTTCTCTGTTTTTCTTAACAAACTAAGTTATTACATTAGATCGATAGCATTCATGTTTTGCCTTTCACCTTTTTCAAGAACAGAATTGAGCAATATTTTTAGTGAAGAGAACTCTTTTTAAGGATGCTTAGTCTTTTCAAAGCGCTGTGAAAATGCCTCTAAATATAGTTTGGAAAACATAAAGGAGATTTTGAGTGGTTTAAATATGGTGGTTTAGAATGCTAATGCATGTAAGAATATATAAATGCATGAAACTTTTTGTATGTAGGTTACAAAACAAGATTAAAGAAACACAGGGAACACTGGAAGAGAAGATTGAGGACAGGAAAACTTTTAATAAGGAAGAATTAGAAGAAAATTACCTGCTGAATCAAAGCAAATTAGAGTTATTGGCTCTGGATTCAGGGAAAACTTTATTGGACGATGCAAACACTATTAAAAAGCAAAAGGTAAATAGTATGGAAACGTAATGTTGCAATTCATTGTCCAGATATTTTTGTATATAGCTCCATAAAGCTGATGTAATTATGGCCATTGTTGGTAAGGTGAGCGAAGTGACCCATAGGCCTCTTGTACATACCCCATCTCTCTCAAGTTGGCATACCGCAGTCACAATTTCTCAACTCATAAATGTTACTGCTAATTTTGAATTAAAAAACAATACTAAAGAAACTTTGTACTTGCAATTGCTTGAAAAAAAATGCATAGAGCCATGCACACTCAAACTGTAATTGGCTTGTGAAAGAGGTATTACTATTGCAGTTGTGTGTGTACACCTTTTGAAAGTTGGCCATAACTAGAGATCCCCTTGGCTAATATTTGTAAAAAATTTTCACAGACAATCCTTGGCCAGGGTTTTCATTAATACCAAAATTAAAAAAGTAACCCCAAAAGAAGGGAAGACAAACATATCTTTACTTATAGCTTTTTAGCCGTCACATGTTTCAAAAAATGGGTACATTTATCAAATACGAAACAAGTTCAGCATATAGAATTTACCTTTTTTAATGCAAAAAGGATGCTCGAGGAACGTGTCGTTTTTGTTCTGTGGTTAAGGTCAGACGACACGTTCCTCGACCATCTTTTTTGTATCTCCTCGTAATAAAGAGTTTCAATAAAAATTATTATTATTTATAATAATTTTTATAATGATTAAAATTTTATTTGTTGATTTGTACATGCCTAGATGTTAGAGTGGTGGCCGCCCACTGCTAGGAGAGTAGATTCCAGGTCGTGAGTTCAAGCCCCAGCCCCGGCCGAGGTGGAATTCCAACAAAATGAATTTTCCCTGTGCTGTATTTTTTTTATAAACATGTATATGCCGAATATTTTTGTATCAGCAATTCAAGTGTATTTTCAAGAAGATTATATAGGAAATTGCATACTCTAGTATCTTGCAGAAATGCCTGGTAAGGTATCCTAATTTTTTGCAAGAAAGCTTGTCAAAGTAGTAGTAAATCAATTACATATTACTGGAAAAAGTTATTTTAAATTGAGGAACGTGTCGTCTGACCTTAAGACTGGTGTGATTAAAAAATGATATTCTTAATGATCTAGTTATTGATAATTTAAATTGGATAATCATTTAATTACATGCATATAACTTCATTTGAATAAGTTGTTTAACAAAATGTGGTATGGTTGCTTATATAAATAAGAACGACCAACAAATTTTACGGCATTAATTATATGCTCGTATTGTAACTACGCATCTTAGCATTTTAAAAACACAGGTAACTTACGAGGGTTGTTCGATATGTAATGTGAATTGTAGCACAGCGCGATAACGCTTTGTACGATTTCGTGGATGATTATACTCTTGAATAGCTCTATTCAAAACCTTTTAAACGGTATACACACGAGTTTTCAGTCCCACAAAGCTTAAAACGTAAAGTCATTTCTATAGAGACGGTTGTTGAGCACTGTTGTAAAAATGGTTGTGAAACGGGTTGAGAATATTGAAGAAATTAGAGCTTTTATACAAGTTCGTACAAAACTCGGTCATTCATTGATGCAGATTTTTACTGAATTGGGGGTTTTTGGGTCTGATAGGGTATCTTATGAGACAGTTTGTAGGTAGAGAAGGAAATTTCTGACTGGCACAGTCTGTCAAAGATGCAGCAAAATCTGGCTGACCTATGACTGTAACATACAAGGTAAATGTCTCGAGATTTAGGGAAATAAATGAAAGAAATGGCAGATACACAATTCGTGATATTGCCAAAGCTGTATGCAAATTGCTATCGCAGGTGCATTTCATTTTGAAGCGTATTTTGAAAGTACGAAAGATTTATGCTAGATGGATACCGCATATATTGACAGAAAACAAAACGGGTACGAGTGCTAACTG
Source organism: Magallana hongkongensis (assembly GCA_016163765.1). NCBI lineage: Eukaryota > Metazoa > Mollusca > Bivalvia > Ostreida > Ostreidae > Magallana > Magallana hongkongensis. The sequence goes on from WFKH01006014.1 coordinate 33,903,381, forward strand.
CTAAGCTATTTAATCAAAGACAATTTGCAAAATTGTTACAGGTGACAAAACATGGGACGAAACATGGGTTCACTATTTCGAACCAGTAAGAAAAATTGGAAACAAAATATGGCTAAATAAACACGGTAGAAGGCCTGTAGTTGCCAAAATAACCATAAGCACAAATAAGGTTCTGTTTTGCGTATTCTTCTCATGTTATGGTATAGCCACAGGGGCATCTTATTTTTTACATTGTTTACAAACGGTGTCATACTTTCGATTCTTCCCTTGTGTATTATTTATGTACATGTATGTGTCAAAGAGAGCAGAGAGGAAAAGATGCCCCTGTGGTATAGCCATTAAATTCTGGTGCAAAAGGGCAAAAGTGTAACGGGTCGGTATTACCGAAATGTTATACCAAAAAAGCTCAAGAAATATTATCATAAACGACACCCTTTGTCAGGATCTAGACATGTTCGTCTACTTCATGATAATGCTACATCACACACATTTGAGCTTGTGAAGCAATTATTGAAGTAGGAGAAGGATACCGTCTTGTCACATCCTCAAATCTCCTTAGGTAGATCTAGCCACATGGACTTTTTCCTTTTTCCAATTTCAGAGATTGAAATTATGCATTTCAAACCATGGAGAATACTTTAAAGGGGTGAAATGTTCATTTCACTATTTGAGTAGAATGCTTTAGAGATATCGTACAATACACATTGCATATCAAACAACCCTCATATGTATTTAGAAAATGAAGCAGAAATGTTTAATGGCAATACATATTGCACCTATGGAAAAAATATAGAGAAGAAAAAAAACAAAGGAAACAGAAAATGTAAAAAATGAGTTTACATTTCTTCCAATTGCTGATACAAACACTATTTATGTTTCCTGCTCTATTTTTTATTTTCCAATATAAAAAAAAATGACCACAGATTTTCCAAATGTCTTTCCATGTTTTTTTTAAAAGAAACATGCAAGTACAAATTATTTAATGATATGTGCTATGTGACACTTTTTGACTTTACAATATCTTAATCAGGAATAGAATGTCTTTGACATAAATATCACAAATTCAAGTGTATTAAAATTTCAATTCTAAAGATACTTTATACTTGATTACATATTTACACGCACAGGCTTTGGCAACTGAAAAAACATCATTCCAGAAGAACATTGACAAAATAAGCCAAAAAAGAAGGAAACCTCTTGGTTTAGGCAGCATGTTATCTAACCAAGACCACATCGACTCAAATTCATCAGAGAGGATTTCTTCAGAGGCTGACTATCATTACCATGAAGTGTGTCTCTCATCCCCAAATTTACTGATGAGAAATGCTAGCATACACCATGAAGAGGCTTTCAGACAAAGAAGCAAAGTATGGAAATGTCCCCCTTTCTTGTTTTTATCTTCCCAATTTGTATCAAGTTTAGCTATATGAACAACTGGTCAGACCAAACAATGCTTGGAATTAGCTCTTAAGAAATATATGACCATTGAAATTTTTATTGAAGCAAAACAAAAGTGATTCTAAATTGAATAGATCATTACCTTCTTTTTATCAATCAAAAAGCAGACCTCCATCTTCTACAACTCTTTGTAATGATAAAGTTATCAAACATATAGCTCCTCAGATGGTTTCATTGTGTCCTAGAGTTCCAAAGAAACAAACAAAAAATTATGTTCAGTAAGACATTCTTTTAAAATCTTTATAAATTAAAGGGTTTTTGGTAACGATTTATGGTATTTCGTTTATCTTTGTTGAAGTTAGTTTGTAAGTGCTTAAAGTTTCAAATGATTGTAACAAGAAACAATTATCTCACCTAAACCCCAAGTTGAGTGAACTTTTCTGATCAGCTGTTGTCCGTCTGTTCGTCTGTCTGTCTGTCTGTAAACAGATATCTTGTTTTGCATTATTGTGCAATTTTTGCACCCTTTGAGTTAGTGTAATCCTTAGGAGTATATTATATTGTATGAAACATTATAAAAATGTTCTACAGTAAAGTCACAGTATATAATATATCAAAGTACAAAGTTGTCAACCCTCCCCATAAGTGCATAAGTTGCCTTAAGCCTCAGTTACAACTGCCGTACGTGTTTGCTGATCGTGCGTGTGCTACGGTTTTGCCAATGATGGCTTCCGTGGCTGATCGTTGCGTTCAAAATTGAATTGAAGTGATTGAGAGTGCAATGTAAGACAAACGGACGTTTGACGCGCCAGTCGTAGGTGTCACGTACAAAGACGGGTTGCCACTCGCAACGTACGGTGCCCGTAAAAACCGTACTTTCGTCTTACGATTGTCGTGCACCAGACGTACGTTTGCCATGCGAACGGAAGTAATAACATTCGCGTCGTAGGTCACCTGCAAGTCAATCGTACCGACATCTTTCTGTGCCCCTCGACAGCTGCAAGAACAATTATTAGTTTTCACGTTAAAAAAAGAATATGTCTTTCTTTAGACATGTACTGAAATATATCTACTGTAAGCAAGTAGATATTGAAACGTCAAAAGAACTCGTAGAAAAAGAAGACTATTACATGTATTCTGTAATTGCTGCTTTTAGATTAGCTAAACTGGTCGACACAAATGAAGAATGTTTTGAAAACATAATTTTTCTTTCGTATCTAATACCATAAAATATTGAAAACTTTTATGAAATCTAGGAGAAAGTCTGTGCAAAAATCTAATTTCAGCGAATTAATTATCAACTAATAATTTTTTGGGCCAATGTAATATCTTCAACTGATTTTACAATTTTTTTTAACTACATGTATTTGTTGAACTTTACAATATTTTTAAAAAAAGTTTTGACGAAAGTTTTAATTGAAAGTAAAAAAGAAAGCCACATCGAATTACTTTGCTTTTACAAATGTTATTAGACAATTTAAGTGACACCATCTACACTTCATACATTTTAAAAATCAAAGTCTACAAATTCTTTGCAGATATTCTGATTTTGATACAATTATGAAAACATTTATAAAGTTTTAATGGTCAAATGAGATGATAATCAATATTTTTAAAATGGAAAAAGTACTCTGTTTACAAACAAAAATTACCATACTCACGAAAACAACAACTTTCTTTAGTAGGATATGTTGGAGTTGTTTGTGTAGTTGGTTTAATTAGTTAAAAATATCGTTCTGCATGCGCGTAAAGATCATCTTTCCTCTCCTTACTCCGAAAATGTATATCGATCATTCTATCTTAACATGGCTGCACGTCCAAGTGATTGGGAACATGGCTGCAGGTGAAATATTATGCCTTTTCTCTACTTCTTCTACTTCTAATATATACTTCAATATTCAGTTCCTTCTTGTCCTGTTTTTCTACTTTGCCTTCCATCTTTTTGTCACAAAGAACGTATTTGTTTGATTATAGTTTTTAGAAGAGTGATAAATACTAGAATCTTTGATTTGATTTTGATGAATGGCAAAACTGTTGATTCTTTTTATCCTTATGGGGATTTTTTTCATAATCATCTTTTATTAAAAAAAATCTTGTTTATGGGCAATTCGCACCCATCCCGAGCAATTGGTGTACGCATGACGTAAGTGTGACATACGTTTACTGTGCGTTCAATTTATATGTTGATGGTGAGCACATGCGACTTGCAATCAATGTACGTATAACGCAAGGGACAAGAGAGATCTCCTTACGTCATTCGTATGGTCATCTTACGGGTTCCATGAGTGTAGCGCAAGTGCAGCATACGTTATCAGATCTCGCAAGGAAACCGTGGTGATTGTTAAGCATGTCCAACAGCCACCGTGCGTGCTTACGGGAAGCGTGCATCCTCCCAAAATCGTAAGATGCACTTGCGTGTCTCGCAAGATTTTCATTAAAATCCGCCCGTAGACCACCCGTAGAAGCACGTACGACCAGTTGTGACTAAGGCTTTAATTAAGGCTTTTTAAAAACACTATCATGAATAAAAAGATTCAGATATGATTGTGTCCTAATTTATTTCACCAATTATTTGATTGAAAAGAATGTCTTAACAATTCAAATGGCCTTAAATTCATTAACAAATAGGAATAATTGGTTAACCAAATTGAAGAATAAGTTACCCCCCCCCCCCCAAAAAAAAAAAAAACCCACCCCCCCCCCCCCCAAAAAAAAAAACCAAAAAAAAAAAAAAAACGCAGCAGAAGTTAACATTTCTATTAAGTTGAAAGTAGAATAAGCTTGGGAAATAATTTCAGATGTGTTGTTGGATTGAACAATACTATTCGAACTGTGTATATGTGGGTTTGTTGGTGTATAAAAGGTTTATGGGCAAGATAGTCTAAATTAAAAAAAACCGTGGCTCTTACAATATCATAAACCTTAATTAGCAAACATGTTTAATTAAGTGAAACCCTGTTCATTTTCAAATTTATCGGTAAAATAATTCCCGAGATAATATCGTACATAATTGTAATGAGTAAATATATCTTGAGTTTTATATAAATAGAACACAATAAACTACAAAAGCCTATAAGTATCATTTATGTAACTGAAAAATAAAATAACAAGAGGCCCAGGGGCCACATCGCTCGCCTGAGAAACAATAGCCTTAACTCTGATCAAATTAGCATTACAGTATCAAAATCAAAATATCTTGACAACTAAGTACAGTAGATATTGTTCAAAAAATTTAAAATATCTGCCGATTGTTATCCACATATTTTTATGGTAAATACCAAGCCCCTTTTGTTGTTGTACCTGTAAAATTTTTCTCTATTCCTATATAACCCCCCCCCCTCTTTGTGGCCCCACTTTTCTCTAGAGAATCATGGTTTCATCAAACTTTAATCTGCACAACCCATGCTTTCACACAAGTTACTGCTTTTTGGACTGAAAACTTTCCGAGAATATTTTTAAAGATTTTCTCGATATATCCCTATGTAAAAATTCATCTCCCCATTGTTACCCCGCCCTACCCTCGGGGACCATGATTTAAACAAACTTAAATCTACACTATCTGAGGATGCCTCCACACAAGTTTGAGC
>WFKH01006014.1:33908375-33918809 GCA_016163765.1 Magallana hongkongensis
TTTTTAAAGATTTTCTCTATATATTCCTATGTAAAAATTCATCCCCCCATTGTGGCCCCACCCTACCCCCGGGGACCATGATTTGAACTAACTTGAATCTACACTACCTAAGGATGCTTCCATACAAGTTTCACCTTATCTGGCCCTTTAGTTTTTGAGAAGAAGATTTTTGAAAAATACCTACAAATTTTCAATAATTCTAAATGATCTCCCCTTTTAAGAGGGTGTGGCCCTTCATTTGAACAAACTTGAATCCCCTTCACCCAGTGATGCTTTGTGCCAAGTTTGGTTGAAATTGGCTCAGTGGTTCTGGAGAAGAAGATGAAAATGTGAAAAGTTTACAACGACAACAAGGCCAACGCCAACGCCGACAGACAACGGACAAATTTTGATCAGAAGAGCTCACTTGAGCCTTCGGCTCAGGTGAGCTAAAAAGCATAATGACACCTTTTCAAAAGCGTTATAATGCGAATAATGTCGTGTCGCCTTTTGGAGAGGAATTATTATTCCTTTCTAAAAGGCATTATAATGCCTTTTTAAAAGGCGTAATAGCGCAAATAAGGCGTTATAACGCCTTTCCAAAAGGCGTTATAACGTAAAATATAACGTAAAAGAAATTATATTACTAATGCCTAACCCAAAGGCATTAAAACACCTTTCTCAAAGGCGAATTTACATCTTTCTTCTACGGAAGCGTATTCGGGCCTATCCTTTTATTTTATAACTTATACATTGATATACTTTAAATCGACTTACCAAAATATAAATCAGACAGTCTCTTTATTCAGACAGTATTGCGTTTATAATTTTGATAGAAAACAATAAATGTCTTACATAATAGGTTGCATATATCGACATGAATATGTTTCGTGTTTTAGATATATATTGAAATATCTTTTGGCGTTTGGAAAGGCGTTATTACGCCTTTTAGAAAGGGGGTATATGGCCTTTTAGGAAAGCGGTATACCGCCTTTTGAAAAGATTTTATAACGCTTTTATTCTCGTTAATACGCCTTTTCGGAAAGGCATTATAACGTTTTTTTGGAAAGTCGTTATTACGCCTTTTGGAAAGGAAATGTAATGGCTTTTGAAATGCCTTAATTTGTACACGTGTTATAACGCCTTTTTGCATTATAACGCCTTTTGAGAAGGCGTTATTACGCCTTTTTTCGCGTACTAACGCTTTTTTCCAGTTACATAAATGATACAAATTGTCTTTGTAATACACAGTCTAGATGTTGTTTAAGAAAATCATTCGTATACTTTCAGGCTTTTTCTGGTCTTCCACCTTCTTCTTTCTTTTCCTTAATCGGGGGACAAAAATCCTCTGAAATTAGCTTGCTGAGTATGCAAGAAGCAGAAAAACTCTACATGATTGGTTAATATATGAGTGTCCAGAAACAAACACTAAAGTTGTAGTGGATGTGTAATGAACAATACATTTGCAGGAGGCATGTCAGATGCAAGAGATTTGAGATTTTATTTAGATTTAATCCATTTCATGTAAATGTCCAGCAATGTAAGAGGGTATGATTAAAGCAGTGTATTGTGGGTCAATTATAAAAAGGTTGGGTTGATTTTGTGGGAGATATGATGACCCACAGCAGCTGATCTGACCAGAAACGGGTCATTTTGTTGGTTTGACTTGCAAGTTGCAGTAGAGTTGGTAGGTAGATTATAAAGCACCAAAGCACAAAAGCATCACTTTTAATCATTGAAACACAAGCTTGGTGGTTGCATCAGAAGTTTAATATAAGAATATATTGCGAATAAATCTTTTTTTTTCATACATAATCTATATAATTTTAAAATACGTGATGTGACTGCAAGCATTTTGTTTTTTATATTTAGTGAAGAATTGCTTTTTTTTTCAAACTCGTAACAGTATATTTTCCTAAGAACTGTTTCTTGCGCATCTTTTAAGAGTGGGTAATTCTTTATTTGATTGATTTTCTGAATTCATCATTTTTGCAATCTTGATATCATAGTCATAATTTCAAACATTATATAATTCTTTGTGATTTTTTAATTAGACTAAATATGTGCCAATAAAATGAGTTAAATTACTATTTAGGGTGTTTCTGTCAGTGAACCAGATTTGTTTGCTGTGTGTGAAGAATTACCCCGTGAACGCAGTGCTTCTTTTGATATAAAAAGGATTTCTTCTGCTGTCAGAGATACAAGGTTAAAACAACTACATACATCATGGACTACTTTGTTGATTCAGGTAAAGATTTTCAGACATTCTCTTTATTAGCTTACTGATCAGGCCTCTTGCTTGTTCTTAACTGGGTCCGTCATAAAAACCTTTTTCCCCCAAAACAACATGTTTATTATCCCACTTATCCTTACCACTTCAAATAAAGAACAAAAATATATGCAGACTGAAATTGCTACTTATTTTTCTGTGGATTGCGATTGCAAGTCAGAAATAAGTTTAAAACAAAATACCAGGAACTCAAAATAAATAGTATTTTGTGGAATATAATATTCACTGGTATATAATACATGTACGCACTCCCAGAAAATAAGGTGAAAAACGTTTGATTTCAATTAAAGTAGTCTTATACTCGACAACAAATGGGTTTAGTCATAAAAAGCTTCGTTTTAAATGATATTCGTGTATTTACATTCTAACAGTACATAGACATAAGAAAAAATGTATATGTATATGCTTTTATTTTTGTTATCACCTCTCAGCGATATGCCCCCCCCCCCCCCACCCTAAAGACAATCATGAACAAATGAAAGCCTTCCGAAATTTTTTTTGTCTATAAAATAATCATCATTTAAAGGAATATTAAAACTGGATACACTAAATAAAGTATTCACGTTTGATTTACCTTTTACCTTGTCAATATTTTTGCCAAAAATATTGTAAATGAATATGCTTTGTGAAGCTGTTATGTCAAAATTCAACATGAAAAAATATGCTGCGTCTGTGAAATTGGATGATTTTTAACGTTTTTATGGGTTTATAGCTCACCCGGACAATGTCGCGGGGAGCTTATACTATATCATCATTATTGGCGTCGACTTTCTGTTTAAGTTTGAGCAGGACCCACATCTAAGTTATTACTTGTACTAACTTCTCCAAACTTTCTTAGATGGTGCATCCAAGCATACTTACCAAAGGAACTAAACTGACTTAGATGCTGAATCTGAGCCATAAGTTTGCTGGAGGAGGTTAATGTTTTTGGAGCATGTGCCCTTTGATAACCATATCTAAGTTTTTAGTGGTCTTATCTTCGCCAAACTTGCATAGAGACGCTTCAAATGATACTTATGCTCCTAAAGGCTTGAATGCTGAATTTGAGCCAAAACCTGAAGGTTTTGCATGCTGGAGGAAGTGAATGTTTGGAGCAGGATAATGATTTTTGAGCAGGTCATATTCAAGTTAATTGAGTCCTCATTTATTCAAACGTGCATGGTTGATAGACTTTTTAAATAAGCATAGAGCTAGCTTCAATTCAGACTACACCAGGTGTAAATAAGGGCTGCATAGATCAATATATCGGTAATTGGTATATATCGGATTTTCACTGATACAATAACCGATACAGCATTTCCTGTGTATATCTCGGGATTTTTTTGATTTTTAAGAAAAAACATTTGCGTCTTTTCGTTGCAACCTCATCAAGATCCTCTAAAAGCTAATCTGAATCATTTAAACACATGAATTAAAGCAGGACATCACGATGTCAAAAGTATGGTGCCATTACACGAAGAAAGTCGGAGTATTGCACTACGCCATAATACGGATTTTACAATATTGGTTCGACTTTAACATAGCGTTTTAGATACCCGGTATTGATTTTGCTCTACATCGCTGTTGTAAACAATGGCAAAATTAAGCATTTAGAAAGGTAACTAGATACGACCTCGTTACGAGTAACGAGTAGGTCTTCCGTTCAATTTTTTTAAACGATACGATTAAAATATCAATGATATTTCAGAATTTCCCCCCAACCCCTCCCTTTGAGATAATGTAGACGATTGTCAATATCCCTTACAATGCTTAACAAAATGCCAACCCCTTTTTCCCGATTTTGTTGGAAAGAACTTTTGATTTTCTACTTCTTTTGTTCTATATGTCTTAACAAAATATCAACATATAAAAAGATACAGATCAAAACGTATAAAAAAATTGATTACAAATTCGTACCCAATTTTCGTGCCTAGGCGAGCTCCAAGAAATGGCGCCACTGGCGTAAAACAACTACATGCTGCACAACTTCAAACTATAGTCTACCTTTCCTGAAAATTTCATATTCATATCTCTGATAGTTTCTGAGTTTGTAGCTGCACAAAATGGGTCGTCAAAAATTACAAAATGGCCGATAAATCGGTACCGGAAGTGACGACGAAGAAAAAGTCAAAAACGTATGACGTTTAAATCACGATCAATTATCTGTGAAAAAATGGTCAATATCGGTCGAATAGTTTTCGAGAAATCGCGTGCACAAAATTTGGAGAAAAAATAATAAGAAACAGTACGAAAACAATAAGGTCTTCCGTTTCAACTAAATGGCGCCACAGGCGTAAAACAAAAACAGTTGGCACAACCTCAACCTATGGTTTACCTATCCTGAAAATTTCATATTCATATCTTTGAAAGTTTTTGAGTTTTTGTGTGCACAAAATAGGTCGTAAAAATATACAAAATGGGCGATAAATCAGTACCTGAAGTGACGACAGAAAAATTATCAAAAATGTATTAAGTTCATATTATGTCCAATCATCTGTGAAAAATTTGTGGAAATCGGTCGAATAGTTTTCGAGAAATCGCGTGCACAAAATTTGTGGAAAAGAAAAATAATAATAACTAGAGCAAAGCTCGTTGCAAAGCAACGAGTGGGTCTTCCGTTAATGTCGAAAGTAAAGCATCAAGTTCCTGTAAGAAGAAGAGTTCTTAAACCAATAACAAGAGACACTAAAACAAAAAAAAATTTAAAAATCGAATAATTCTTGGTACGACTTAACAAAATCCGAATGATTTTAAGTACGAGTTAACAAATACCTTTACAATTTCAAGAGCGACTTAACAAAAAAAATCTGAATGTGTTTAAGTACGACTTAATAATTATCGAATTATTTTTGGTAAGAGTTAATTTCCTTTTGAACTTAACGCTATTTTTTAAACCAAGAACGTGGAATCAAAATTTCCGGAAAAATCAAGTTTTGAACACTTATATCTATGTAATGCACTGTCCGATTTTAAAACGGATTTCAGTGTTAGATTCAGCTTGAAAAGTTTTTCAAAACACGTTTACGTTGTTGATTTGATCAAATAAATTTCGAAAAATTTGATTCACTTCCGGTTTCGACCGGAAGTGACGGATTTTCATTTTCAGCCTTATTACAGAGGTAAAATGACAAAATCATAACCACAAAAAATTTCAAGCCTCTATCTTAAAGCGTTTTTGAGAAAAGCCCCGGACAAAGTGACTTTTTTTTAATTTTTAAATATGACGTAACGTCAAAACGGAAGTGACGTTGTCATTGAAACTTTAATATCTTTGAGGGACGCTAATTTGCAACAATTGCTGAAAGTTTCATTAAAATCGGTTGAAAACTTTTTGAGTTATGAAGCCGAAAAGGAGTCGGAAAAAAAAGTATAATAACTAGAGCAAAGCTCGTTGCAAAGCAACGAGTGGGTCTTCCGTTAATGTCGAGAGCAAAGCTAGAAGTACCTGTAAGAAGCAGAGTTCTTCAACTCGTAACAATAGTATCTTAAGATAAAAAAAATCGAATGATTCTTGGTACAACTTAACAAAATCCGAATGATTTTAAGTACGATTTAACAAAAACCTTCACGATTTAAAGAACCATTTAACAACAAATTCCGAATGTGTTTAAGTACGACTTAACAATTTTTGAATTATTTTAGGTACAAGTTAACTTAACTTTGAACAAACACCTATTTTCTACACCCAGAATGCAGAATCAATATTTCCGTAAAAATCAATTTTTAACGCTTATATCCCGCAATCAATCGTCCGATTTTAAACGGATTTCAGTTTTAAATTTAGCGTGATAAGCTCTTTTTGCGTTTATGATTAATAACAAACTATTGCTCCAGAAATAGTTATTATGAAAATTTGAAAAAATTGAAAAATCCTGGACTCTAATTTGAGGGGCCAGCACCCTTTTTGGATATCAAATAAAAGGTCTCGTAAATATAAACATATTTTGTTCAACAAGTGTTCAAGAATTGGTGACCGTTCAAGTTATATCTGAACAACTGTGTTTTAGGGGCCGACCCTTAAACTCCTTAACGGGGTCACCAACAAAAAACTTTTAGGTAGCATTTTGTTTAAAACATTATTATGAGGAACTTTTCCTCTACACTGCTTTTCAAAGGGTCGACCTTCTGTACTCTGTGCTTGTGCATCATCAAATGTCAGAAACTTACCGATGTATAGATTACTTTATTATACCTCTGTGAATATTTTCTATGTAAAATTAGCATGAACTAGACAAAATTGAGATGGTGACCATTTCAAAGGGCCCTCTTAAATTATGGATAATAGGATAAAAATAATTTCAGAGAATTTTGCTTTGAACTTGACCTATAACTTAGAAAATTTTTCTAGCTGGCATAGAACTTCTAATTCAATCTCATTCCCCTAACATACAGGCATTTTGTTCAATCTGACCAAGATTAAGCAACTGGGAAATAATCTACGGTCTAAAACTGATTTGAAAGAGATCTGCTATGACCTTCATATTGACTTGGTTCAAACTGCACCCCATTTACGAAAAAGCTCTGTTCAGGTAAAGTATTAGCCAAATAGGGGCTAAAAGGAGAGCATATACATACTCTTAAAATAAGGATTTTTGTGTGATCTGATATGACCTTGACACTTGATCTACAAATATCATTTGAGGTCATTGCATATCCTTTGATCAAAGGCATCATGTGGGTGAAGTATGAGCCTGATTGGATCAAAGGGAGAAAAGATATACTCCGGACAAGGATTGTTCATATAATTCTGCTATGACCTTCACAATAGACCTTGAGAATTGGTTCAAGGTCACTACACACCCTTTACTCAAAAGCTCTGTTTATGTGAAGTCTGAGCCAATAGGGCTAAGTGGAAAGTATAAATGCTCTGAAAAAAAGGATTTTTGCTTCATCTGATATGACCTTGACCCTTTATCTACAAAATTCATTCAAGGTCACTGCACATTGTTTGACCATAGACACTCTGCGAGTGAAGTATTAGCCAGATTGGACCAAAGGGAGAAAAGAAATGCCCCAGACAAGGATTTTATATATAACTCTGCTATGACCTTAACCTTACACCTATATAGTTGCTGTCTTGGGGGAAAATAAACTTGCTATCATCCTCATAGCCAGTAAATAGGTATATAATGTCCCATTCACCTACATTTCGAGTTATATAACCTCCCGTCTGTAACTTGCACTTTCACTGTGTAAAGTCAACACAACAGTCATAGCCGCAAGTTTCACAATTTATTTCTGCTTCTCATGCACTTAACATATGGAGCCTTCATATTGCATATCAATTCCACCAAGATACATCCCTCTAACTAAAGATAATCATTAAAATTCATTTCATGAATCTTTACAATACCCATAAGCCTTCAAGTACAGCAACTCTCAATTTTACAAAAATATTAACGGGTACTTTATCCGAAACTGTCCCTTGCTACCTTTAACTTAGTACACTAACATCTTATGAAAAGATGTTTTGTCTTAGACTTAGAAAGCTAATGCAATTCTGAGAAAAAGTATACCACATATTGCCAATTCCATTGAGGTTTAAGAAAAATATGGCCATTTAAGTGAACCCACCATTTCCACTTTCCTCTATTCAACACAGATTTATAGGGTTCTCCATAGTAAAACATCTTTACCTGACCTTTTAGAGGTCAATTGTTGTTCAACCTCCTTCAGTAAGAATCCTTTTTCAATACAACATACATCTACATGATATTATCATGATAAAAGCATCATATCACTTAGAAATGCCCTTACATGTATACCCCCCCCCCCCCAATCTTTTGATTTTCATAAAGTCATGGTTTGAAATCTGTTACCTAATTTTATGAAACTTGTGGCCATTTCTTTGAGTCATTTCTCGCACATATTTGAAATCAATCATCAATGATACTAAATTTTGATCTTTTTTTGTTTATTGAATGATTTGTAGCATTTTAATTAACAAATAGACATGAATTCCTGCATGTGATGTCTTGTTTACATGAAAAAAAGTAAGCCAACAATCATATTTAGTGAATATCTAATCCATTCTGGTTTCTAGTCTCCTTTAAACCATGCTAAAACAGTAAGACCTACTGGTTAGACATCTGCCTAAATTAAAATTAAATTCAAACACACTTGGGTAGCTGGAGATGGAGGAGAATTCCAAGAAAAATGTTCAAATTGTACACGTTTTCCTACATTTTTATGCATATATACATTAAAAGGTAAAAATATGTTGTTTCTTGTTCATTTCAAAGGTATTTCTCATAGCAGATGTTATTTCAAGGTCAAATGTACATTTACATATCCTACATGTAATCTTAATGGTAACAATTGAAAAGAGGGGGTGATTTATCAATTATGTAAACACATCTAAATATTATTATAAAATACAAAATAAAGGAAACATAATTGCATACTTTTATTGAGAAAATTTTTTTCACAACTAACAATTGTAAATTTCTTCAAACAGCCTTAATTTTGTTTTTCATAATTTCTTATCAAACACAAACCACAACAAGGCATGATGCTTTCTTAAAGTTCCATTATTGTTTATGCATTATCCGATTTAATTTGAATTACCGGTAAATAGTCTTTAGAACACAAGCAATATGCATGTGGGTAGAGGTGACAGGTTAACATCAAGAGCTGAAACCACAAGCATCAACAGGTAAACGCCTTGTGGCCGCCATGTGGTAACAAGAGTCCGTTTTGAGCTGAAATAAAAAAAAAATCAATTAGCTGTGTTAACATACATGTACTAATAATAGCTGTGTTTACATTAACATATATGCATAGTATTTCTGGAAAAATTACTCTGACCATGCAGTGTAATAAGTATGACATATCCCAATACATGACATTAACATTTAGGCAGTACAAAAACAAAAAATTGCAAATCAAGTCATAATATAGCATTTAAATATTTTCATAGGCATAGACACATATCAAATTAAGAGAGAGAGAGAGAGAGAGAGAGAGAGAGACAAAGAGAGAGAGAGTTTATTTTCAGTGTGACATTCAATATTTCAATTCGTAAACTACAAAGGAATATTACCCATTCGAACAGCGTCAAAGTATAATCTTCTGCTATACCATTTCATATCAAATGAATTCTACTGGGGTTTTTTTTTGCAAATAAATTTAGCGAGGGTTTTTTTTTTCTTTTCTTATTAATTACATGTTTTAAAAACAATACTATGTATAGTGCGCATAAAATTCCATGAACAATTTTAGTATTTTGCAAAGCTTTGGATTTTGGTTGCACATTGAAAAAATGAGGGATTGATATTACATGCTCATTTTAAAATTCAATGCATTGTTGATTTCTTTTATTAGACAGAGATATTTACAAAATGAAGTTGCTCTGTGACGCTTTGCCAAGATTAGAAGCATGAGAGAGAGAGAGAGATCTGAGACACATACTGTGAAAAATTATTACATAAATTTGTCTTACTGTAAAAATTGTTTACAATGTAGATGTGATATGCATGTAAAGTTTACCTAAAATGAATCAATATGTATAAAAGATATACTAATCTCAAACAAATTACAATGGTTCTGTGAAATAATTAAATCTTGAGAAGAATGTTTTATAGATATCAGGGAACATTAACCTAAAATCTGAGCTTGATTTTATATGAAGTTAATTCTTTTCATCTTGCACTCTGTTTTACATGCTCTTTCACGAGCGATAACCATATATAACAGAGAGCCAGACGAAAAGTCTAATTTTAATTAGATTGAATATTTACCATGTCAAATATATTTATTTAATTATTAAAATAAGCACAAGCCTGTCTGAGTTTGTCAATATATAAATTAAGTGAAAGGCGATATGGTAAAGATCTGCTATATTCAAATATTTCAGGTAAAGTTATCATCATGCAAACATGCATTCTAATTACAACATTCTACTCTTGTGTACCTTCGGACACCCCCCCCCCCCTTTTAATTGCACTGTTTTACAGTGTATGCCATGGTGTGTTGTTTAATGCACAATAAGACATACATATACATAGCAAAATAATAAATAGAAATTCAAAAGAGTGATGTGCAAAACATACACGTGAAAATACACTGGACAGAAAATATTCCGAGATTCCTCCGACTCTAACACCCGCTTTTATATTGTGACGCACGTCAAAAGCGGAAGTTAGAGTCAGAGGAATCTCGGATTAGATTGAAAAGTACAAATACTT
>WFKH01006014.1:33924115-33953086 GCA_016163765.1 Magallana hongkongensis
TTTCAAAATTTAAATTTCATCCAATCAATTCGAGAAAGATGTCAACAGACACAGAATTTATCATTCCTTAAATATTCAGTATTATACCTTTATCGTTTTTAAGGAGATGCGTTAAGTAAGGAAATTTCGTTGCAAATTTTTGACCTATATTTTGATCCCAGCTAGCTTCCGTACTCGGAATTTCCGGAAAATAATTTCTCCGGGAGCGACTAGACTAGCATGTCCTCTATCATTCCTGAACGTTTCAGCTTTGTACCTTCACTCGTTTCTGAGGAGTTGCGTGGACAAGAAGTCAAGAAAAAAAGACAAAATGGCGAATAAGTCCGAACCGGAAGTGATTTTTGCAAAATTGAAAATGGGGTATAAACTTCAAATGATAATAGATCGATGCTGAAAATTTGAGGAAAATCGGACGACCCATCTCCGAGAAATCTTCTGCACAAAAATTGTAAAGAAAAAAAAAAAAAATAATAATAAACCTGAAAAAGAAACAATAGAATAATAGAAGGGCCTTCCGCTGAGACGGAAGACCCTAATAAGAAACAGTACGAAAACAATAAGGTCTTCCGTTGGAAACGGAAGACCTTAACTAGACGTTCGTTGCGAGTAACGAGAGGTCTTCCGTTTAAATACACCTGACGCTATTTAGATGCTTGTTCTTTTCTCTCACTTCTAAACACTTCTTCAAATTCCATTTAACCCTCTCTAAGGGTTTTAAAAGACATATATTTATGCGAATTTCGAACTCACATGTTGATTTCTTTTGATTAAAATACTTAAGACCGCGGAACATTAGCTGGCAAGATTGGAAATACAATGTATACAGCTTACGTCAAGTTTACCTGTTACAGTCAAAACATTTGATATGGACGAGAACAAATTGACGCGGACGTCTGAGAAAACATTGGATTGAAACTGTAGTTATAGGAAGTGTATTTTCAATCCACCTCAGCGTTCCTAACTTGCTATATAAGTTATGCGATCGAAACACATTTTATTGAGTATCAGTAAAGGGAGCAATTAATTCATTAATAAGTATATAACCAGCAAATATGGGAAGAGATTCGGGAGAGATTATACACAAGGCAAAGCATTGTCCGATGACTTCAGAGAATAAGTCGACACTGATACACTTCCTATAGCTACAGTTTCAATCCAATGTTTTCTCAGACGTCCGCGTCAATTTGTTCCCGTCCATTTCAAATGTTTTGACTGTAACAGGTGAAATTAACGTGTATATTTCCAATCTTGCCAGTTCATATTCCGCGGTCTTAATAATACATGTACATTGTAAAATGTCGGGTTTCAATTTTACATAATAACACCTACGGCAGTATACATTATGAATTTTGAACATAATTAGTGATATATTAAGCGGCGTAATTAATTTCTGCAAAAATTAATAGGATCGAAATCAAGGAAGAATATAACAGGCGTAGCTGTTTTCTTAAAACATAGTTAATTTATGGATTTAGTTTTTACTTCTAAATGTTTTAGAAATAAGTTATATAAAATGCCATACGCTAAAAACTACATTTGCATGATGAGAGAGAGAGAGAGAGAGAGAGAGAGAGAGAGAGAGAGAGAGAGATGAATTAATCAAATATCGATTTGATAAGGAAATTTATTATCGTTTTATCTTCTTCTTTTGCATATCGATTATTTTTCTGTTTGTCTCAAGTTTATCTTTGCCGACTAACACAGTCACTGTGTGATAAAAAATTCTGCTAAGTCGGCAAAAAAAATCACCTACATCTTACAAATGTAGTATGGTTAATTATCCCCCCTTTTCCCGAATCCACTTGATACCCCAGTGTTATGTCTAACCGACCAGTGTTAAGCCATCGGTTAATAAATTACGAAATTTATGAATTTTGACATCGATGCTTAATCACTAAACAGATATAATAAATCCCGCTTTTGGGCGAACATTAAATGTATGTAGTCCTTTGTAAATAATTAAACTTCAGACAGATTTTAAATGATTATAATCCCCACGCACCCTGCCGTAATTATTTTTTTTTTTATCAAAAGTGAAAAATCAGACTTTTTGTTTTAACAGCGTATTTCTCCGATCGGTGTTTCCATGTGTTTATTCCTAGGCTCGAACACACATACACAGGTTGTCAGTTTTTACACCTTGCCGCAGGCAGCCGGTCGTGTGTATAGTTCCGTGTTAAATTCGGAGATTTTTCTTAATCCCAGACAGACAAAAGATTTGTATCTGTAAACATGCACAAGGAAGGAGGAAGTACACCGTCTATAATAAAAATGATTTTTTTCGCGTTGACTTCCAATCCGTAAGAAGACAATCATTAAAAAATTAATTTCAAACCATTTAATCCATTGACAATATCCCGTAACTAGAAATAAATCCATATATAATTTTAGAACGTCAAATGTACATATAGCCTATAGCCACATTACTGCATGTTACCTGTAGTAGTCCTTATTCAAATACTTAAATATTCGTACGAGAGAGAGAGAGGAGAGAGAGAGAGAGAGAGAGAGAGAGAGAGAGAGAGAGAGAGAGAGAGAGAGAGATTGTATAGTGTTTTACTGTGTTCAGGAAATCAAAATATAAGCAAATTATGTCCATAAACCCATGTTTACATGCATGCATCTATATATGTGAAAAAATACTAAACAGTCCTCCTTTTAAAGACATGTAGAATACTTAAACGTGGGCGCATTGCTAAATGTTTTGTGCAAACAGTCAATGAGATGGCGGCATTTCTTTGATGCTGGCTAAGCGACCCGGCGAGCTCTAATGCGGTCGTACTGCAAGGGTGCTTCGGCGGCATGTCTTTGATGCCGGCGATGCGACGAGCGTCTGAATTTAGCGAGCTGCTGACAGTAACAAGACTGTCACAATGCTGGAAATTGACGATATTTTGAAACGGGCTCTATATTTGTACTGAAAAAAGCCGGTATTATTTTGATTTATGATAAAATTAAAACGGAAAACATTAAAATCCATCATTTTAAAGATAAAATCGTTAAACAAAACACAATGAAGAAAGAAAAAAACTTCGGCACTCGGGAACTGAACCCGGGTCGCCTGGGTACAAGTCCACCACTCTAACGACTGAGCTACGCGGACCTCGCTTCAGGACTTTGGAGCCCAAAATCTCGAGAACGCATGGATCAATTTCAAAACAAATTTCATATTCTGATGTTTTGATAGCGTCTCTATCGAATAATAAAAATTTAAAAAATTCAAGTCAAAAAAGTTGAAAAATAACTGTTATTTGTTTCCTTCCGGTGACGACCGGAAGTGACGGCGGACGTTCGGATATGCAAAGGGCACTGCGGCTTACAACTTTCTACCATCCCTGAAAATTTGAAAGTTCTATCTTAAATACTTTTGAAGAAATATCGTGAACAAGCAAAAAACATAAAATCTTTAATATCTCGGGACCGGAAGTGACGATTAAAAAAATCTCGTGTAAAGTTCTTACAAATTTTGTAATGAAAAAGATCTGAAAGTTTCATCAAAATCGGCTGCAGCGTTTATGAGAAAACGTGACAGAAAAAAAAAATAATAATAGAAAAAAAAGAAACAAAGCAATAACTATAAGGTCTTCCGTTGGAAATTATCGATAAAACGTTAGATACAAATGATTAAATATTTTTGGGGCCAACCCTGTAGATCCTAAATGGGGACAGACATTGGTGTTTTGATTAATGGAATTGGTAAGAATCATCAATGCAGACAATTTCTCTTTTACAATGCTTAACAAAATATGTCTCCTTTTTTAGATATATTGCGTCAAAGTTTAAGGACTTTGGCCCCTAATTACGTCATAAATGGGTGTGGCGATGAATTTGTCAAACATATATTGTTACGATTAACAATTTTGCTTCTATAATACACAACAAAATATTGATCGTTTTTGAGTTATTTGTAATAGACTTTACGAGTCTATTGGCCCCTAATTAAATGGGCCAGCCCCTTTTTGTTCATTTCATAGGAAAGATCTATCAAATACTAACATTTTTTTGTTCTTACACCTATCTCAAATTGTTGTTCATTTTTGAGATACAAATGATTGAATATTTTAGGGGCCAGCCCTCTAGATCCTTAATGGGGACAGACATTGGTGTTTTGATACGTGGAATCGATTTAAATCATCAATACAAGCATTTTCTCTTCAACAATGCTTAAAAGAATATGTCTCGTTCTCTAGATATATTGTGTCAAAGTTTGAGAACTTTGGCCCCTAAAAATCCCTAATTACGTCATAAATGGGCGTGGCAATGAGTTTTTCAAATAGATATTGTTACGATCAACAACTTTGCTTCTATAATGCATTACAAAATCTTGATTGTTTTTAAATTATTTTTAATAGAGTTTACGAGTGTCTTGGTCCCTTATTAAAGGAACCAGCCCATATTTTTTTTTTGATTTTGTTGAAAAGGTCTCACGATTACTAACATTTTTTGTTCTTACATCTATCTAAAATTGTTGTTCATTTTTGAGATACAAATGATTAAATATTTTAGGCGCCAGCCCTCTAGATCCTTAATGGGGAAGACATTGGTGCTTTGATAAGTGGAATCGATTATAATCGTTAATACAGAC
This sequence comes from Magallana hongkongensis, assembly GCA_016163765.1. NCBI lineage: Eukaryota > Metazoa > Mollusca > Bivalvia > Ostreida > Ostreidae > Magallana > Magallana hongkongensis. The sequence continues at coordinate 33,928,701 of WFKH01006014.1, forward strand.
ATTTTCTCTTCAACAATGCTTAACAAAATATGTCTCCTTCTCTAGATATATCGCATCAAAGTTAAAGTACTTTGGCCCCTAAAAAACCCTAATTACGTCATAATTGGGCGTGGCAATGATTTTTTCTAATAGATATTGTTACGATCAACAACTTTCCTTCTATAATGCATTACAAAATCTTGATTGTTTTTAAATTATTTGTAATAGAGTTTACGAGTGTCTTGGCCCATAATAAAATAACAAAATAAAACCCATTAAACACATCTTCAATCAATTGTCTATCATTTATAAAAGTTTCGTGTCTCAATCACTTACAGTGACTAAATCTCGCGAGTATCAAATCTGTAAAAAGAAAAGCTACCTAATGGCGCCTCTGGCGTAAAACAACATACTAGTGCACAACTTCAAACTATAGTCTACATATCCTGAAAATTTCGTAGTCATATCTCTGATAGTTTCTGAGATCAACTCTGCACAAAATAAGTCGTAAAAATTACAAAATCGGCCGTAACTCGATACCGGAAGTGACGACAGGAAAAATATCAAAAATGTATTAAGTTTACATCAAATCCCGTCCTCTGTGAAAAAATGGTTGAAATCGGTCGAATAGTTTTCGAGAAATCGCGTGCACAAAATTTGTGGGGAAAAAAAATAACTAGATTCGATCTCGTTACGAGTAACGAGTAGGTCTTCCGTCTGATTTGTTTTATATGATACGATAAAATATCGATACTCTCTGCCAAATCTTAGATCTTGTTGAAACTAGTTTTTTTGTCTCGGTACTGGAAACGGACGAACGGAAGTGATTAATGAAAATAAAAGCTGGTATTTCTTGTACGTTTGCTTAGTGTACATCACTGTTTATCATGCTAGATGAAACACCCAAGAAAGTCTGTTCAAATTGTTAAAAACATGAATTTTTTGAACCCTTCCGGTGAGTACCGGAAGTGACGGTTGACAAAATAAAACCCATTAATCATATCTTCAATCAATTGTCTATCATTCAGAAAAGTTTCGTGTCTCAATCACTTACAGTGACTAAAACCTTGCAAGGATCAAATTTGTAAAAAGAAAAGCTACCTAAGATATTTGATATATCTCACCGGAAGTAGAATATATTTGCTTATTTAACATTGTATAGATAACATAGTGATATAGATTTTATACTGATATATTCATTCCATGTAAAATAAATAAAATAAGAAAAAAAATAGTTTTTGAAGTGCTTCCGGTGACGACCGGAAGTTAGGACGAATCAAACAAAATAATGTAAACACAGATAGATACATAGGGCTATCACCCCACAATGTTTGGTTGTTGACGTCGTCACCGTTTTTGAGATCTCATGGAGTCAATGTTTTTTTGTCTTTTGATAGGAAACGGACAAACGGAAGAGCTCTGTCAAAATAAAAGTTAGTTTTTCTTGAACATTAGACACTTGTACTTAATTGTTTATCAACTGAACTAAATTGTCAAAGAAAAACAGTTAAACTTTCAACAACTTGATTTGTTTTAACCCTTTCGGTGAGGACCGGAAGTGACGGTTGACAAAATAAAAGCAGTAAAACGAATTTTCTATCAAATGTCTATCATCCATGTAAGTTTCGTGTCTTGATCACTTACAGTTTCTGAGATCACGCGGGTACAAAATTTGTTTTAAAAAATCTACCAGAGATAATTGAGATATCTCACCGGAAGCAGACCTGTTTAGTTTATTTAACATCGCATAGATAACATATGTAAGACATTTTACTAATATATTCATTCCATGTAAAATAACTTAAAGACGTAAAAAAAAATATTTTTTAGTTACTTCCGGTGAGACCGGAAGTTACGACGAACAAAATAAAATAGTTGAAACACGTCTACAGACTTTGGTCTATCATCCTACGAAGTTTGGACGTTCAAGTCTTTGTTGTTTCTGAGATCTCGAGGAATTAAGGTTCATATCGTTGGACAGATAACGGACAACCGGAAATGAATTTAAAAAAAAATAAAAAAAATCGCCTGGAGATATTATCACAATCTATTATTCCTGAAAAATTCATCAAATTCTATTGAGACATCTCAGATATTCTGCCGAAGAAAAATGAGGGAAAAAAGAATAACAAAATTGGTACCTAAATTTCGTGCCTCCTTGAGCTTTAAGAAATAGCGCCACTGGCATAAAACTTTATAGGGCCCAACTACAAGCTAAAGTCTACATATCCTGAAAATTTCATAGTCATATCTTTGATACTTTCTGAGATCAGCTCTGCACAAAATAGGTCGGAAAAATTACAAAATGGCCGATAAATCGGTACCGGAAGTGACGACAGAAAAAATATCAAAAAAATATGAAGTTCATATCAAACCCTATCAGCTGTGAAAAAATGATGAAAATTGGTCGAATAGTTTTCGAAAAATCTCGTGTACAAAATTTGTGGGAAAAAAAATTATAAGAAGAAACAGTACGAAAACAATAAGGTCTTCCGTTGGAAACGGAAGACCTTAATAATGATAATAAGAAACAATAAGGTCTTCCGTTGGAAACGGAAGACCTTAATAAGAAACTGTACGAAAACTATAAGGTCTTCCGTTGGAAACGGAAGACCTTAATAACTAGACGCTCGTTGCGAGCAACAAGAGGTCTTCCGTTTAAATACACCTAACGCTATTTTGATACCTGTTCTTTTCTAAACACTTCTTCAAATTCCATTTAACACTCTCTAAGGATTAAAAAAGACATATATTTAAGCGAATTGACGGGAACAAATTGACGCGGAGGTCTGAGAAAACATTGGATTGAAACTGTAGTTATCTTGATATATGAAGTGTATTTTCAATCCACCTCAGCGTTCCTAATTTGCTATATAAGTTATGCGATCGAAACACATTTTATTTAGTATTAGCAAAGCGAGCGATTATTTCAACAATAAGTATATAATCATCAAATATAAGAAGATCCCAATTCGAAAGAGATTTTACGCAAGGCAAAGCATTGTCCGATGACTTTAGAGAATCAGTCGGCACTGATACACTTCCTATAGCTACAGTTTCAATCCAATGTTTTCTCAGACGTCCGCGTCAATTTGTTCCCGCCCATTTCAAATGTTTTGACGGTAACAGGTAAAATTAACGTGAGAGAGAGAGAGAGAGAGAGAGAGAGAGAGAGAGAGAGAGAGAGAGAAAGATGAATTAATCAGTAATCGATTTGATAAAGAAATTGATTATCGTTTTATCTGCTTCTTTAGCATATCGATTATTTCTCTTTTTGTCTCAAGTTTATCTTTGCCGACTAACACTGTGTGATAAAAAATTCTGCTAAGTCGGCAAATAAAATAACCTTTATCTTAAAATGTAGTATGGTTAATTATTCCCCCCTTTTCCTGATTCCACTCGATACCCAAGTGTTATTTGTAAAGCAATCGGTTGATAAAATACGAAATTTATGCATTTTGACCTCGATGCTTAATCACTCCACAGATATTATAATAATAAATCCCGCTTTTGGGCGAACATTACATGTATGTTGACCTTTGACAATACATGTAATTATAAACTTAAGACAGATTTTTAATCATTAAAATCCCGATGTACCCTACCGTAATGATTTTTTTAATCAAAAGTGAAAAATCAGACTTTTTTGTTTTAACAGTGTATTTCTCCGATCGGTGATTACATCTGTAAATTCATAGGCTCAAACACACATACACTGGTTGTCACTTTTCACACATTGTCGCAGTCACCCGGTCGTTTGTATAGTTCCGTGTGTAAACTTCGGAGGTTTTTCTTAATCCCAGACAAACAACAGATTCATCAGTAGACATACACAAAAAAAAGGATAAGTAAACCGTCTATATTAAAAAAGATTGTTTAGCGTTGAACCTTTTAGCGTTGACTTCAAATCAGTAAGAAGACAATCATTTAACAATGTATTTTAAATCATTTAAATTCATAGACAATATCCCGTAACTAGAAATAAATACATTTATAATTTTTGGACGCCAAATTTACATTTAGCCTCTAGCCACATTACTGCATGTTACCTGTAGTAGTTCTTATTCAAATACTTAAATATTCGTAAAATTTAAAGAGAGAGAGAGAGAGAGAGAGAGAGAGAGAGAGAGAGAGAGAGAGAGAGAGATTATAAAGTATTTTATAGTGTTCAGAAAATCAGTATATAAGCAACATATGTCAATAAACATGTACCTGTAATATATGTGAATAAATACTAAACAGTCCTCCTTTTAAAGACATGTAGAATACTAATGTCTTGAAACGTTGGCGCATTTCTAAATGTTGTGTGCATACAGTCAATGAGATGGCGGCATTTCTTTGATGCCGGCAAAGCGACCCGGCGAGCTCTAATGCGGTCGTACTGCATGGGTTCTTCGTCGGCATGGCTTTGATGCCGGAAATGCGACGAGCGTCTGAATTTAGCGAGCTGCTGACAGAAATAAGATTGTAACAAAGCGGAAAATGAACAGTATTTTGATACGAACTCTATATTTGTTCTGAAAAAAAAGCCGGTATTAATTTAATTTATGATAAAATTAAAACGGAAACATTAAAATTCATCATTTTAAAGATAAAATCGTTTAACAAAACACATTTAAGAAAGAAAAAGCATTCGGCACTCGGGGACTGAACCCGGGTCGCCTGGGCACGAGTCCACTACTCTAACAACTGAGCTACGCGGAGTCTCGCTTCAGGACTTTGAAGCCCAAAATCTCAAGAATGCGTGGGTCGATTTTAAAACAAATTTCATATTCTGAAGTTATTTATTGAAGTAAGTGACGGCGGACGTTCGGATATGCGAAGGGCACTGCGGCTGACGACTCTCTACCATCCCTGAAAATTTGAAAGTTCTATCTTAAATACTTTTGGAGAAAAATTGTGAACAAGCAAAAACATAAAATATTTTATATTCTGGGACTGGAAGTGACGACCAAGAAAATCCCATGTAATTATCTTACAAATTTTGTCATAAATAAGATCTGAAAATTTCATTAAAATTGACTGAAGCGTTTTTGAGAAAACGTGTCAGAAAAAACCCCCAATAATAATAATAGTGAAAAAGAAACAAAGCAATAACAATAAAGTCTTCCGTTGGAAACGGAAGACCTTAATAAATGTATTCTTTGAAAGATAGAAATGATTAATGATGAGAAAATCTATTCTGTTAAAGTGAAATAAAAAAAGTTTCTGATTAACCAGGATCTCAGGTATTCTTATATCTTCTTTGTTTTGACCCCCCCCCCCCCCAATTTTTCTTTTTCTTATACTTAAATCGGTTTAAATTTAAAGACAGAAGCTATTTCATATCTAATCAATCGTCAATTAATTTATGTTTAAATGATATCTGATATTGTTGACAGATCTAAGCAGAAAACTGTAGCAAAATGTGATTTTTATGGATTTTTCGTCAGGGTCTACTTGGTTTAGAGCTTATAGCGTGAAAAGTAATTCGTCAACATATGATTTATTTTACCAAATCTTTTTTCAAGATGTCATTCTATAGAATAAACAATAAATAAATAAGTCAGCAAGCATCGAACAACCATACATTAGATATTTAAAATAACGAATTTTTCTTATTTCTTGCAAAAAAAACACCACACACACACACACACACACACACACACACACACACACACACATACACACACACAAAACCCCAAACAAAACCAAAAACCCCCCAAAACAGGTGTTCGGATAAATATTTCTTAATTTAATATTTAGATGACCTAGGAAATAATTGATGAAATTCCAAGGCTAATTTTTAGGTCACCTGAGTAAACTCAGGTGACCTATTGCCATCTATTTTCGTCCGGCGTCGTGCGTTAACATTTTACATTTTTGACTTCTTGAAAACTACAAGGCCAATTGTTACAATTTTTGGCGTGAAGCATCTCTTGGTAAGAGGAATCTAAATTGTGAAATTTATGGCTCTACCACCCCCGGGCGCCACAGGCGGGGCCAAATATGCTAAAAATAGCCAAATTTTAAAATTTTCTTTTCTACTCCTACACATGTGAGGAAAAAACTGAATGCATGGTTATGATGTCCATGAAGCACTCTACCAAAATTGTGAAATTCATGGCCCCTGGGTCAGGGGTTCAGGCTCTGGGGCCAATATGGCCATATAGTAAAATTGTATTAAATCTTAGAAAATCTTCTTCTCTATTCCCATATATATTTGTTAAAAACTAAATGCATGGTTATGATGTCAATGAAACCCTCTACCAAAATTATGAAATTCATGGCCCCTGGGTCAGGGGTTCAGGCTCTAAGGTGAGCCAATATGGCCATATAGTAAAAATTTATTAAATCTTAGAAAATCTTCTTCTCTACTCCCATATATATTTGTTAAAAACTAAATGCATAGTTATGATGTCCATGAAGTCTTCTACCTAAATTGTGAAATTCATGACCCCTGGGACAGGGGTTAAGGCCCTAGGGCGGGGCCTATATAGCCATATAGTGAAAATGTATTAAATCTTTGAAAATCTTTTTCTTTTCTCCCACACATGTGAGCAAAAAACTGAATGCATGGTTTTGATGTCCACTAACTCCTATACCTAAATTGTGAAATTCATGTCCCCTTGGTCAGGGTCAGGACCTAGGGGGGAGGGGGGGGGAGCAATATGACTATATAGTGTTAATGCATATAATATTTAAAAATTTTCTTCTCTACTCTCACACATCTGTAAGAAAAACTGACTTCAAAATTATGTTTACCAGAAAGTCTTCTACTAAAATTTTAAATTTTATGTCCCCTGGAGTATGGGTTTTGAGTCTAGGGCAGGGCCAAAATGGATGTATAGTGTTTAATGCATATAATGTTTAAAAAATGTCTTCTCTACTCCCACACACCTGTAAGGAAAACTGAACTCATGATTTTGTAGACCAAGAAACCCTATACCAAAATTTTAAAATTTCATGTCCCCCGAGGTAGGGGTTCTGACTAGGGCGGGAACAAAATAGTCATATAGTGTTAATACATTTAATGTTTAAGAAATCGTCTTTTTTTCTTCAGCTGATACTGAATAAAAACTGACTGCATATAAAGAAAGAAAATAAAGCCGTCTATCAAAATTGTAAATTTCATGTCTCCCAATGTGGGGAATTGAATCTAGGGCGGGGCCAAAACACTCATAGAGTGTATAGAGTAGGGGTTCTTAATGCAGGGTGTGGCCAAAATGGTAATTTTGTTTAAATATATATAATGTTTAAAAAACTTATACTGACACAGAATAAAAACTGACTGCATATTTAGAAAAAAAACCATTGAGCTGTCATCTTTAGTAATATTTCATGTCACCTACATGTAAGGCAAGGTTTATAGCTTGGAGTGGGGTATATATTTGTCTTATTATTTTATTCTGCTCAGTAATTTCAATGAAAGAAATGAGTTAATTCTCAAATATAGAAAAGAGTAAGAATGGAGCTTTCTATCAAAGTTAAGAGATTGTGAAAGCATTTCGAAAGAGTTCAAAGGGGGGGGGGTAACAGTTAATGGAGTTATCTTCCCTTGCTTCTTCATAATGGAGTTATCTTGTTCATATTAATCATTTAATGTAATATAATTATAAGAAAGTTGTATGTTCAAAAGAGTTATGCAAGTATTTTATCATTTGAAACAAAAACTGTTTTTGAACTTTCTAAATAAACAAATAAACTTGTTAATAGTAAAGTAATAATTGGCTAACTAAAATCACAAATACATGTAAAATGTCTTTGGTATAAATGCCAGATAGTGATTAATTGTTAATGAAGGTTGAATATTTAAAAGCTGGAACAGGAGAAGTGAGTAACTCATGATGGTTTTTAAAGCTGTTTTTGTTTGTTTGTTTGTTTGTTTAAATGCCCACAGGGAGAGTTTCTGTTTGCACCTTGGGATGGAGGATGGCTTTAGATAAAACATGTATACTATTTATAATTTTTCTACTCCAGAATGAAACTTAATTAAATGCATTTATGAGACTCCTCAACAAGTTTGTGTATGGGTTATATGCTACTCAGGTGGCCGTTAAGGCCTATTGGCCTCTTGTTTTTTTTATCACAATCTGTTTCAGAATTTTTTTTTTCGAATTACTTAAGTGAGAGGGTACATTTTTACTTAGTCCATTGAAATGCCGTACATTCAAATTATACTTTTGTGTAAAATGTGTGTAACCAAGTTTCTAATGATGGCATATTTTACGGTGCCAATATTGCTATTTCTTTGACAATGTGATAGTCAAATTCTTGATGATAAATAACGTTTATCAGTTCTAATTCAGGAATAAATGAAACAATACAAAAGTGCATGCACGTTTATTTGTAAATGTTTTAACAAAGTTGTCCGAGCCAAAGTAAAGATATACACTTTAATGTATATTTAGTATATTGAATAAGACTTCAAATAAATTTTAAGTTAATCTCGAAGAAAATTATATTGAAACTGGAGTGTTTTGCATTGGTTGTATAATAAATACATTATCTAGTATTAAAAAAAAGAACTTTTGACAAGTCTGAAACACAGTTGGAGCTTTCATTATACTTTAGCATTTAAATAAATTTTAACAATATTGAAAGATACATCTGTGTTTTACTTTTAACTACCTTTCACTCATCAAATATGAAATAAAAAAGGGGGAAAATGAAAGCCAATAAATTCATAAATTTTAAATTATCCCGTTCACACATATTTTCATTATTCATTGCTCAATCTACATGTACTAAAAAATATGAAACGTAGATCAAATTTTTGAATACACAAATAATCGAATGAAAACTATCGATTGTTTGTCTAAATACATGTATGTCGTTTTAACATGTATACGGAACATGCAAATATAAATAATGTGTCTAAAGCATGGTATAAACGGTTTTATGCAAAAATTTATACTGACTATCAAAACTCTCTTTTTTGTTAATTTCATATGAAGTTAATCAAATTTACATGACAAATTGTACAATTTAACATTGAGGTCAGCACCGATATTCTCAGCAACAGAATTAGCAATCATTTTATGCTTACGCCAAAAGTTACGACTACCCATGGTTAGGCGTAGATTTTTAGCTTAAATTAGGTCGGGCGCAAAGTTACACTTTTTAGTGACACGGACCTTAGTCCAAATATTTGACTTAAGTCCGGATTTATGCCAAGTGTAAGTTTACGCCGGACATACGCCTTTTAGTGAGACGGGCCCATGTTCTCCACAAACATAATTATAATCTTCCTTTGCTATTTCACATTGTTTGACATGTGCATGCACAGGGTTGTATATATATAAATATGTTTGTATAACTTGTACCTATTGTACCATTTCATTTATAATGGTTTGGAGAGAACAAATGAATTAAATTGAAATTTATTGTAATAATTACAGGCATTATATATGGATGTTAAATGTATGCTTAATTCCCGAAAGGAGGGGTAGGGTGTGATAAAGACCGATCTTGAATTTTAAACACATTCAAATTATATATTGTAAAATTTAATATTATATTTAGTGCAACCTGCAATCCACTGGAGGTAACTAGCGAGAACACATCTAAAAAAAGGATTCTATTGACTCTTAACTCCTTTCCCGTCCTTTCAATTTTCTGAGATTTATTTTCGATGTCAGATGATTGAATTTTGTTTACTTTCATTCTAATTATGTTTTGGGAAAACGGTACAAAAATATTTGTTTTACAGTAATGAAAAATTATTTGAAAGAGTCCTATCATTTAATGGTAATTCTGTTGAATTAACTTATCCCTAGACATTCAACTTCGCTATGCTTTATCACAGCACCACGCATACAGTAAAATTTGGATGTTTTTGAGCTATGCGTACAGTATGAAATAATCAAAGCTCATGATATTCTATGGCATTTTCACACGTTTATTCGAAAAATACCCATTAAATGCCAATTCAAATTATTTTCTTTAGATATATATCTGCCTCCACGTATCATCAATTTGGCCATAATGATTGTATTCTGTACGTAAGATTTATTTCATCTTGAAATATGACCCTGGACATTGATTATCAAAATGTTCACATGAAAATCATATCGCAAAAATAAAACAAACAACTTCTATACTTGTGTCAGTTTATTACCGTAACGTATCGAATTGTTCTAGAAGCTTTTTTCATCAATTGATCAATTAATTTGATTACCATCACACTGACACCGTCTTTGACTGTACGCAGAGATACGTGTTCAATTTGTTTACTCACTTCGACGAACAGCGCTACCCAAAACTGTACACTTCTGCTCCTACACTGTGGTTCTATTGGACGGAAAGATTTGTACAAACGTGTTTTGAACAAAAATAAAATGACTACTGTACTGGTTACGAATATCCAATGAAAACCAAAACAGATTGAAATCCAGACACACATATTTTTAAAACCTAGAACGTTTTCTTGTGTCGTACAGTTATAACATCTCACATGCGCAAATCACACACTGTAACAAATTTTGCAGTGAGAGCATGGACTTAAGATTATAGAGCAGAATATATGTGTGTGTGTGTGTGTGTGTGTGTGTGTGTGTGTGTGTGTGTGTGTCAAACGACCGTGTAGTGAGCGACCAGCGTGCTAGGTTCCGTTCATCATCGAAAGCAAGATTTTTGTGTTGCTTAGATGGCCGGATGGTTAGCGCGGTGGCCGCTCACTGCTAGGAGAGTGTGTTCCTTAGGTCTTCAAGCCCCGGTGAATTTCCCTGTGCTTTATGTATATCTATATCATTCACTATGGGCAGGTATATGTCAATTTAAGAGTTATTGCAATGTTTGTGCTTGTTATATGTATATATCTATGCAATGTGTATCGTTCCTATCCTCTCAAATTGTCGTTTAACTGTATTCCACCTGTATCTCAAACGACCGTGTAGTGAGCGACCAGCGCGCTAGGTTCCGTTCGTCATCGAAAGCAAGACTTTTGTCTTGCCTAGATGGCCGAGTGGTTAGCGCGGTGGCCGCTCACTGCTAGGAGAGTGGGTTCCTGAGGTCGTGCGTTCAAGCCCCAGCCGGGGCGGAGGTGGAGCTCCAATATAGTGAATTTCCCTGTGCTTTATATATATATATATATATACACACACACACTTTATTCTTTTGAAGTTTTTAAAGACCAGCATCCATGTAAAAATAAACAAAATGATAAAAATATGAGTAAATGCATATTTAATTGGATAACTCGATATTTATGTAAGGTTGGAGCTAAAGAACAACAGCTTCAAGATGCTGTCCGGAATCAAGGCCAACTTCTGTTAGCAGTCCAGAGGGTGAATACCCAGCTTGACAGGATACAGCTCAGTATTACAGAAGAATTTAATAGTACTGAGAGTTGTATCGAAGATTTTCAGGTTTGTTAGTTTTTCAGTTTCTGTACTAGTAAATTAAATTCATTTTATTTGAATATTTATCTTGATATGACATATAATTGATTTGAGGAAAAATTATGATTATAAGTGCTCTATCATATGGATTGTCACCACTATATAAACTTTAAAAAAAAATTTACTTATCTTTATATTATCTCTGAAGTTCTACAACTAGCTGATATTATATCTAATTGATGTAATGTCATTCTGTCAGATTCTGGACTCGTCTTCCATTATTCTCGCGGTAATGGGCGAACTTTAAACTGACTATATTTCCTTTCCTTTCTAAACTTTCCATTCTAAACTATAATCTATTACTTAAAGTGATTGCTCTTGCGGTATGTATACCATGGTATAGTATTAATGTATATTTGTTTAACATGGGTTTTTTTAAGTCAACGAGAACGCATGGTCGACATTCTTCGAGGAAATACGAGACATTTTTATGACGCAAAAGAATAATGACATACGCTTGTATTGCTTCTACAGAAACGTTTCTTTCTTTCTCTGGGTCCGTTGGCGTCGGCATCCTAACCTGGTTGAAGTTTATGGAGCAGGTCCTATATCTAAGTTATTACTTGTCCTGTCTTCACCAAACGCGCATGAATGCTGGAATTGGACCTACTTATGGACATAAAAAAATGAATGCTGAATCTGGACCATGAATTTCAGATGTTGGAGGGGGTTAAGGTTTTTGGAACAGGTTAAATATTTTGGAGCAGGTGCCCTTTGATGACCATATCTAAGGTATTATTGGTCCTAACTCCACCGAACTTGCATGGACCCCTGTGCATCTTATGATCCTTATGCACTTGAAAGGCGTGGATGATGAGTCTGAGCAATATCAGGCCAGAGCTTTGGGATGCTGGAGGAGGTTAAGGTTTTTGGAGCAGGTCACGTGTTTGTAATTAATAGTACTTACTTATTCAAACTTGCATGGTTGATTTTAGGTAGGTTGCGGGTTTCGTCATCTGTACGCAATTTAGACAACTCGATAGGCCGTTTTGTGCACATTCGTTAAGACGTCATAACAGAGACATCCCAAGATTTCCCGCTTCACACACACTCTCTCTCTCTCTCTAGGGCCAAATGCTCGGTGTGATAATAAAGTAATCATATAAAGGATGAATAACTATGGTGTAAATACGAGTAGTAATTCATATTCTTCATGTACGAATCACAAGTCAGAAATGCAGGTTGAAAGCAATACATCTTAATTAGGAAGATGATCAGAAAGAATCGGAGCGTAATTTTTCAGTCAATGTGAAAGTTCAAACTGTACATAAAAACTAATTAAAATGACAGTGCTGTAAGTCTCTGGCTTGAGAGAGAGAGAGAGAGAGAGAGAGAGAGAGAGAGAGAGAGAGAGAGAGAGAGAGATACTATATAGTATACTCTTATATAGTATATAAGTATAGTATGTAGTATATAGTATAATATATACTCTTATATAGTATATTACAATTAGTAGACATTTTCTTTGCACCAATCGCCTTTGCAAAGATGCACAAAAATTAGTACAATGTTGTTCGAAGAAACCTTTGGGGGGGGGGGGGGAAAAGTTAGGTAACAGATGTCTGGACTATATTATTTTAGGAAAAAGACATATCAACAACTGTGATTTAAATCCAATGAAGTGATGTTGCTGTAGAAATAATCGAAATGGTACCGATATGTTTACACATTCAATACGATGAACACAATAAATTACATTTTTGAGCAAGCATCGTTAAATAGTTTACAAGATAGCTATGCGATCAAAAACAATCGATACAAATCCTATATAGTAGTTCCAGACAATCCCTGAACAATTGATAAAATATGACTAACTAAGCCCTAAGAGCCAAGAGTCTTATGGCCAAGATATTTTCATCCAATCTAAGACTAAAAATACATGTTTTAGCCTAATAAGGCTTTATGTATTATTAGGAATATAATAACACAACATATCGATAGTATATCAATTAACTTTAATGTATATGGCTCGAGAGCAATTGTATTTCATAAAGAAATCATCGTGAAACAAACTCTTATGTATATTGAAATCATTTGTCCATTTTTACTAAGGGTCTATACATTTAACATTGTATCATGGCCAGATGTTAATTTTGTATGACGTCACAAGTATGACGCAGCTGCGACGGAAGACCTAGTCGTTGCTTTGCAATGAGCTCGTTTCTAGTTACTTGTCCTATCTTCACTAAACTTGTATGGATGATGCATCTGGACCTATTTATGGACTTGAAAGACTTGGATGCTGAATCAGGGCCATACATTTTAGATGCCTGAGGAGGTTAAGATTTTGGAGCATGTGCCCTTTGAACTGGTCCTATCTTCACTAAACTTGCATGGATGGTGCATTTTGGGATTCATTCTATGTACTTGACAGGCTTGGATGCTGAATCTGATCTATAGGTTTTAGATGCTACAGGAGAGTAAGGTTTTTAGAGCAGGTTAAAATTTTGGAGCAGGTGCCCTTTAATGACCATATCTAAGTTAATACACATGTATTTGTTCTACCTGTACCAAACTTGGTTGAGTGATGCATCTTGTAATAATGATACACTCGACAGGCTTGGTTTCTGAATTTGAGCAATTGGTTTTGGATGCTGGAGGAGGTCAAGGCTTTTGGACGTCACTTGTTTAGGTAAATAATGGTTTTTACGTATTCAAACTTGCATGGTTGTTTAAACTATGTAAATGAATCACAGAGCTAGATTCGGATTGGGATTCTCAAAGTGATCTTGATTATCAAGACGCTAAGGCAGGTGCAAGATTTTAAAACAACTCAAATTTGGAGCTTGTTACATAATGAAGTAAACTCTGTTCATATCCAATTAAACTTGCACAATAAATATAACTATTAAAGTGTAATATTGAGATAGCTTTACATGCAGAACTTGATATTGATTATCTGGATGCTGAAGCAGGTGTGAGTTATTTAAGTAGCTCGAAGCAGGATTAAAAGGTTTAAATGGTGGAAGAAATTGCTGTCCTGACCAATTTTCATGGTTATAAAAGATAAGGCAAGATTCAGATACAGAGCCAGAACTTCATTATCAAGGATGCTAAGAACACCCAGTCTTCCCTCACCTAAACTTGTTGATGTGATTCCCATTCCTATTACATTGCATTATATGAACAGTGACTAATTGTTTTTTAAACACAATACCTCCTGCAATATAATATTTTATTGTATCATGATACGAAATTGTATTATATGATATTGGTCCATAATATGATATTGTATGATAGAATATTGTTTGATATATTATACAATGTTGAATTGTATGATGTTTGATTGTTTGTATCATATAATATGATACAATATTTTATGATATGATGTTGTATGATATAATACAATATTGTATGATATTATATTGTATCATATGATACAAGATTGTATCATATCTTACAATATCTTGGTTCCTGCAAATTTGTATCGAAATCATTGGCTAACAGCAGTCAAATGGTCTATGTATATTTTATACACAATCAGTACAACATTATTTCCCTCTTTGAGCATTTTGACGTCATTCTTAGAGTATTATGACGTCAGGCGTTGTACCAAAACTGAAACTTATAACTTTGTTATAAAATGCTAAAGAGGTATAGAGCACTTAGTATTTGATTTCACCTACAATATAGTGCTTTTGCAATCATCAGACATATGCATTTTCAATATCGTATAATATTTAGTTAAGAGATGTTCAAAAAAGGCGAATAAGACAATTAACATGCTGAAAGAGTCTTAATTATATCTAACGACATCGTTAAAATTTTCAAATTTTAATAAGGTTATATAGGAAAATAGTATGCAATAAAAAGTTCGATATTTGACTATTTGAACTACTTTAAACGAAGGAAATCCGATAAAAGTACTCGTTTACTTTGAATTAAGTTTGGTTTAACGTAGTTTTTGTACTTAGGATAGACAAATATTTCAACTAGTGACGTTTCTAAAACAATCATGTATATAGCAACATATATTAAAAAAGATATCCTTTGAAAGTATATATGCGTGATCCAGTGGTAGCGTTAGGTTCTATTGATTTTTTGGTTGCTGAATCGATTCCATCAAGGAGTAAATAGTTTTTAGGTCACATGAGTCATTTAGATGACCTATTGCAGTAGGTCTTAGTACGTTGTAGTGTATCTGTTAACAATTTTACATTTTTAGCTTCTTCTCAAAAACTACAAGGCCAATTGTTACCATTTTTGATGTGAAGCGTCTCTAGAATGAGAGGAATCTAAATTATGAAATTATGACCATATTGCAGTAGGTCTTAGTACGTTGTAGTGCATCTGTTAACACACTCATGGAGTAATCAACGGGCAAAATGTATGCAAAAAGAGCCCAACTTAATGAATCACTATAATGTCCATTAAGCCCTCTACCAAAGTTGTGAAATTCAAATCAATGTAACAAAATTGTGAAGTCAGGGGTTCAGACCCCAGGGTGGGGCCAATATAGCCATATAGTGAAAATGTATTAAATCTTAGAAAATCGTCTTCTCTACTCTCATACTGGTATATATTTAATAAAACTAAATGCATGGTTATGATGTCCATGAATATACCAAAATTGGGAAATTCATATGTAATGGAAGTTCTTTTTAGATTCTGTGGTGATGATAGCAAAAAGGGCAAACAGTAAAATTAACAAAACAAAATTAATTTATTTAACCAAAACAGAAATTAAAACGATAGAATATGAAGATACTCTCACTCACTAACACACACCCTCACTTTTACTAAGAAAGAAAATATTACTTTAAATTTTAAATCAAATAACACTGACAATGAAACAATAATAAATAAACTTTTAACACATTCAATTGTCAGTATCTATATTAAACAAATAAATGCTTTAATCAGCTAAATATAGCTATAACAGTATGTAAAAGGAATAAACCAACAAATCAAAATTACCAATACTGTTATATGTAATTTCACAGGAAAAGTAAATTGGAATGTTATCTGTAATCGAACAATCAACTTTTATCACTAGCGTATCTAATATATCATTTAATCATTAATCATCCTAAAATAGTCACCACTAGGCCTCCATAGCACACAAAACCCGTAAACAAAATGTCCCGTCTCCAGTCCCGGTCTCTCACAGGAAGATAATCCACACAGGGGCCTCCTGACCATAAACGTTCATAAAACTCGAGCTCCCGTACGTCCCACTTGCGTCACGCCCTGCTCCGTTAATGTTTCCCGGTCCCAGTCCTGACCCACATATGCTACGCTAAGCCTTCAACTGACGTTCACCATTGACACATCGACACACGATATAACTCTCCCTGCACTGAAACAATAATTACCTATTCTAAACCTATAGACATTCATTTATACAACGAAAACAAATGACCACACCCCCGAAAATTTAAAATGAAACTGACAAAATATATAAAAAAAAAAAACCTACCGGCTGGAGAAAAGCGCAAATGCCCAAACAGATTTACAGTATTTCTGGCTACCAGTCTACCAGACTAACTTCTGGAATTCGCCATAGATTACAAACTGGAGGACAAATTCATCAATGTGGCCACACACTTGACAAGCAGCCACGACTCTCTAACTGACCAAACCGGTTATGCTAAAAATAGACCTACCACGAACACTCTCGATTGGAAAATATGGAACACAACTTAGTCCAAAATTACAACTATTTACACAAACAAATTCAAAACTGAAATAAACTGAATTCAACTTCATCACATCATAACCTTTAGGTCAGGGGTCCAGGCCCTAGGGCGATGGTAATACAGTAAAAATAATTTTTTTTTTTTTAGAAAATTCTGTATTCCCATATATATTTAAGAAAAAATTAATGTATGGTTATTATGTACCTGAAGTCCTCTACCTAAATTGTAAAATACATGACCCCTGTCTCCAGGGTTCAGGCGGTAGGGTGGGGCCAATATGACCATATAGTGAAAATGTGTGTAATCCACTAAATCAGCTTCTATACTCCCATACATATTTGAACAAACTAAATGCATGGTTATGATGACCATGAAGCCCTCTGTCCAAATTGTGAATTTTGTGGTCACTGGGTTAGGGGTTCAGGCCTTAGGACAGGGCCAATATGGCCATATAGTGAATATGTAACAAAATCTTTAAAAAAGTCTCTACAGTGAGTGAGTCCCTACCATATATATTTGAGGAAAAACTGAATACATTGAGATAAAAAATATCTTGATGTTTCGTTCTTTTCTTTGTTCTTTCTCTTTTCTTCAAAATATTTTGATCAGACATGTAGAACATGTTTTGTTGTTGAATAACTAAGTCAAGGTCTTATACTGACCTTTTACTAATTGGACGGAAACCTCCTCGTTGCTTTCAACAAGATCATGTCTAGATATCTTGATATCTATGATTTTAAAAAAATCTGTAAAATTTTTACATTTTCGACTTTCCAGAACCACTGGGCCAATTTTCAACCAAACTTGGAACAAAGCATCAGTAGCTGAAGGAAATTCAAGCTTGTTACAATGAAGGGTTATGTTACTTTTAAGGGGAGATAATTAGGAAATATTGAAAATTTGTTGGTATTTTCAAAAAAAATCTTTTTCTCAAAAACCATTTAGCCAGGATAAATAAAACTTGTAAGAAAGCATCTCCAAGTACTGTTTATTCAAGTTTGTTCAAATCATGAATCCCGGTGGTAGGGTTGGGCAACAATGGGTAGTCGAATTTTTACATAGAAATATATAGAGAAAAATTCAAAAATCTTCTTAAAAACCATTTGGCCAAAGAAGCTGTAACTTGAGTCAAGCTTCCTCAGGTAGTGTAGATTCAAACTTGTTCAAATCATGATCCAACGGGGTAGGGTTGGGTCACAATGGGAGGTTAAATTTTTTTTACATAGGAATATATAGAGAAAAATTTAAAAACTTTTTCTCTAAAACCACTTTGCCAGAAAAGCTGTAACTTGTGTGGAAGCATCCTTAGGTAGTGTAAATTCAAAATTGTTCAAATCATGGTGTCCGGGGTTAGGGTGGGGCCACAATGGGGGCTCAACTTTTTTAACATTGGAATGTATAGAGAAGAATTTGAAAATCTTCTCAAAAACCATTTGGCCAAGTTTTGTTCAAATCATGATCCCCTGGGATAGGGTGGTGGCACAGCGGGGGGGGGGGGGGGGGGGGGGGGGGGAGTTACATATTTTTACATAGGAATATATTGAGAAAAAAATATCTAAAAATCTTCTTCTCCAAAACCAAAATCAATAAAGCTGCAACTTTAGTGAAGGAAACCTCATATATTGTAGATTGAAGTTTGTCAATATCTTGATCGTCATGGGTAGGTTGGATCTACATTTGGTAGGGGCGATCAATAGGCATGTAGAGAATTTTTTTTATCTTAAAAACCATTTGCCTAGGAAAGCTGTGTTAGTTAGTTTATATTCAAGTTTGTCAAAATAATAATCTTCGGGGGTAGGGCCCATATAAGGGGTCCAATTTTTCCTAGGAACTATTTTTAAATTATTCTTAAAAACTCGAATGTTATAATATATGGTTTTTACTTATGTGAAGGCATCTTGACATATAGTTGATTCTTAATCGTTTAGACAATGGCCCCTGAACAATTCTTGGGCCCCACAAGGGGTTCAAGGTTTGATGTATGTTTATATGTTTAAGATCTTCTTGAGAACTGCAATGCTCAATATGTGATATTACAGTGATATTTTCTTGTTTTAAAAGGGGCTTTAGGGTCCTCCACACCTTTGGGGAAAGTTCTGTATACAAGCCAAAACTTCTAAATTACTTAAAGATCTGGATTTCTAGTTTGACTTGACAAAAAAAAATATAAAAGTTTCTATTTTGGGGAAAAAAAACAACTTTAAAAATGTTACCGCTATTCATAAAAACGAAATTCCCTGCAATATTCGAACTCGGGATCTGCAGCTTTACCCATTGCACTACAGAGATAGACATCAATATTTGGCGATAAAAACTGTTTCATAATGGGTTAAATTCGCCATGACGTACTGCCATAAAAAGTAGAAGTCACGGGGTGTCGAGGATCTTTAAAAATAAACATGAGAATATCTGAAGAAAAATTTTGAAAATCTTTTTATACAGGATCTATTTCTACTACATTGTCGATATTTTGTATATTACTCCATAAAGCTAGTTTTTTTATGGTTATTGTTGCTCAGGTGGGCGATGTGGTCCATGGGCCTCTTGTTTTTATTATAATTGATATTTTATTTATTTTTCTCTATTACATTGTATTCTATAACCTTTTAACTTTTTTGTAGAAAAGTTTGCGTGATTTTTATGGTCTGAAGAGTGAAATTGTAAAACTGAGAGAACAAGGTATGAAGCTAGTAGATCCTTCACAACCAGATAGTTTCAAAACAATGCAGTCAGCCTTCACAATGCTCAATGACAGAGTTGAAAACCTGCAAGTTTTTGCTGAGATGAGAAGCACCCATATAAAGGTAAGGGTTGTTAAAAGGTTCAATGTCACAATTTTATAAGAATAGTTTGGAATTTTACTTCCATCTTTAGCTTTATACATACACATTTTCATGGGAGCTTATTGACCGATTTAAAACATGATATTAAAGTTGCGCTGGCAATTCTGCATCTGATGACATCTTTGTCGAATTGATTGGATGAAATTTAATTTTTTTCAAAAATTCTTAACTCATTCAAATCGTGTTAAAAGACCTTATACCGATTTCAAAATATGATATCTAAGATGCTCCTGCATTTCTGCGTCTGATGACATCTTTGTCGAGTTGATTGAATAAAATTTAAATTAAAAAAAAATTTCAAACTCATTTAAAAAGTGTTAAAATTATAACCCTTCCGACTTATGGATCCACTTGAGGTTCAGCTCAAACTTAGCAATCACCAAGTCCAATTGTTGATTATCAAACAGTTTATTAACAAGCGTGATCGTATAGTCAAAGTTACAACATCAATTAAAAGCAGCCCAAATCAAAGATCTCAAATTCAAAATCTAAATCAAAATCTCTAATTTCACATCCAAATAAAAATTCTAAGTCCAAAAATTAAATATCTCTTTATATCCAAAATCAAGATTATAAGGCCAAAAATTAAAGATCTGCTTAACATCATTTTACATGGGTATATATAACATATTACTTATGATGGACAGTTCCGCCCATTTACGATGATCATGAGTGAACATTTAGTGTTCAAATTCCAGAGTTATATTTTATTTCTAAATAAAGTAACAGAACTGTCAGAACTGTCTATCAAAGAGTATGGATGCAGGATTTGAGTCTCCGAGTCCCGAGTCTCTGAGTTACCCCACTTGGGTTTGAGGCATCACTTACTCATAATACATTCATTCATACATGGCTAAAAGGTTACAAAGGTTATATAGAAAATGCAATACATGACTCAATATAGAGTACCAGAGCTATCGATGCAGACACAGAATCGCCAAATATAACACTTATTTAATAACTCTCAATTTGGATATTATTATGCCCGTATTATGCACCTGGTTTCATAACATCATTTAGGAATACTACGCAGTGCTACAAGAGTAACAGAGTGCATTCTGTTAGTTATCATTACCACGATTCATTGCGCAGTATCTATGTATACATAAGTATCATAGTGACCAATTTGTAATACTAACAATTCAAGATCATAGCATGGCTATCCGTTTACAAAATGTTCTTAGACCGATTTCAAAATGTGATATCTGTGATGCTCTTGCAATTCTGCGTCAGGTATTAACTTGTTATACCCCCGCAAACGAAGTTTAGGGGGTATATTGGTTTCACCCTGTCCGTCTGTCTGTCTGTCCATGTGTCCGTCTGTCTGTAGACGCAATTTTGTCCCCCCTATAGAATTTTTTACTACTGCATGGAACAGTCTGAAAATTTGTACATATGTTGAACACCATCTGAAGATGTGCACCTGCCATTTTTATTAAGATCAGACAAGATTTAATGATTTTATGACAGTTTTCATTTTCTTTATTCTATATATTGTACACTGATGTTGAAAAGTAAGGGAGGTAATCCTTACAGGTTTTATTAATTAATTAATTCTAGTAAAATATACTTATATAAATACATCCAGATAGAGGTTTATTGTCTTTATTTCTTATAAACTAAATTTATTTTTTAGAAGTACATATTCTATCAATTGACAATGCAAAATTTTTGTATGTCAATGAAAATTCTTAGAAGCTAATAAGAACATCAAAGACAGGTAACGCTAAATTCATTTGTCCCAAGGGGCCGATTATCTGAGCCATGCTTAAGATGGAGCATGTGTTTAGGGAAAATTGATAATCTCTAAAATGGGCGGTGGTTTTGGGGTTATTTTAATATTGTTTCATGTAAACCAAAAGTTTCTATCATTATAAGGAAAGAAATATTATCATTATTATTAAAGAAGTTAACTGTTTTTAGAAGCTGTTTACATTTATTAGTCAAGTAAATTGATGAAGTGACCCTATAGGGCATTAATGTAAATGAAATTCAAAACTATTGATATGAAGGTACATGTAGTGTTTGGCAATTTTAAAATTGTTTGTAATATTAATTTTTTTTTTAAACATATTTTTACATAGTATGCTAAATATGATAATGTTTTGGGAGTTTATCCAATTTAACAAGCTCATCAAAGAAAATCATAGTCCTATGGGATCAGTTTTCTGATATGGAGTTGCATTGTACCATAGGAGAAAATGAGGAAAATTTGAAACAACTAATTGCATCTGTCAAGACTAGATTATAAAGATATTCAAAGTTTTATCAACAGAAGAGCATTGCTTGGCTATTTTCATTTACTGCAAAGGGAGGGGTTATTGTCACTTTGTTGTTTTTTCATTAAAACAATTAAAGAAAAAAAATATCATAAGATACATAAATTTGTAAATGCATTAGGGTTATACATATGTATTTACAGTGAAGTTCTGACAATTTTGATTTTTTGTTAACTAAATTTTTTTTTACAATTCTAAAATTTTTTTTAATCTATGTGTCGCAAACCTTTATTATTCAATTCTATTATATGTCCCATTTGAAATTAGCCTTGCGGGGGTATAAGTTCCATTGGGACAGTTCTAGTTCGAATTGATTAAATGAAATTTAAATATATCAAAAAATTTAAACTGATTTGAATCGTTTCAGAAGGACCTCAGGCTGAATTTAATATATGGATCTGTGATGCTCTTGCAATTCTGCGCCTGATGACATCTTTTTTCGAATTAATTGGATGAAATTTAAATTTTTAAAAATTTTTAAACTCAATTTAATCTAGTTAAAAAGACCTTAGATCGATTTTAAAACATGATATTTTTGTTGCTCTTACAATTCTGCTTTGTTGACACATTTCTCGAATTGATTGGATGAAATATAATTTTTTTCAAAATTTAAACTCATTTAAGGAAGTTGGCACCATTTTCATGGATGGTAGATGAAAGATTGTAGGTGTGTCATTAGGCATTTCATAATTGTCTGGTTTAAAAAGCGATGAAGGTCGCGTGGACACGAAAATTGATATATAAAAAACGTTGTGATTTTCCATGGATTTCTTCGATTATCTCTTTTCTCGAAAATATTTTGATAAAACATGTAATGCAAATAAAGTTTATATTTGCAAGAGCTTTCATTTGATATCAAGAATTAGGGACTGAATGTATTACGTAAGAAAGGGTTTGAAGGGCAAGAAGTGTGTCAACAAACGCAGAATTGTAAGAGCAACAAAAATATCATGTTTTAAATCGGTCTAAGGTCATTTTAACTCGATTAAATCAAAAAAAAAAAAATAAAAAAAATAATGAAAAAATAGAATGATTTCACCATGAATTACGTAAGAAAGGGTTCGACGGTCAAGAAGTATAAAACTTTGATCACTTATATCTAAAAAAAAAAAAAAAAGATATATTTTGAAAAGCAATATAGAAGAAAAGATAAACGCCGTTCTTACAATTATGTACCCATACAACATATTACTTTTCTCTTGTGTTACGTAATTAGGGGTTTTAAGGGGCTAGCATATTCGCTAGCCAAGGGTGACAATCCATTTCTATACTCTTCACCTTTGGCTAGCGAAGATGAGGGGCTAGTAAATGTTGATCTATCCAACAAGAAGAAAGAAAAAATCAAAAGACCCTTTCTTTGATGTCAAGAAAAAGAGACTTGGCCTCAAATTTAGGGCCAATGGGGGCCAATGGGGGCCAATGATTTCATCACTAGCTCTTTTTTGATACTAAATAATATCTGACCCTTCGAATGAAGACTGTGCCCCAATTTCCAGATCATGTTGGTTGCGAATATCATAGTCAAGGTTTTATTTCACATACTGAAAATCGGATGAAGGACCTCCTCGTTACCATCCTGGACTTTTCAGGCATTTTTAATCGATTTTCTTGCGTTTTGTTTTCTTCAGGAATAAGATATTTGTGAATGTCTATCCGTTTACCCTTTTCATTTAAAAAAATACCTTCGTTTTTGAATTATCTCCCTTTTTCTTGCATTTTCGATCATAATTTTGTCCACGAGTGTTCTCAGAAATCGTTTATACTAGAGATTTGAAAATTTTATGCAAGATAGAGTGATAATCGTAAATATGCACTCATGTTTTAGATTTAACTAGAAATCATTTTCCTTGAAGCTCGCCTGGACCTGAAAATTTTGATGTCCACTCTTTTTAGCTCACTTGAACCAAAGGTTCAAGTGAGCTTTTCTGATCGCCTGTTGTCCGTCCGTCCGTTCGTCCGTCCGTCTGTATGCCTGTCTCTGTCTGTCCGTCCGTCCGTCTGTCTGTCTGTCCGTCTGTATACTTTTTAGACTTATGACTTCTTCTCTAGAACCACTGGGCTACATTTAACCTGGTACAAAGCATCGTAATGGGAAGGGGATTCTTAATCGTTAAAATAAAGGGCATAACCGTTTTTAAAAGGGAGATAATTATGAAACAGTGAAAATAGGGTGGGTGTGTTAAAAATTCTTCTTCTCAAGAACCACTGCACCAGAAATCCAATATTTACACCATAGCTTGTATATATAGTACAGATTCTAAATTG
>WFKH01006014.1:33958086-34004570 GCA_016163765.1 Magallana hongkongensis
TCTCTCTCTCTCTCTCTCTCTCTCTCTCTCTCTCTCTCTCTCTCTCTCCTGTCCGACAATCTGTACCAACGTTGGTATAAAGTTAACACAACTTTACCATGGCACCATGCACCTTGTAATAGTTGGATCTTTTTTTTTTAGCGCGGTAGGTCTAACTACCGGTTAGCCTTACGTTGTATCCCGCATCAAATTTTATATACAAATGATTTTTTTTTTACATTTGATTAGCAGCATATGGCAAAACATATTGAATTAAAACATTAAGATGTTTTACGTCTAAAAATTGAACATAAAAAACGTGACATTCCGAGTCATTCGCAAACATCCAATTTCAATTCCACCCCTTCCTATTTGTACAACACAATTTTATGTGTAACAAATAAAGCCCCATATTACACTTTTTTTTAAATTATGACAATTTTTCTAATCATAATTTTTTGTTAACATTAAAAAAATTAAATATAACAGACCCATTTAATACTTCAAAATTAATATCAGTCTATATAAACTTTACAGTGTATCAAGGTAGCTTAATTAATTAATAGTGAAAAATGACATAAAAGAAAAAAGATCAGGTAAAATTTCATTTAATAAAGGTAAGAACAATGGGGTCAGTACTTATCAGTACTTGTAAGTACTTCTCTAAGTTTTTCAGTACCGTCAGTAAAAAGTGTCAGTACTTCTCTAAGTTTATCAATACTGTCTAAGTTTGTCAGTACTTTTCTAAGTTTCTCAGTACCGTCAGTATAAACGTCAGTACTTTTCTAAGTTTATCAGTAATGCCAGTACGTTGTCAGTAAATGTCTAAGTTTATCAGTAAAAAATGGGAATGTCAGTACTTTTTTGACTTAGTAGTGAGACCCAAAGAGATGTTCAAATTTTAACATAAATATATATGGGCAAAATGTTTCAAAATCTTCTTTTCAAAAACTAAAATGCTACAATCGTTGAGATTACTATACAAGCATCCTAAGATAGTGTAGATTTTAAAATGTTAAAACCATGACCCAAGGACCAGTACTGGAGTCCCAAGAGGGGTTTAAAGTTTAACATAGAAGTATTTAGGGAAAATGTTTAAAAATCTTCTTCTCAAGAACTACAATGCTTCAATTTGTGACATTACTTTGCAAGCATTCTCAAATAATGTGGATTCTAAATTGCTAAAACCGTGACCCCCCGGACTAATACTAGGGCCCCAAGAGATGTTCAAAGTTTAAAATAGAAATATAAAGGGAAAATGTTTAAAAATCTTTTTCTCAAGAACTACAATGCTACAATTAGTGAGATTACTATACAAGAATCCTCAAATAGTGTAGATCTAAATTGTTAAAACCATGATCCCCAGATGAAAACCGGTACCCCGATAGGTGTTCTAATTTCAAAATTCAAATATACTGGTATATAGAAATTTTGAATACAATTTGTGAGATAATTATACAAGCATTCTAAGATAGTGTACTAGTAGATTCTAAATTGTTAAAACCTGAGCCCCATGCAGACCAAAACTGGGTCCTCAAGATGGGTTAAAAGTTCAACATAGAAGTATATAGGAAAAATGTTCGAAAATTTTCTTCTCAAGAAATACAATGCTACGTTTAGTTACGATATTTAACTTTGTATAAGCATCCTCATATCTTCATATCCTCATATCAAGGTCACATTGACCTTCTTTCACTTTTTATAATTATGTATAGTTCATTTTACAATTTTTTATCTTTAATATGTTGAGGCTTAGGATAAGATTGGCCAATTGATGCATCTTTGATATTAAGATATCTAAGATATCTTAAATACGATGTCCAAAAAGTAGTCTTCTTTCTATATGTTGTTTCATATATTGTCAAATCTTGGAATATAAGAGAGTTTTTAATACTTTTAAAAAGTTTCATATTTAAACAGCTACAAGAATTATTGTTCAGGTGAGCGATGTGGCCCATGGGCCTCACAATTTACAGGGTGTTTTTTTCGTAATTAGAGATTTGATCACAAATATCTTTATTGTGATAAATATTTTGTTAACACATGTAGAACAAAAAAAACTTCATAAAATCCAAGAGTTTTCATTAGCATTAGGAATAAGCATTAGCATTTAGCATTAGGAATTCTTTTTCAAAAACAAATGTCAGAGAAAGGTCTGAAATCTTCTTATAACTTTTAACAATGAAATATTTTGTTATATGTTATTATTAAAGTCAAAGTCTTATTTTACATACTGAAACTCAGACCGAGTCCTCCTCGATGCTCGCAATGAGATCGTGTCTAGTTCTTATTGTTCTTTCTTATTAACTCTGAGCTTGTCCATTGCATTTCTCAAAGACGATTAAATTTAATTATACAAAACTCTAGAATATCATAGACCTATATATCTAGTTTAGCATACTGAATTCATTTTTAGCTCACCTGAGCCAAACCACTGACCAATTTCAACCAAACTTGGCACAAAGCATCCCTGGGCCAAGGGGATTCAAGTTTAAAAACGACCATGCCCTTCTTAAAGGGGGAAATAATTAGGAAATAATGAAAATTAATTGATATTTAAACAAAATCTTCTCAAATACCATTTAACCAATGGCGTTGAAACTTATAAGGAAGATTTCTAGGTAGTGTAGATTCAAATTTGTTCAAATCATGATCCCAGAGGAGTAAATTTAGACCCCAATGGGGATGAAAATTTTACATAGGAAGTTGTAAGGGACAATCTTAAAAAACATTGTTACCAAAATTTATTAGGCCAAAAAAGGTTGAAACCTATGTGGAATCATCCTCAGGTAGTTTAAATTCAAGTTTGTTCAAATCATGATCCCCGAGAGTAGGGTGGGGACTACAACAGGGGGATACATAGGAACACATATAGTGAAATTTAAAAAAAAACCACACCTTCTTCTGGAAAACCGTTTGTCCAGAAAAGTTGAAATTCATGTTAAAGTATCTTCAGATAGTGTAGATTCGGGTTTGTTCAAATCATGATCCCAAGGAATAGGGTGGGGCTAAATTGATTGTTAAAATTTACATAGGAATTTGTAAGGGAAATCTTTTTAAAATTCTACTTAAAACCATTTGGCCAGAAAAGTTAAAACTTATGTGGAATCATCCTTAGGTAGTCTAGATTCAAGTTTGTTCAAATCATTTTCCCTAAAGTAGGGTTGGGCCACAATGGGGGGGGGGGGGGTATTCAAATATTTACATAGGAACACAACAGATAAGGTACGCTTCAAGATTAATATGGGTTGTTAAGTATATGTTGAACTCACTCCCACTGCACACGGCAGCAGTTTGAACTATATCAGATGTTCTAGCTTAGTTAACATTCCAGGCCTTTCCTCAGTATCGTATTTACGATTCATTATTCATTATACTAAAGTGTTCATATCAGATCTGCTCTTAACTTTTAGAAGTACTTAACACTGTGCCGGATAATTGTGCCAGTGCCAAGGTGGCATTTTTGCACCCGCTTAAGATGCAGTTTCGGAAAAATCCATATATACCAAATGATAGACCATTGTCTAAAGAGTATATAACCACTTTTGTTTTTGGTGTGTTTCACCTGACAGGTGAGATATTTACCTTTAAAAATTAATATCCCATAGGAAAATGACAATTCCCGTAGGAGAAACGATTCTCCTACAGGAAATATTGACAATCCTATAGGATTTTCTAAAAATCATATAGGAATTATATTTCCTATAGGAGAAAGCAATTTCCTATAGGAATTTGACTCAGACAGGTAGTTTTCCTATAGGAAATTTAAATTTTCTATCGGATTTTATCAAATCCTATCGGAATTGAATTTCCTATAGGAAATTCTTGTATTCCGATAGGAAATTTCTAATTTCCTATAGGAATACTTTTTTTCCTACGGGAAAAATTATTTTCCTGTAGGAATTTAGTTTTGAAAGGTAAATATTTCACCTGACAGGTGAGATACAATGATAACAAAGGTGGTTGTAAACTCTTTAAGCAATGGTCTATTATATGGCATATTTGAATATTTCGATACATGCAGCTTAGACGGGTGCAAAAATGCCACCTTGGCACTGGCATAATTATCCGGCACAGTGTTTCTTATTTTTCTCACCAACCAAGTCAGATAAATAAAAAGGTCAAGTGCAAATAATACAGGCTTGTAGATTATCTGCCAATGTAACTACATGTAAGTCCATAGTCAGCCTGCTTTCGCGTTAACCTGCCTCTGCATGCAGTTAGTTCTTCTTATGCCCCATATCACAGAAAATGACTTCATCTGATGGTCTGATCAATATAATTTGGGAACTTTTTGCCTAAAATTAGACATATACGGTCTCGTGTGTAGTTCACACCTTTTTAAACTAGGATTTGATCAAAAGTGGGTGTACGTATTATAACAGAGCATGTTTCTGAATTCGGAAGTATGATTGTCGATATTGTGTTATGCAAGTTGTATAAGTGTACACTAACCTTATTTTGTCAAAAATACCTTGTTCTTAATTTTATTTCGATGTATTAGAATATTTATCCAATCAGACCACTGTTCCTCGCCAGTGTATTCGCCATTACGTAACCAGCCACCTGTTGACTCAATCGTCGTCTGTTCAATGTTTGTTTAAAGATCATATGAAACGATTTTTAACACTATGATTTTCTTTCATAAATATAAAGCTTTGTATAAACGCATGTTAAAATACGTGTAGTAATATTTTTTTGCCTTTGCATTACTGAGAAATACAATGTAACAGTGAAAACACCTAAAAAAAATTCTTCACCGCTTATCGTTCTTTATGGCGTCACACAGACCTACCGATGTAAACAATGCATTAAAACTAGTGTAATTTTACAGTAGTTTATCATTTGATTTTAGTAATTTTTGCATATATGAACGTGTCTTTCTTTTCAGATGAGATCATCTGATTTCGTAGTACAGATGACTTAGTTTTAATTGGTCGTTAATGAAAAAAACTTTCGGATTTTCACCAGAGTAATATCAGGATGAAGATCCCATACTGCAGTGAAAATTCAACGAAAGAAATGCTCCAACATTAACAGCTGATTGATGAATTATCCTAATCCTTTTGAAACAGAAACATCCTTTTCTTCTTCGATACGTATCATGATTGAGCTTCATTTAAATAGAATTAAAGCATTTTAATTCATTTGATTTATTTAGTCATATGAAAACCTAAAGACACTGGCCATTGAAAATGTTTGAGGCATTGTGTATAGTTTGTATTTAATAGCTACTGTAAAGTGCCGCAAAAATATTCTTAAATTTTATTTTAAAATTAGATCTATTGAAAAATTCTAATTAATCTGGCCTATAAATTTCTGACTTATTGATTTATACATATAGAAATATCTTTAGAAAATACTGTGTGTACACGTGTATTAGAGTTTTATTAAATTAAATTGCGTAAATATAGCATTTAAGGATTTAGAAATGTACCGGTGTAATAAATCGGTTGTTTGATAAAAATAAATGTGAACGAATGTGTAGATAATCAACAGATTTTATTGAGAACAAGCATCAATAATAATAAAAGAACGAAAGAAAAAATTGCGGAAGAAAGGGAGATAGAAGGGATCTGTGAGTAAACACTGCACATACAAGTTCACGTTTCAAAATCAAAACATTTAAAGAAATTTCTCTTAGACGAAAAATAATTAAATGGTAACATATTTTTGAATTTTAAAACGAATGAGGATCGATGCATGTTGCCTGTTTAGAAAAAAACCCATTATGAATTGCATGAACGTGCAAATGGGAAAAACAATCATTATTGAACAATCGTTATTTTTGAATTTGACAATTTCATTAAAACTAATTGAAACAAAACATATACATGCATAAATTAAGGACGACAGACCCAATTCACTTCTACAATAGTGATTTTCATGAAAATTTTATATGAGTTAGAGTTATTAAAGATATATTAAAATCAATCAAAAAATAACATAAAAATCGAATTAGATTTTGAGTAGGGACCATTTCAAAAAATGTTTGTATTTCTTCTCTTTTTCATTTGAACATAATGGGGAAAAGCGTTCTTGTGAGAGAGAAAATAATTTTGAAAAAATTCTGCAATAGATTTTCTATCAAAATTGAAATATGACACTTATATGATGATTTTGAATTAATATCATTTTAAAAAGGACCATGTCATCGTCTTCGTTTTTACGGGGGCACATGCCAAATTGCGGTGTGTCGTTATTTTTCTTCAATTTTTCATAAGAAGTACTGCGCAAACTCTAAGAAAAAGTTTATGTACATTATTTCGAGGTTGATTTATGAAACAAAACAACTATCAGAGTGTGCTAAACATTTGTGTATGATAAAATACTTCAAAACTCAAGCACAGGGCGGTTTTACTCTATTTTCAATACGAGTATTGAAGCGGATCGAAATGTAAATGATTTGTTCACTGGCTCAAACTCTGTTAACTAACCTTTGTAGGTGGTTATAATTAACTTGAGTTAATATAAAACTCACTGCAGTACTTGACATCCCCTAAAGAAATTTGTGCATGTTAAATAATGTTGAAAAGCGTATTTTAGCAAGCAAGGTCAGTCACTACTTGCACTACATAAAGTGTGTATTGATGACGTTTAACAGCTATATATTGCGTCATAAGCGATTTTTCATTGAGTTTTAGTGATTGTGACGTAATATTGAGAATTCGATGTTCGTAACAATCACTCCTTTTAGGTGCGCGATATATCTACGCAAATGGAATTGGGTCCGTCGTCCTTAAAATTATATTATACTTGCATGTAGATATATGAAGAAAATAATTCGAGTTTTTAAACTGAATATGTACTCGCTATCAAATATAAACGCACACGATTTAAATTGAGAGAAAATATACTGCCGTGGTTGATTATTGTACAGTTATATAATAGTATTTTTTTTCTTTTAAAATACTGCAAAATGACATGGATATTTGTATTCACTACAGAGCTTTATAAGGCCATTTGGTCTTACTGACGTTATAAGCAAGGGAGGTAAGCCGCGTAAGTCATTATTCCTTTTCCCGATTGAGTGATTTTGATAGACTGTGGTGCTGAAATTTTACATAAAATATCCAAAACCAATGCCAGTCATTTAATAGGCACTTATGGACTCATTCCCGTATATTACTCAATATGGTCAGGATATCGTTTCATTTAAGCATTGATTGCTTATTTTTGGATGTCGTCGGTCCTATGACACACCAATGTGGTGCAGACAAATATGAATACCGCACGTTAGCGCGGTATGATAATTTGTCTGCACGCATTGGTTTGTCATAGGACTGACCACATCCAAAACTTAGCATTCAATGCTTATATTTATATTCATACTGATGTTTTTTGTATGAAATATATGTGTATCGTCGCTGTAAAGCCATTATATAAGCTCTCAGTCAGGGATACGAAACATACATGGAACAGCCATATTAACATGTTATTTAGTACGCTATCGCGGCTAAAAATATAGTGCCAGAAACTTTGTAGAGAAAAATCTTTTCAATTAAGGAGTAGATATAATTTATTGATTATTTTTCAAAAGTATATATATCAAATTGGTTATGTAAGGTTGAACGTTTCATTTAATCTTACAAAAATAAATATACTCAAAAATCGTGGTGACGTTTATATTTGTGCTCATGGCGCATGAATTAGCAAAGTGTATTCATAGGAAATTGAACGTCGCAGATTTCCAATGCAAAAATAAGGGGAAGTATACACTGAATGTAAATATATGACCTTTAACAATTTCCTATGAAGCATGCACCTATCTCGTGTCGGACTTCGTAGTTTGTTTGAGTGCAGAGAGATTAGCAATAATAATGATTTGATTTAAAACTTATTGAATTTACTTTGTGTCCAGTAATGCAATAATTGTTTTACATAGAAACTGTTAATTAAAAAATAGATCAATCATTTGTATGACTTGATAATGACGATTTATGACTAACAGATGTTTCTTCACAATGCTTATTTAACAATATAATAAAAAAATAGACTAATTATCAATTAAATAATTACTATATTTTTGTTGTTTTGGTTTAGATCCGCAAATGATATTACTTTTAAGCACAATGAATAATATTATCATCGATGAATTTTTAAAAATCTCGATTGAAAAATGTCTTCGTTTTGGGGTTGCGTATTATACACAGGAACAGCAGTCTTTCCACCATTTTTGCATCAACTTTGTGAGTGCATATTATACACAGGTGCGTGCTTTACTCGAGACATAACGGTATGTGAATTAATCCATAATCAGTGACATCACTAGCATCCATTTTGAATTCTGAGTCTTGTACTAACATCACGTTTGGTGATACTTATAATGTTTGTGATGTAAAAATGAACAATGAACAGGACACGTATCACTTGACTATCATTGCAATGATGCTTTGATGTGCTAACTCTATTATGACGTCATAATTGATTTGATTGTATATTGCTATGATGTCATTTATTCATTATGACGTCATAAGGATTTGATAGATATTTTTCCCGTACTAAACGGCTCTAAAGTAGTCTTTGTCAAAACAGAGCTGGGGAAATTTAACATTTTTAATTTTATAAATGTTAATGTACAGAATCATAAGCGCTTAATATAATCAGATATATATTCTGATAATGATCTGTTGATGATAATTGATAAATCTAAATAATGCATTACTTTTTTGATGGTTCCAAACAGAATTTGTCACAAAAGATCATAATTCCAGAATAAGGGGTAGGGGTGATTTCTATTGTAGTATATCTCTTAAATGCCGAGAAAGTTGCCATGAAAATTTTATAAATTATTAAGCACATGCTAAGGTTGATATATGATTTTTTTTTTAAAAATTCATTGACAATTTTTTATGTGCCATCACATTTTGTTCAAACTTAGAATCAAAAACTTCAAAATTTGAAGTGCTGATTTCAGCAATATATTGATAAAATTATGATATTGCTATGTAAAAATGCCAATGTAGTAAACAATTTTGAAATTCGTTTTCGTATTCAAAATTAATGAATATGATTTGCAAGTAAATTCCATCAAATAAAATAATTATTGCAGAAAATTGAAATTGTTAAAACAATTCATAATGCCAGAAAAGGGGGATAATAAATATCAAAATATCTCCCTTACAAGGTAAGAAAGTAGTCATGAAAATGATATACATGTATGTTGTAGTGGACATCATAATGTAAATGTGTTTAAAAAAGCAAACAAATTCATTGACAGATAATTTTCCACTGCAACCCCCTGTTTCCCCTTAATTTCAACATGTTCAAATATTTTCTTCTTTGATGGAAATTGATGAGTGGTGTCTGCCTTGTGGCATAGCACCTTGAAAAAATTACGCACTTTGAAAATTTTTTTCAAAGTGCGTTAAATTTTGGACCAAATCAACGCACTTTGAATAATTTTTTCAAAGTGCCTTAAATTTGGGACCAAATCAACGCACTTTGAAAAATTTTTTCAAAGTGCGTTAAATTTTGGACCAAGTTAACCCAATTTTAAAGTGCGTTATGAAGGTACATCAACATTTTTTAGTATCGAAACACTTAACGCACTTTGAAAAAATATGTATAAATCATAAATTCTGGAATTGAATTTCTAATTTGTATATGATATGATGATTTGTTAACACTAGTCGATCTAGTTTACCGTCTTTGAGAACGGGGATGAGGACGGGGGTGGGGGTTACCAAAGATACAAGTCAATTACCAATACATCATTAAATTGATCACAGGAAGAAGGTCTCCTACCCCTAATTTTTCCTTCCAATACATGATATTCAGCAACTTGGAGTAAACGTTTAAGATTGGAAAAAGAAATACTCTTTGTTGCAAAGTAATGAAGTACAGTGATCCTGAAAAAAAAACGAACTGGCCAAACAATTATTTCTCCAATGGTATGCTAAAGATTTTAAAAGTGCTTCAACATAAACCCTCTATTCAAATTCTAATCCAATAAATCACTTCATTATAACTTTAAATTACATTGACGAACAATAAATTATTATAAACTTAAAAATAGGCATTAGGGTGTGGGTTTTTTTTATCGCACTGATCTTCTAAAAGATCATATAGTTTTTGATAAACATAAGTAACGTATCCTTTTTTCACATCATGTTTGTTCACAAGCATGCACATGCAATTGAAGCCAGTTGAAATATGTAATACATTGATCTCCATTATCAATATATAAAAATCATTTTCGTTTCTGGCATAGCCCAATGTACCAGATAAGAAGTAAATGTGTTGCGTACACAAAAAAGGAAAAGGCAATTTCTAAGCGATGTATTTTATGTCATATTTAGATAATTCAATTCTCCCGAGTTGTTCTGTATGTGCAAATTGTCAATCTACGTAAGCTTATGGAAAAAGAAAAAAATTCTAATCGAAAAACTGTTTATCAGGTTAGCTGAGAATGCATTGGGTTCTTTTTTAAATATATCCCATTGAGCAAAACAAAATTTAAACAAACATTTTTTGTATATAAAAGTATCAATTATTTCGACTAAACCCTGAACAATTTTTTTTCAAAGTGCGTTAATATCGACGATATCAACGCACTTTGAAAAAAGATTTTCAAAGTGCGTAATTTTTCAAAATGCGTTGTAACACTGCCTCTACTTATATGACATCATAATCTAGACTGAGCCCGTGAAATTTAGCGTTATATGTACATTCGTTTTATATTTCTCCTTAATTGTTTGCATGGAAATCTTTGACATTTAATTTTCAATAACACATGTCAAATCTAATCACATCGTATGAACACAAGTAAACGTCATCATGCGTTTTGAATAGATTAATGATTGTAAGAATACCAGGTAAATGTAACATTCAAACTTACATAACCAATTTGATATGTACTGTTGAAAATAATTGTTAATTTAAAATCATATCTTTTCTATCTCAAGAAAGAGTTTTCCAGGCAAAGTTTCTGGCACTATTTATTTTAGCTGCGAAAGTGCACCAAATAACATGTTTTATGGCTGTTCCATCTCTTATTCATATCCCTGACAAAGAGCATATATATAATGCCTTTAAAGCATTAAAAATATATCATACAAATTAACATCAAAATGACTATAAATATAAGCACTAAATGGTTATTTTTGGATATCGTCGATCCTATAATACACAAGGCCGTGCAGACAAATTGAGTTCTGCGCATTTACATTGTAAATACATAGACAGGCGGATCCAAGTGTGCATATTGCCGATTAATCTATTGAAATTGATAGAAAAATGGATTGTGTTCATTTGCGTTGTCCTCAACACGGTGACAATGTAAACATATCATATCTTCTAGTCACTGCTACATTATAGCGATTATACACAAAATAATAACTGTAGATGCTGAATACAGATGCAGTGTTTTAGTTCACCTAAGCCGAAGGCTCAAGTGCGCGTTTCTGATTAAAGTTTGTCCGTTGTCAGTCGGCGTCGTTGTTATCGTAAACTTTTCACGTTTTCATCTTCGTCTTCATCTTCAAGTTTTCTCCAAAACCACTGGGCCAATTTCAACCAAACTATACACAAAGCATTATTGGGTGAAGGGGATTCAAATGAAAGGCCTCGTCTTCTTTAATGGGAAGATAATTTATAATTATTAAAACAAATTGGGTATTTTTTTCTTTTCTATTTTTCTATACTTCTCAAAAACCATTTGGCCAGAATAGCTGAAACTTGCGTGGAAGCATCCCCAAGTACTGTAGATTCAAGTTTGTTCAAATCAAGATCCCCGGGGGTAGGGTGGGCCACAATGGGAGGTCTAATTTTTACATTGGAAAATAAAGAAAAATCTTTTTAAAATTTCTTCTTAAAAATCATTTGGCCAGAAAAGCTGTAACTTGTGTTTAAGCATTCTCATGTAGTAGAGAATCAGTTTTGTTCAAAGCAATCCATGGTTTTTTGTTGTTGGGGGTTTTTTTTGGGGGGGGGGGGGGGGGGGGGGGGGGGGTAGAATTTATACATTTAAATAAATAGAGAAACTTTTTTCAAAATCTTATTCTCAAAAACTAAAACAACAAAAGAAGCTAAATGTTTAATTTCACACAATATGGAGAAAAATTTTGAAAATCTATTAAGTTGTATAGATATTTTATATTTGATACTCTAAGATGGCCTGAAGCTTTTCTTTTATGACTAATTATGACTATTGTCGCACAGTTGAGCGATGTGTGCCATGGACTTCTGGTTTATTTCACTTTATTTCATTGCAAGTTTTCACGAACATTATAACATTGCCATTATTGTGCATTAGTATTATATAAGTAATGCCTGTTTGGGAGGGTAACAGTTGAAATTAACACCCCTGAGAAAACCATTGTCAACCGATGAAAAGCAGAGGTTGACAATGGTTTTCGACGGGTGTCAATTTCAACTGTTACCTCCCTCCCAAACAGGCACTATTAATTTTATTATACTGAATGTCTTAATTTTAATGAAAACTTTACTGCATTTATTTTTATTATTTATTCGCATTATTTCAAACGCATAACCGACTTCTTTAGGAATGACATTAATTCCACGGCGAACCGTACGCGCCTAATTTACGCGCATTTCACAATTCGTTGTGCCCGTTGCCAAGTGTGTTGCTAACCCTGAGGGTAATAAAGTGAATTATAAACTGCGTCTAAACAAATGAGATTTCAGTATTTAACAGGAAAGTATAATAAAAGAATTTATTTTCCTCATAGAAAATAAAAGAGGAGTAGACAGTTACCATAAAAAAACTTCTTCTTTGGTTAGAGATATGCATTTAGTTTAAAAGATAATTGAAGAA
Organism: Magallana hongkongensis; assembly: GCA_016163765.1. Classification (NCBI taxonomy): domain Eukaryota; kingdom Metazoa; phylum Mollusca; class Bivalvia; order Ostreida; family Ostreidae; genus Magallana; species Magallana hongkongensis. Next base: position 33,970,844 of record WFKH01006014.1, read on the forward strand.
AAGCAAAATATGAAATTTTTTATTACTCCTACGGAATACATTTTATAAAACTATTTATTTAATATCAAATAATTTGATCTGTGGAATTGAAACCACCGTGAAAGATACCAAATACATCAAATCGTTAAATTTTGAACACCTAAAATGTAAAACATTTAAGAAATAAACTACGAGTTTTTTTAATGTTGCAGAATAACCTCCAAGGTCGAGAATGTTTTGAAATATAAAAGCCGAGGCGTTAGCCATGGAATACGGTAGCCCCGTGTTCGAGTCTGGTCTGTCGCTAATATATTCATTGTAACCTGGGTTAAGTTACTTTACTCTTCTTGTGCACTCTCTCCACCCGGGGGTTAAATTGGGTACCTGGCACACGAGACTAACTAGATATTTGAATAAAAAAGCATTAGCACTAATTTCGCAGCTTTGCTTGAATGTTTCCCACGGAGCTAATGATGCTATGGATTGTACAAGTCTCGCCAGGGGGTAAAATGTAGAAGTTGTGCGAAGCAATTTACTTTGTGAGCAAGACTTTACACCCATACCTTTACCTTTCTTTTTACCTTTTTAAATTAGATTCCATAACGATAAATTCCGGCTCCTGGTTTCACACGAGCAGGCACCTACTTCAAAATAACTGATTAATAAATATGACGATTGGTGTAAATTAGTTAAGAATTAATGAAAAGAAAATTCAAAACGTCATATTGTTTTAAATCACTGACAATTGACTTGAAATTCCCAACATTATTTTGTAAAATCAAGATCAACATTCTTTTTATTAATTCAAAAAAATATAATTCAACGTTTGTTAATCCCTCAATTATTTATCTCTTAACATGCGATATTTTTTTAAACATAGATACAGATCATATCCACAGGGAGAGTCAGTCATTGGTTTCGAAGTTATACGAGCGGCCATGGTGTGACACTATGCTTTTTCCCGAATTTTCTAATACACATACACAGTGTCAAACATGTTTTTTCCATGGTGGGTGTGGGGATACTCATGAGCTGTTCTGTATAAATAAGAAGTTTTCTAGGCCCCTGGGCCTCTTGTTATAGCTTCAAAATTAGTAGTTAAAACCGCTTATGGCTCAATATTCAAACAAGATTTCTTGTGATCCATACAAAACTCCTTTTTCTTTGATTTCTAATTAACAGTTTATATTTTTCTATAGACCCCTCAAAGAGAAGTTGAAGTTCAGGTAGCAGCATTTGAAGAAATAAAAGCACATGGGAAGCATATTGATCTTGGCATTGATGAAGAAGCTGGAGAAACAATTATTAAGAAAAGTGTAATTCATGCCTTATTCACAAGTTTGTCAAAAGCTATAGAAAAGAAAAATCCTGACCATGAAGAGATTCTTCAGCTGTGGCATGAATGTAAAAGTGAGTTGGAAAAGCAGATTCTGTGGCTTAAAGATATGAGAATTTTTTTATCTGCGTCAATACCATGTGATTATGAAGAACTACAACTGGACTATCAAAAATGCATGGTAAGATTGTTTTTCTATATGAACCAAGATTAAAAATATTGAGATCACATTAAAAGACAATTTCCCCATTTGAAACATGTTAATTCGTACATGAATTAGGGATTTTTGCATGGGTCATTTATTCGTTAATTCGGTTTTTAGCTCACCTGAAGCAAAGGTTCATGTGAGCTTTTCTGATCACCTGATGTCTGTTGTCCTTCCGTCCTCCTGTCTGTCTGTTCGTCTGTCTGTCCATCTGTTTGTAAACTTTTTACATTTTCCACTTCTTCTTCAGAACCACTTGACAAATTTCGACTTAAGTTAGCATAAAACATCATTTGGTAAAGGAATTCATTTTTTAAAAATGAAGGGTCACATTTTCTTTCAAGGGGAGATAATTAAGAAACATTGAAAATTTGTTGATATTTTTCAAAAATTTCCTCAAAAAACCATTTGACTAGAAAGCTGAAACTTAATTGTTTAGACGCAACCTCCTCAGGGACTGTACATTTAAGTTTGTTCAAATCATGGTCCCATGGGTTGGATAGGGTCGTAATCAATCTAGTCAGTGTCTGAAAAAGGAGTCAACAGAAGTGAATTTCTGCAAGCATATTAGAATCCGATTTTGGAGTCTTAGCATGTGCACTTATACAAAATATGGCAATTTTTTAAATGAAAACTTGGGGTCTTCAATGAGTACTGCATATGGTGGCAGACTTATAATATGTTTTTAAAATATAACTTACTATCGATATTTTTTGCACAAAACACATGGTTTTTTTGCCCTTAATATATTAATATATTTAAGTTAAACTAAAACAGACAACTAAATAGAAAATTTCGAACCATAGATTTTCAGTTACAAACAGTTCTCAATATTCCTTAATTATAGGTTTTAAATCAAGTGTTGTTTTAAAAACTACCCGTCATTGTTTTTAGAATAAATCATGGCATTCCGTAAAAACAGTTACAAAATGAAAAAAAAAATCCACTCAATCACGCACGGTAAAAATGCAAACCGGTTTTTCTGATACACGCATGAACACGCTGGATACACGAACAAACGAAGATCCACGGTACATGGACTATTTAAAACAATTGGTTTGTCAACAAAAATGTGTTACCACTGTACATTGTCCTGATATTTGTATATGACTTGATCCATAAAGCTGATTTTATCATGGATATAATGTTACTGAGTGAGTGATGTTTTCCATGGGCATCTTGTTTGGTTTTCACTTCTGTTTATCCATTTTCGGTCCAGTGACAAAGAACTTTGTCCTAATGAGATCTCAAAACTGACCATTATGTCAGACATATTGTACTGTCTTCGGTGCTGACGCGCCTCGGACTGTACAATATCTGCCAGAATGGATAGTTTCGGCTTAAGGGGGATGTGCGGCCATCTTGTACATTTGGGAATATGTAAACATTTCTTGAACTGGCTTGTTTCTGTCCAAAACTTGCAAAAACTGTTGTCAAAAGATGAAAAAGCAAATAGTTTCTACATGTTTTTTTTATATGCAAATTACGCATACAAGAACAGAACAAGGTCTTTTTAACCCTTACAGACCTATATGTATAGATGACATAAAATGTGATGAGTTGTCTAGTTATGCTCCCTGTCAGTTTGCCACTATGTATTTAATACTCATATATTTTTGCATAGTGTTGCATAGTGTACAAAAGTTTTAAATTATGCAGAAATAGAGCACGCTTTATAGGAAAATCTTAGGAGCGCTTATAGCAAGAATTGAACTATGGACACTAATATCATTATTCATGCCAGAAACTCAAATTCAGTTTTATTTTTAAAGACATTTTGATTCAATTTAAATTCAATTGCTCATATTTTATTTAGATATCTTTGCTGTAATTTAGGGCAAATAATCGGCTGAATGCATTTTATATAATATTTTTTTTCAATCCTGGTTCTTCTTTGTACTAGCATCATGCATATGCGAATTTGTAACATAAACTATCTATATGCATTTGCTTCTTTGAAATATGGAACATCTTACTTATTGGGACTCATATGATTTGTTATATTTTTTCATAGGACATAGAAGGTTTTCAAATATCTGATATTCAGCAGAGGTTACTTCAGGATATGGAAAAGAAATTGTGCAGTGTTATTAAGTTAGATGATTTCAATGCATTGAACGAACAAATTCTCTTGCTGAACAAACACTGGGATGAAATTAACGCTCAAGTGTCTCAACGCAAAATTCAGATTCAGAATATCATGATGCAGTGGACAGAATTTCAAAATAATGTATCTGGTTTTCATGAATGGATAGACAAAATGGAGTATAGAATCTTAACTGATCAAGAATACCATATTGAAGACTTATTATCAAAATTTGCAAAGGTAAGTTAACAGAATGTAAGATGTACGATTCATTATGCCCCAGCAAACGAAGGGGGTATATGGGAATCACCCAGTCCGTCTGTCAGTCAGTTTGTCTGTCTGTCCATCTGTCTGTCTGTTCGTCTGTCTGTAGACACAGTTATGTCCCTCCCATAGACTTGTTACTACTGCATGGAATAGTCTGAACATTGTACATATGTTCAACACCATCTGAAGATGTGCACCTGAAATTTTTATGAAGATTAGACAAAATTTAATGAATGTATGACAGTTTTCATTTTTCTTATCCTATATATTGTACACTGATGTTGAAAAGTAAGGGAGGTACTCCTTACACATTTTTAAATAAATAATTAGTAAACACTGAAAAATATATTTTTATAAATACCTCCAGATGGGTTTTTTGTCCCTATTTCATAACCAAATATATGTTTTATAAGTTTTCTATCAACTCACAATACAAAATATTTGTTTGTCAATGATAAATTCTTAGGAGCTAATGAGAACATCAAAGGTGTGGCTGAATTCATTTGTCCCAAGGGGACCATTATCTGAGCCATGAATTTGATGGAGCATGCATGTGTTTAGAGAAAATGGATAATCTGTAACATGGACAGTAGTTTGTGGTTTATACTTTTTAGGTCACCTGAGTCACTCAGGTGACCTATTGCAATAGGTTTTCGTCCGTCGTTGTGCGACGTTCGTCGTCTGTTAACAACTGAACATTTTTAAATTCTTCTTAATAACTACATGACTAATTCTTTTGAAATTTAGTATGATGCATCTTGAGGGTAAGGGGAACATAAATTATAATTTTCATGACTCGAGACCTATAGGGGCCCAAGGGGCATGGCATAAATGGTCAGAATTTGACTTCTTCTTCTTCTTTACTTCTTCGCATCTGTAAGAAAAAAATTTATTATCATAAATGATCATAAAAATTATCATAGTTATGTAGAACAGGAAGCCCTCTACAAACATTGTAAATTCATGTTTCCCAGGGTAGGGGTTTTGACTCTAGGGCGGAGCCAAATTAATCATATAGTGTTATTGTATGTATTGTTTAAATATTCTTCTCTCCTCCTACACATTTATAAGATAAACTGAATTCATAATTATGTAGACCAGGAATCCCTCTAACCAATATTGTAAATTTTAGTCCCCCGAGGTAGGGGTTTCGATTATAGGGCGTGACCAAATGGTTATATAGTGTTAATGCATATAATGTTTAAAAATCTTTTCTCCTCTTACACATCTGTAAGAAAAACTGAATTCATAATTCTGTAGATCAGCAAGCCGTCCATCAAAATTATAAATTTCATATTCCCCGGAGTAGGAGAACAAGATTTTTAATTTCATGTCTCTCGGGGTAGGGGTTATGACTCTAGGACGGGGCAAAAATGGTCATGTAGTGTTAATATATACATTGTTAAAAAATCTTCTTCTTGACCTATTCTGAAGCTGAATTGAAACTGACTGCATATCTAGCTATAAAACCCTTTATAATAATTGTAAGTTTTTGACCCCCAGGGTAGGGATTCTTGCTGCAGGGTGTGGCCAAAATGCATGTCATATAGTGTTAATGTATATAATATTTAAAAAAAAATTGTTACGTCTACTGACACAGAATAGAAACTGACTGCTTATTTAGAAAAAAAAAACCCATTAAGCTGTCATTTATTTCATGATACCTAAGGCAGGGGTTCTGGCCGGGGGGGGGGGGGGGGGGAGGGGGGGTTGTAAATAGGTCTTATATATTAGTACTATTATTTTATTCTGCTCTTGAATGTCAATGATAAAAATGAGTACATATTTAGAAAAGAGAGAGAATGAGGCCATCCATCAAAGTTAAGATATTGTAAAAGCCTTTGGTCGGATTTCTTAAGGGGGAGTGTTGTAACAGGTATTGGAGTAATCGTCCCTTGTTTGTTCATATTTACTAACGAATTATTGTTGAAAATGTAGTTAAGAAGTTAAATTATTAAAAGAATTATACAAGTATTTTTATTATGATCAAATAAATTGATGAAGTGACCATGTATGGCATTAATGTAGTGAAATTCAAAATCATTAATCATAATGATTGTAATGTTTTGGCAATTTCAAAATATTAATAAATTCTTCTATTTTTTATTTAAGTAATGGATGTATGCAAATTATGATAATGTTTTGCGAGTTTATCCAAATTAACAAGCTCATCAAAGAAATCATAGTCCTATGGGTTCAATTTTCTGAGATATGGAGTTGAATTATACCACAGGAAAAAGTGAGGAAAATATTAATTTGACTACCGTACTTGCATCTGTCAAGACTCAAATTAGAAACATATTCTGACAAGGTTTTATCCACAGAAGAGCTTTACATTTACTGCAAATGGAGGGATATTGTCACTATGTGGTTTTTTAAGGTGTCGAGCAATGCTCAACAGTCTTTTAGCGATCGTTCAGTCTGGCATTTGTCCAGAATTTTCTTCTGTACTGCCATCTAAATGCGCGTTAGAAATAGGTTCCTTAAAATAACAAACGTATCAAAATTATCTTTTTTCCATCTTTTAAAGTAAATTGTGCACAAAAAACCCAACTGTGTCTCCCTGGTCATTGACAACTCTTCGCAAAAGCATAAGTTTGCTTAACAACGATATGTTGAATTGCGAAGAAATGGCAGATGAATACGACTACACAAATGGTGTAAAAATTCACCACGTATTGATATGTTTATCGCTTACATTTTTTTGGAGACCATGCCAGATAAAAATTAAATCTACAACTTAAATTCGGTGACTTTGTTGAATAAATATAAGAAACAGCAACACCAATAGCAACAATATTGAATAAAATATGAAATAAGAAAAAAATATGTACAGCCATAGTAAAATTGTATGATTTCTGTGAATGTTTTGACATTACTTGAATGGCATAAAAAGTGTATCTATTGCTGATAAAGTAAAAATGGTATTACAGCTGGTTTGGTTGAGCATTATAGATACGGCATATCGTCATGGTGTGGGTTTGTTTGTAAACAATTACACCATAATCTTGTTTCAAACGGGAAATGAAATAAATTAAATTAAAGTTATATTTAAGTAAATACTGTTAATGAGTTGTATCCTTGTATTCAAGTTATTTTTTGATAGACGATTAACGAGTTTTTTTATTTAGAATAAAAGCGATCTAGTTATAGCTATGAGCCGGTGAAAAACGTTCAATAACTGTTTATAGCAGAAAGAATACAATTTATTTTTGCACTTTAAAATTTCTTCGATTTTTGTAATTGTGATGAGTTATTGTATTTCAAATGCATCAATACCTATTTTATAAAGATTTTTTTTTAAAGCAACATAGTTTAACACAAATTTAAATTACACAATACAACATAATTCATTTACTTTTTTATTCTGATATTATATGATAAAGGACAATTCGAACAGAAATTCCATAATGTCTATATTCCAGAAAATGTCAGCTCGACGCCTGTGTGGCCGTTCCGGCCTTTGATTTTTCTCTATAACAAATGAAAACAATATCATTGGCTACTGAAATATGTAAATGTATTCACAGTGAAGTTCTGACAGTTTTGAGGAGTTTTTTTTAACTAAAATTCTTTTTTTTTTTTTTTTTTTTTTTACAATTCAAGAATATTCATTTTATTTAATTAAATTCATATTTGTCCCATTTGAAATTAGCATTGCGGGGTAAAGTTCCATTAATAGGACAGTTCTAAGTTATTGGTTAGATATACCTATATATACCTATATTAAAACCATCTTCCTCACATGGATTATCATTAAGTTCAATTGCTAGTTGTCACCACAAGCTATTCTTTGATATTTTAGTTGCTTAATATTTTAACTACCCAGTAGAACAATTTTCAGCAGAATCGTGACCATTTAATTTTTTTAGCTCACCTGATTTGAAAGCTAAATTGAGCTTTTTGTCCGTTGTCCATCCATTTCTAAACTTTTCAAATATTTGACGTCTTCTGAAGAACCACAGGGCCAATTTTAACTAAACTTTGCACAAAGCATTCTTAGGGATTCAGAATTGGTAAAATGAAATACCCACCCTTCTTTCAAGGAGATAATTCAGAATTATCGAAAATTGTTTAAAATATATCATTCTTCTCTAAAACCATTTTGCCAGAAAATCTGAAGCTTCTATGGAAACCTCAGATAGTGTAAAAAATAATGTTATGGCATTATTTTCACTTTCTGACGAAACGCAATTAGAAGGTGCTTACTATTATTCTTGTGGGCCTCAGACATGATTAAAAGTTGGTTTACAGCTTTATGTATCTTTTAAAAATAGATCAAAACATATCCAAAATTAAAATGGTTTACTATGGTGGCATATCTCTGCCCCTTGTGTGCAAGTTATTTTTCTATCAAATATGTCGACATGCAAGATAAATTTGTTGACATGCAAGAAAATTATGTTAACATGCAACATAACTATGTTGACATGCAAGAAAATTGCAATCAAATAAGAATTATAAAATTATAAAAAAATCTTTAAAAATCTCAAATATCGCCACCATATGACACCCAAGATGCTAGATGCTACCTATTTATGTCAACATGCAACTTAGTTATGTTAACATGCAAGATAAATATGTTGACATGCAAGATATTTATGTAGACATGCAACTTAGTTATGTTGACATGCAGATTATAAGTTGCATGTCAACATATTTATCTCTCATTTGAACATAACTAAGTTACATGTTGACATAAATAAGTAGCATGTCAACATAACTAAGTTGCATGTTGACATAATAAGTTGCATGTCAACATATTTATCTTGCATGTTAACATAAATAATTTTCATGTAGACATAAATAGGTAGCATCTAGCATCATGTGGGTGATATTTGAGAATTTTTATAATTCTTATTTGATTGCAATTGTCTTGCATGGCAACATAGTTATGTGGCATGTTGACATAATTATCTTGCATGTCAACATATTTATCTTGCATGTCAACATATTTGATAGAAAAATTACTTGCACACAAGGGGCAGAGATATGCCACCATAGTTTACAGCTAAGAAAAGGAAAAAAGACAAAGCGCTGTTCTGCATTCAATTTAGTTTTATTTTTTTTTTTAATGCTTAAGTTTGGAATGCATGCTTGTACAATAAATACTCTTTTGAACATTTTGAAACATAGAAAAATCATGCATGCATCAATTCTTAAAAACAGGGGGGAAATACTATTTGGTATTAAAAAAAACAGCTTGAGTTTGGGGTTTTGTCTTTTGGTTGTTCACTGTTCTTGATTTATGTGTTTATTCAAATTAATTTCTTATGCAGGAATATCATGATGAAATTCTTGTCAAGGAAAAATACAAAAATACATTGCTGGAAGATGGACAGAAGCTACTTAAAATCAGCAAAGAGAATCAAATATCAAATATTCAATGTAGAATTCAAAAGACAAAGGACAAATGGAAACATTTGTCAAACACCATGATATTTAGGTAAGACTTTGGGTTTTTTCTCTTTGGCAGAAAAGATTCTTGACATAAAAACCTAATTTGAGTAACCTTAATACTTTATTCTGGATCCCAGAGAAAATGGGGATGTTGAATCTCATTACATGTGTACTTGCTTGTATACAATTTAAGAATAAGTTTCCTTGTTATATGTTACAATGAAGAACTATTTATGATAAATGTATGAGTCAAATATGGCCCCCATAATTTGCCATTTTTTAAAGTGTTTCAGGTACATTAAATTGTTATGTTATTTTTAGAAGAGTTGTAATAAGATATATATTTTTTACCTATTTATTTGGTTTAATTGCACTCACTGGTAGTATATGACGTCAGAAGTGGTGCTTTACTTATAACTCAATCAAAATCAGTCAACAATCGATATTTCTCTTTTTTTTGAATGGGAAATGTAGAGCAACACTTTGAACAAGGGAAATAATTCTTTTCTACTTATTAGTCTCTGATAAAAATATACAAACAAGCCGTTTTATGCTAAAAATTAAAAATGGCGGGAAAAGGTTAACTTTATGATGTCATATTTCTAAATTGTGGGCACTTGAATCAAAATGAAAAATATGGAAAAAACCCAAAAAACTTCACATGTATATCTGTACAAAGAAAACCAAGAATTACAGTAAAATGATGATGTTCATTTAGGGGGCCATTTAAGGCTCAAATCATATATAGTCCCGTGATAATTTTATCTCTATTCCTTTTTTTCAGTAAAAAAATTACTGCCTTTAAGAATAATAAGTGAAGTTTTAAGATTTCATAGGGGCTTGCACTTAAATTTTAAGATATGATCTAAAGTTCCAGTGCACGGGCAGAGCTCTTTTCATCATATACCGGTAGTGAAAACATTATTCATTTTTATGCCACCCTTCGAAGAAGGAAGGGCATATTGCTTTGCTGCCGCTGTCTGTCGGTCGGTCGGTCCACCAACAGTTTCCGTTCATTTTCTTCGCAGAGGTTGCACATACTGAAATGAAATTTGGTATATCGATATATCATAAGAATATCTAGATCAAGTTCTGTTTTGGGTACGATCGAGCAATCTTTGACAGAGTTATGTCTCTTGGACTTAGAACAATTCCAATAATGTACTTAACGTTCATCATCTCTGCAAAGGTTAAACAAAACAAAACAGTAATGATAAAGAGACCCCTACCATTATGTAAATTTGAACTCTAGAATAGGATCTAGGTTTCCAGTGCATGGACAGAGCGCTATTGGTTATTTAGTGAAAATACAATAATTTCTTTACTTTTCCTGGACATCTCCCAAACTGGCCATGGGACCTATATTAAAATTAAAACATACCTGCAATGCCGGTCAATTTTTGGCATTATGGAGATTTATGTGAAAAAAAACATAATTCTAATAATTTTACTGCGATCGCGTAAGTACTTTTCAAGATATTTGGGGAAAACCCGTTTTCACACCAGAACGATTTTGGAATAAAGCCAATTTGGCACGAGATGAACTGTGACGTCACTAGGTCAACGCTGCTGTAAGAGATACAAGAAAATCGAATCGAACATGTTCGCTTTCATTGTTTCATCAATAAATGAAGAGTTGTTTCTTTATTTTTATTTCCTTATCAACTCTAGATGACTATACACTGTTGTTTGAGTTTAAACCCGTATTTTATACTTATACTTACGTCGACTCGATATATCCCAGTGAACTTGAAATAAAAGATACCACAGAGTCAGCGTCATCTGTTTCATATTTGGATATTTTACTGGAAATGGACATTGATGGTAACCTAATAACAAAACTTTATAATAAACGCGATGACTTCAATTTCAACATTCCTTACTTATGTAGCAATATACCTTCATCACCTGCATATGGTGTGTTTGTCTCTCAGTTAATTCGATACGCAAGGGCATGCTCTTCGTATGAACAGTTTCTAAGACGAGGCAAGCTACTGACAAACATGTTGATAAAACAGGACTATCAACAGTCTCGTTTAAAGTCATTTTTTCGTAAGTTCTATGGTCGATACGACGACCTTGTCAGCAAATACAATCTTCCACTGGGTCGCATGCTGACTGACGTTTTTCATACTAATTGTTAGACCATAATTAATTACCTAATTGTCTACGGACTTTTGCGGTTTTTATTTTCCCGATTACGACAAAGAGCACACGGCGGGTGTGACCGGTCAGCAGAGAATGCTCACTCCTCCTAGGCACCTGATCCTACCTCTATCTTGGAGGTCCGTGTTGCTCTGCTTTGAATTTGTATTTCGTTTTATGGATTTTTGAGATGTTGACGGTTTGTTATTGTCATTTTTTCATCGTACGAAAATGCCGAATTCGGAAATTTGTAACACGCCTTTTATATAAATTCACAGAATATTTAGCAAAATGATAATTAATCGAAACATTTTTCATAGCATTATCCATATACGAAACATATTTTCGTATTTCTCTGTTAATGTTGTCATTCTTTCATATGGATTACCAAAACATTATTAATAAGATATATTGTGTAAAAGCTTTCGGAGGCTTTGTTAATAACTTTTCTTGTATGGGACATAAAATTACAACTATGTCAACCTATTATTCATTAATATTGATTTGGGACCTAAGTCCATTAACAGCCGATAAAATCTGTCTCGTATTCCTGTAAAATGAGCGTAATTCGTGAAATAAGATTATCATAACAGAATTTCATTTAACAATTATTTACATCTTTATCAAACCTTTAAAGTTTATTCATAATGAGTCGGTGTCAGTACAACTATTAAAGCTATTTAGAGTATAATTGCTGACCATAGCGCTCGAAAGGAAGTTGCACTTTATTAGATAAGAAATACCAAATAAATGATCAACATAATTACTTATTTAAATTACAAATAAAGATTTGAAATTTATACCTATCATTTTCAAGGGATTAAATAAGTGACAAGGCATTTATTTTGAAATTAGTTACTTTTTGATTTTCTCATGATCCATATTCTTCTACCACTGATGGACGTGCTGTATACATGTATAAACTTATGTACGCCTGATTTCTGTTTTATCTGATAATAATTGAGTAGCTAATTATAAACAAATCAATTAACCAGTCTAGAGGTGTGAAACCCTCTTTGTTCACCAGACCCGTGTACCATGTGTACACACCCAAGATATACACGTGTCTGGAGCAGTAGCTCCGAAAGTTTACCTGTTTACCTGTGTCATTGCCTTGGATCATTCGTGGGTAAAGTGATATTATGTAATAAAAAAAATTAAGGAGATAAATCTGTTCATGCAAATGTTTTAAGATATCGTAATCATTGGTAAAAAGGCGATGGGAATAGCCAAATTTAAAATCAAAAAACCAAACCAAAAAAAAAAAAAACAACTCTGAATAAAACAAAATATACATGTTTACAAATTTTTGTATCTTCAATACTTAAAATAACTAGATTGTTCAAATAGCAGACATATGTCAATCATTTTGGCTGTAAAATTGAATTTATTTTTTATAGCTTTGTAAAGAAATCTTCCTCTTGTTGACCTCGTGACGTCACTTCCGCTGAAGCCTCGTTATCACCTAATTTTATTTTCTCTTGGATTTCTTAAAGCAGGTAAAAATGGACACTTTGAAGCAGCATAACTTTATTTCCTTCATCGATTTCAATGCAGTACGTTTTCTGCATTAAATTCTGATAGATAATTTCTATGACATAAATTTCACATGGAGGTATCCTTTAAGTATTTATAGAAAAGTAATGATAAACTAGAGCAAAGCTCGTTGCAAAGCAACGATTGGGTCTTCCGTTAATGTCGAAAGTAAAGTTTAAAGTTCCTGTAAGAAGCAGAGTTCTTAAACTAATAACAAACGTTACTTAGCCAAAAAAAATCGAATTATTCTTGGTGCGACTTAACAAAATCCGAATAATTTTAAGTACGAACTAACAAAATCCTTAACGATTTCAAGAACGACTTAACAAAAAAAATCGGAATGTGTTCAAGTTCGAATTATTTTAGGTACGAGTTAATTTAACTTTGAACTTGAGACTATCTTCTTAACCCAGAATGCGGAATCAAAATTTCCGGAAAAATCCATTTTTTAACCCCAATATCTCTGTAATGCATCGACCGATTTTAAAACGTTTGTAATTTGATCAAAAAATCCAAATTTTGGAAAAATTTGATTCACTTCCGGTTTCGACCAGAAGTGACGGATTTTCATTTCGAGCCTTATTACAAAGGTTAATTGACAAATGTATTATCACGGAAAATTTCAAGCCCCTATCTTAAAGCGTTTTTGAGAAACGCCGCGGACAAAATGACTTTTTTAAAATTTTAAAAATGACGTAACGTAAACGTGACGTTGTCATGGTTTGAAAGGTTTGATAATATCGAAGAAACACCAGCTGTTCGTAAATGCAACAAGCTAAGATGTGCAACCTGTCCTTACCTACAAAAAGGCCAACAGTTCAAATTAAAAAACGGCAAAAATTTCAACATACATTCCTCTATAACGTGTGAAAGTTCCAATTTAATCTACGTTATAACATGATCTGGATGTGGGGAACACTATATTGGTCAAACCGGGGATACCCTCAGACATCGAATGACCGTCCACCGACAACAAATTCGTGAAACAAAATACCAGTGCACAGGTGTTAGCGGACACCTCAGAAACTGTGCAAAAAACATTACAGTGTGTCCTATCTATAAGTTTTATAAAACAACAACCGAAAAAGAACGTGAAACAAAAGAAAAACATTTTATTTCATTATGTAAAACCACAACTGAATGCATTGTAATTATGATTATTTGAACATATTTTATGTTTTTCATGTACAGTTATAGAATATTTGAATATATTTTCTGTTTTTCCCGTACTATTATAAATGCTTATGCTATGACGTCATAATGAACTTTGAAAAGCGCAACATATACTTGATGTTATATGACGTCATTTGAAATGTATGTACCTATGTATCTATGCTGATTGCTCAAAACTCCTGAAGATTACAATGAAACCGGAAGAGTTTTGAATCGGCTTTCTGTTATTTTTTATTATTTATTACTTGTGTGGATTAACTTTACTCATTTTTGATTATATATATATATATATATATATGTGTGTGTGTATATATATAAAAAAAAAAAAAAGAAAAGAAAAGCACAGTTTCAAAGTTTCTTTTCACAAGCGCTTTATGGATTTTATATATATATATATATATATCTCAAAGCAGGTTTCCTGAATTTATTACTAATCTCTGGTTACCGAACCACTATATAATCAGTACCTATAGAGACATGTACCTGTATCTATTTTAGTTACAAGTATTTTTCTTTCAAACACGATCGTAGGTGAAATAATGGGGAAAGACGTTATACCTCTTTACTATTTGATTTGCAGAAAGAGAAAGTTAGAGGAGACCATGCTTGCAGTTAGACAATTGGATACTAGTATGGCAAGTCTACGAAAATGGCTTTCAGATATAGAACATGAACTGTCTACACCTTTATATTTTATGAAATCAGAAGAAATAGAATTCAAAACAAAGCTTGAGCATCAAAAGGTAACCTATTTTTTCTTTTATAATATCACAGAGAATACGATGAATATCAAATTAGTAAATGATTGAACTGCATATATTTTACATTGATTTACTAATGCTAAATACTGTAAAATCCTATTTGACCATCCCCTGCATCTATAAGCGCCCTCTATACCTTCAATTGATGTGCAAAAAGGTGCCCTTACCCCCTTGATTATCTTATAATCATTTTTTTTTTCTGTGACTGTACACTACAATGTTTCCCCATGCTTAAGAAAGAAAGCCATTGCTTTGCTGATATTTGTTCGGCACATGCCCGACTATGGTACCATCCTTAAACTACAGAAACGGCATATTTTTGACGGGAATGTTATTTCGTGTTTAATAAAAAACAAAGCGTGCTATAAGAACCATTGCACAAGAAAAATAACGAGCTAATCCTACAAATTCATCAAGGATTTTTTTAAAGCATCCCAGCATTCCTTTTAGCTCATATAGCGCTATGCCAAAAATGACCGACTTTAACTTGCAATTTACGATTCTGTGAGGTTTGAAGACTCGTTTCAAGTATTGCACAAGCTTTTGTGAAAATCAAGAGAGTGTTACGTGGCTATATTCTATCTCGAGCTATATTTCCCACGATAAATTTAGAGGAGAATCAAGCATCTGTACTACATGTTACCTGGAATAAGATTTGTAATCGCTATTTCAGTGTTGACTGCGGTCCCTCGGCTGTTTTAAGGAAAGGAACATCAAAAAAATGTCTTTGAGGTAGTTTCTATAAACTATTTTACATAATATTGACAGGATCTACAAAGAGACATAGAGCATCATAGCCTAGGAGTTGGAAGCGTGTTGAATCTCTGTGAGGTTTTGCTTCATGATTCTGATGCCTGTCCTTCAGAAGTAGAATTTACTGATTTACAGACAGCGATGAAAAATTTAGACCGTCGTTGGAAACATATTTGCCAAATTTGTCCTGAAAGAAGTTTATGGTTTGTACACATATTATGTAGTTCACTGTTTATGTCCTGTCATGAAATGGTTGTAACATTATACATTATATATTAAATGTCTCCCTTGTATGCATGATATATCTATAATCTTTACATGTAAACCTATCATGTTTTGCTCACCAGAGTTGGAAGTTCAAGGAAGCTTTTGTTTGTTGTCCATCTGTCTATCTATCTGCGTGTAAACATTTTCAACTGTTTCTTTATAACTGCCAGTATACCAAACTCAGCCAAACAAAGCATCATTCAGAAAAGGAGATTCAAGCTTATATATATTGAAAGTGAATTTACACCATTTTTCGATGGGAAAAAAATTATTGAACAATTCTCAAAATCAAATAGACAAAAAAAGTTCCAACTTGTGTTGAAACATCATCAAGTAGTGTAAGTTTTTCAAAATTATGATCTTTGGAAAAGATTAGGGTCACATTATCATGAAGAGACTGATCTTTAATTTAGATACAAAATAAAGTAGCAAAATTTCAATCATCAACTTATGAAATTGATAAGCATTTAAAGAAAGAAGAAATTTCTTGGAATCACATATCTTTCTTCGACTATTCCTGAAGACAAAACTTGTTTTTTTTATGAAACATGACCTCGTAATGTAAATTGAGCATGCAACGTTTAGTTTAACTTTGGCTTATGATTTGAGGCAGTCGGATCCAACTGAGTGCGTTTCAAATGAATTTATTCTCTTTAACAAAAATAAAATTGAACGTACGGTCTCTGTTTAAACCAAAAAAAAAAATGTGATCGGCCCAACGGTCAGACCGTTTACCTATTACTTTACATCATATTTGCCACGCAAAGTCAGACCTTACATCATATTTGCGACCATATTCCGTTGTCATGTTATATTAATTTTACATTCACTAAGTATGTTTTCATCATTTTCGTATGGAAATTGATTGTAACTAATACATGCATGTCTCTGCAATCCGAGGCCTGGCCTAGCTGTCTAGTGTCTATGTAAAATTTAATGGATTCTTTTAATTTTCAAAAACTGTTATAAATGTATTGTTTATCAATTTCAAGTAAAATTTAATTCAAGTACCTATTATTAATAATTTTTACATCGTTCAATGATGCCTTCTTTATACTTTTGCTGCCTACTTTGCATGGATTATTTCTTGATTGATCTAACATAAAGCTATACTGAGAGCACGGACTTGCTGGACTGACCTTAAACTTCCAAGTAGATAGTGGATAACATTACAACCTTAATGTCAATTCTGTGTAAGAATCAAAGATTTATAAAAGGATCTGGCCACGCATAGTTTCCGATTTTCTTTATATTTCATACTTAGACACAACTAGGGGTAAAACGCAAAAAGACACTAAAAGTTGGTTGCTGGGGGTAACGGTTGACATGGTAACAGGGGCTAAATATGGAAAAACAGCAAAACTTACCTACTTTGAAGCCATTTTAAAAGGTTTTGCCGAGTAATATAAACAATCAAAGACATAAAACAACCTTATTCCTTCTGTTAATTTTAATTTCGAAGAAGAAAACTGATGGAGAATCAAATATACTTTTAAAATGTTACCATGGAAATCGTTTTGAAATCGGTTTTTTTTACGGGTTTTAATAAATCGGAAGGAGAAATTATTAATTTTTTACATTCTTGTCAATGTCCATGCAAAATGCATTTTAATCATAAAAATTGACACCCGTTGCTATGGTAACAAGTCCAAAAAATAGGAAAAACTGAAAAATTGAAGGTGATTTTGAGATGCTGTAATTCCTGATTTTAGAGAATTTTAGCAATTGAAACTTGTACAAATATGCCTAAATTTACATCATATACAACAATAAGATATGTTTTGCCTGACAGAAGTGATGTTGCTTTAGCAATTAAAATTGCATAGAAAATCACATAGAAATTCTAACTTTTTGAAAAGTCTATAGCAACGGCAATTATTTTTTAGAAAATTTCAGATTTTTTTCAAGTTGCTTTTAAAGCTGAGGTCATTCATGTTCTAAATTCTTTCTCACAATTGATATCAAATATCATATTTTATATGTGAATAATACCCATTCAAAAATGACTCAAAATGTTAAAATTTACCTGATTTTAGCTCACCTGAGCTGAAAGCTCAAGTGAGCTTTTCTGATCACTTTTTGTCCGGCGTCCGTCTGTCTGTCCGTCTGTCTGTCTGTCTGTCCTTAAACTTTTTACATTTTCGACTTCTTCTCCAGAACCACTGGGCCGATTTCAACCAAACTTGGAACAAAGCATCTTTAGGTGAAGGGGATTCAAGATTGTTAAAATGAAGAGCCACGCCCTCTTTCAAGGGGAGATAATTAAAAAATCATTGAAAATTTTTTGGTATTTTCAAAAATCTTCTTCTCAAAAACCATTTGGCCGAAAAAGCTGAAACTTGTGTGGAAGCATCCTCAGGTAGTGTAGATTCAAGTTTGTTCAAATCATGATCCTCAGGGTTAGGGTGGGGCCACAATAAGGGGGGGGGACGAATTTTTATAGGAATATATAGAGTAAATCTTTAAAAATCTTCTTCTCTGAAACTTATTAGCCAAAAAGCTGTAAAATGTGTGGAACCATCCTCAGGTAGTATAGATTCAAGTTTGTTCAAATCATGATCCCAGAGGGTAGGGTGGGGCCACAAAGGGGGGTCGAATTTTTACATCGCAATATATAGAGTAAATCTTTAAAAATCTTCTTCTCTGAAACTGATCAGCCAGAAAAGCTGTAACATGTGTGAAAGCATCCTCAGGTAGTGTAGATTCAAGTTCAAATCATGATCCCCAGGGGTAGGGTGGGGCCACAATGAGAGGTCAAATTTTTACAAAGGAATATATAGATAAAAATCTTTAAAAATCTAATACTCAGAAACTGATCAGCCAGAAAAGCTGTAACATGTGTGTAAGCACTCTCAGGTAGGGTAGATTGAATTTTTGTTCAAATCATGATCCCCGGGGGTAGGGTGGAGCTACAATGGGGGGGGTCAATTTTTACATAGGAATATATAGAGAAAAACCTTTAAAAATCTTTTTCTCAGAAACTATTCATCCAGAAAAGCTGTAACTTGTGTGGAAGCTTCCTTAGGTAGAGTAGATTCAAGTTTGTTGAAAACATGATCCCCAGGGGTAGGGTTGGGCCACAATGGGGGACAATTTTTACATAGGAATATATAGAGAAAAACCTTTAAAAATCTAATTCTCAGAAACTGATAGGCCAGAAAAACTGAAACTTGTATGAAAGCATCCTCGGTTATGGTAGATTCAAGTTTGATAAAATCATGATCCCCATGGGTAGGGTGGGGCCACAGTGGGGGGTCAAATTTTCACATCAGAATATCACATCAAAAATCTTTAAAAATCCACAAGGGGGGGGGGTCAAACTTTTACATAGGAATATATAGGGAAATATCTTGGAAAATAATTTGCCTAGAAAAGTCAGTTCAGATAGTGTAGATTCAATTTTGTCAAAATCATAATCTTCAGGAGTAGGGTTGGGCCACATGGGAGGGGGGGGTCCAATTATACAAAGGAAAACATTTGAATTATCCACAAAAACTCAAATGTTATTATTTATGGTTCTACTGATATGCAAGCATTTTGAATTATTGTTGGTTCTTTAAAAATTTTAAGACTCTGGCCCCTGGACAATTCTTGGGCCTCACAAGGTGTTCAAAGTTTGATGTAAGTTTATAATCCATATATAAACAGTTGTTAAAGCCTGATCATTCTCTCAAAAACTGCAATGCTCAATATGTAATTTGACTGTAAAATCATCCTGTTACAAAGGGGGTCAATGATAAACATAAGAATATGCAGGGGAATTTTTTTATATACAGGATCTATTATACGACATTGTTCAGATATTTTGTATATGACTCCATAAAGCTGATTTTATTATATCTATCATTGCTCAGGTGAGCGATGTGGCCCATGGGCCTCTTGTTCAGCTTGTAACCATAGTAACGGTTCTTCATTTTTTTTAAATTCCTAATTGCACAATCGTTAAAGTGTGTACAAAAAATTCAGTATTTGCATTTTAAATTAAAATAAAATGAAGAAATCGTATTTTGAAGTTCTGTTTAATTACCATGGAAACGCTTTAAAAGTATGCATTTCTCCATATTTTTTTTCTTTCTTTTGAACAAAATACCAATTTTTTTTCATAATATATTTTCTACCCTGGAAACCCCAAATTGTTGCCAATACTCACAATATATTCTTGTGATTATAATGATAAACATTATAATGCACTTTTTACATCTTTATCCCCTGTTACCATGGCAACGGGACACATAGCAGCAAATAAATGGAGGTATAAAGAAAATCTGTGGCGAAGCCTGGCCATTGAATTTTGATTCTTACATACAATTGATCTAAACATATATGGACAACTTGCTGTTCCTTCTGCGTAATGTTCTGATAGATAATAATAATTTATGTAATGTTACTTCTGTTTTTATCGATAGCTGATTGAAAGGTAGATGTAACTAGATCTCGTTACGAGTAACGAATAGGTTTTCCGTCCGATTTGTTTTATATGATACGATGAAATATCGATTCTCCCTGGGAAATCTGAGATCCTGTTGAAACTAGGTTTTTTGTCTCGGGACCGGAAACGGACAAACGGAAGTGATTAATAAAAGTAAAAGCTGGTATTTCTTGTGCATTTGCCTAGTGTACATCACTGTTTATCAGGCTAGATGAAACACCCAAGAAAGTCTGTTAAGGTGGATCTCTACACCAAATTAGTGTAGGAGATTTTTGTTGCATGCATTTGTTATTAATACTAGGCACAGTATTCAACAATAATAAACCTCAAAGTACAATACTCTATTTTCTAGAGAATTTTTAGAATATCAGTCCGGTTCCAGATATATATATATATATATATATAAAACTCTTTAAAACAAAACGTTAGTAGTTAAATTGCCTTTTACATTTTTATATACAATAGCAATTATAAACAACAACCATACGCATATTAATACATACATTAGATGTCCATAGTGATACACATGTACGTGTGGTAAACATGCTCCTTTTCAGAATTCTGTCGTTCCCTCATTTGGCTTGCAAATTCAGGCTTCCACTGCTATTGCTACCTAGCTATATCTATTTTAATTAAAATACATTAGTTTAATGTCAAACTTTCAATGCAAGTCTTTTACTGCAAATGTATTACACTTGGGAAGATAGGATCAATTCAAGAGATCGTACTACGTACTACGGTATTTTAGTTTTATATTCATTATACATATATAGTTTAAGTGAAAATATTATATCTGCTTACCTTTATCGATAATCCGTCACATATGTTTGATCGTCTGTTGCAGATGACATGATAAAATTGTATTGCCAATAGCAGGGAAACAGTATATTATTTAGATTTCACGTTTTCCGTACAAAACAGCTGTTAATCAATGTTAGTTGAATGCTTTACCACGAACATAATTGACATATTTTCTAAGCGTTTTGGTGATTTCATTCCTATCTCATCTCCCTCGTTAGAAGAGTTCAATTAAACGGTGTATAGCTATTTTGTACCACGACATAACGTTATCAATCCGGAACAAAATGGCGTTTCAAACGGATGTCAGACATGTTGTGACGATGTAGCCTTCCACCTTAAAGTTGTTACAAACATGAATTGTTTGAACCCTTCCGGTGATTGCCGGAAGTGACGGTTGACAAAATAAAACCCATTAAACACATCTTCAATCAATTGTCTATCATTCATAAAAGTTTCGTGTCTCAATCACTTACAGTGACTAAAATCTCGCTGGTATCAAATTTGTAAAAAGGAAAGCTACCTAAGATATTTGATATATCTCACCGGAAGTAGAATATGTTTGCTTATTTAACATTGTATAGTTAACATAATAAGATTTTATACTGATATATTCATTCCATGTAAAATAAATAAAATAAGAAAAAAAAATTTTAAGTGCTTCCGGTGACGACCGGAAGTTACGACGAATCAAACAAAATAATGTAAACACAGATACATACTTAGGGCTATCATCCCACATAGTTTGGTTGTTCTAGTCGTCACCGTTTTTGAGATCTCGTGGAGTCATTTTTTTTTTGTTTCTTGACAGGAAACGGACAAACGGAAATGCTCAGTGAAAATAAAAGTTAGCATTTCTTGAACATTAGACAACTGTACTTTATTGTTTATCAATTTTACTAAAATTGTCAAAGAAAAACAGTTAAACTTTCAAACAATTTTGATTTGTTTGAACTCTTCCGGTGAGGACCGGAAGTGACGGTTGACAAAATGAAAGCAGTTAAACGCATTTTCTATCAAATGTCTATTATCCTTGTAAGTGTCGTGTCTTGGTCACTTGCACTTTCTGAGATCTCGTGGGTAAAACATTTGTTTAAAAAAGGCTGAGATATTTTAGATATCTAACCGGAAGTAGAATTTTTTTTGTTTATTTAATATCGGATAGATGCATATGTAAGGATTAATACTTATGTTTCAATTCTATTTGAAATAAATTAAATGACAAAAAAATAATTTTTGAAGTGCTTCTGGTGACGACCGGAAGTTATGACGCACAAAACAAAATAGTTTAAAGACATCTACAACTTAAGGTCTATAATCCTACAAAGTCTGAATGCTCAAGTCCTAATCATTCTTGAAATCTCGTTGTCACAAGCATTTTTTTGCGGGACAGGAAACGGACGAAAGGAAAGGAATTTTGGAAAAAATGAAAAAAAATCCTCGAGATATTATTTTTTCCTATCATTCTTGCAAATTTTAAGAAAATCTATCGAGCCATCTCTGAGAAATCTTGTGGACAAAAAAAGGGGGGAAAAATTCAAAATTCGTACCCAATTTTCGAGCCATCGCGAGCTCTAAAGAATGTCGCCACTGGCGTAAAACAATAGGCACAACTTCAGACCATGCTCTACCTATCCTTAAATTTCATATTCATATCTCTGATACTTTTCGAGATCAAGTGTGCACAAAATGGGTCGTAAAATTTACAAAATCAGCGATTAATCGGTACCGTAAGTGACGACGTAAAAAATATTAAAAACAAATAAATTCAGATCACTTCCAATCATCTTTGAAAAAATGGTTGAAATTGGTTGGATAGTTTCCGAGAAATCGCGTGCACAAAATTTGTGGGAAAAAAAATAATAATTAGAAACAGTACGAAAACTATAAGGTCTTCCGTTGGAAACGGAAGACATTAAATATAAATAATAAAATGCTTTCTTTGGTGCTTCATTCGCGCTATGAAGGTAGCTAGCATTGCAGTAGAAAAATTATTTTACCCGCTAACTAGGGATATGTATTTTTCCTGCAATTCTAGCTATTTTTATACCCATATGAAGCACAAAAGAAAGCATGCATTCTATTGCTTAAAATATTTTAAAAAGAGTTTCCTTGCGCAATATTTATTAAAAGTGTTCTACTTTTCAAATTGTATAAGTAAGCTGTCTTGATTTTCAAAGAACAATGGCTAGTAACGATAATTATTTTAAATAGGTATGCATCGTATAGACTCGTGTAGTATTGTTATTTACCAAATTAATCGAAGTTTGTGTTTTTGATATCGTTTGAACTCTGCATCCTAATCAATGTAAAAAAAAAATATTTCATCCCTATATACTACAGAAGTCAACAATGTAGGGGTTTAATTTTCTGATTATATTACCCATCAGATTGTTATGAAGGAACAGAGGATTTTCCTACTTCACACAAAGATTGTTTAATTATGACCTGAGGGTGTGTCAGAGTTGACCCAATGTCATTTTGGCAAGTTGAAGGTCACTGGAAGGAAAAGTGCATAATTCGTGTCTGGTCAATATCTATCTTATGAAGGAACATTGGAAGTTCCTATTTCAAATAAAGATCGTTTATGACCTAGGAGTGTGTCATGATCTTGATCCAAGGTCATTTGTACAAGTTCAAGGTCATTGGAAGGAAAGTGCTTAATCGTGTCCAGTCTATATATTTTTTTTATCGAGAAACAGTTGAAGTTCCTACTTCACATAGATATTGCTTGTGACCTGAGGGTGTGTCATAAACTTGAGCTAATGTCATTTGTGCAAGTTCAAGATCTTTATAAAAAAATGCATAATTCCTGTCTAGTCCATTTTTTGTAATGGAAAATGTTAAAAAGCGAAAACTTGACACAAAGGTTGCCTGTGGCCTGAAACTGTGTCCTGACCTTGAACTTTTGTAATTTGTGCAAGTTCAAGGTCACTGGAAGGAAAATAGCAGATCTATTACTTTCCGATAGATAAATACTTGAGTTATATTTTTTTAGCGGGGGGAATCATTTGTGAGCTTGCTCACAGTACCTCTAGTTATGATTTTTTTTAGCTTTGAACTATTTTTCATTTTTCACTTTTTTTTTTTGAAAATGTATATATTTTTTGTTTAAAATTTGAGTAGATTCCAATACTTTATACAAAGCTCTACATCTAAAGGAGCTATAAAATTTACATAGTATAAAACATGGTCATGACCATCAAGCCTTCCTTATGATGGGGAGCGTGTATGTGAAAATGATGTTTGTGGATTTTGAGTCTCTAACTGAAATTGAAACTAAAATTTACAATCTTACTTCCATGTTAGTTGCTCTATATAAAATATATGCGAAGATCCAGATATTTTTTTTTACCAAACAGATGGTTATTTTATTTGTCTAGGGGATGGGAAGTGTGTGACAAACACACAATATTCATATTTTACTGACTTTTCTACATCCGCATTAAAAACATAAATGATTATTAACATATCTTCAAATTTTGAAACTTTTATTACACCATTTCATATGTCTAATTTGAGCAGACAAGAGTTTAAGTGCACGGAAGGTCTTTTCACAGACGGGGAGACATTAAGCTCATGAAAAGAAAGAACAGTAAATGAAGATAAACGATAATAAATTAATTCGGGTTGCAACGCCTTATTCAATTGGCTATACAAATTCATGTATATCATATAACATAACTTGCCTATGTCACAATATGAATCTCGTGCAAATCGTTACATGCGAACATTAACAGCATAAATCATGAAAATTAAAACTTGTTTTTTCTACTCTTATGTATAACGAAAAATATCTTTTATAACTTTCGGATTGGTTCTATAGTGTGCAAGAGACTCATCTTGATAAGTTTCATTGCTTTATATTTTAATAATAAATGCATTTTGATGATTGTTTAGACCGACAAACTGTGGATTTCGTTCTGGTTTGTGACCCTGTCCTCGCAAAGAATAAAAATGAATAAAATGGGTGGGCTCTTGTACAATAGAGAATATGTATATGGAGATATAAAGCAGATCGGACAAGACTCGTTCACATATCACGTGACATTATTTATCGCCCAAATCTCACCACATTAGGGAAAAGTTAGTAATCAGAAATAATACTCATTTAAAATACAACTAACACATCAATAATGCATTCACATAAATCATAAACAAGAAAAAATTGACGTAAGCGTTAAAAAAGGCCCGCAAACCATTTGTTTTTCTGAACCTACCAAACAATGAAATGAAAAAGATGCAGGCTTTGGTGGGATTTATTTTTGAACAAATGCGATGTCAACGTCTTGTCAAATGTCGACTTTGCCTTTTTTGTATTTTCATATCAGAGCGGGGGTAACGCTAGTGAGAATTGGCTTACAGATTTCTTTTTTTTTCTTCAGGATTAAAGAAACATGGATAACTTTGGAAAGTCTAAAAGAAGATTGTACATTTTTTGAAAATTGGTTAATAAACATCAAATTAGAGATTGATTCTTCAGCGTCTGACCAAATGGACACAAATTTTTCCAAGGAGGAAATACAACATTTTGAGGTACTTTTGAGGAACTGAATGGATGATCAACATATATCAGATCTACGTTAAATTTTTAGATATGATTGTTCTTGCTATTAAAAACGTATTTTAGCTTCAAAACTTTTATTATTTTCTATAACATCTGAAAGAGCCCTTTCAAGAAGATCAATATATTCTAAAAATGGCAACAACCATACAGCCCTCTTATTTATAATGTTATTTATTTTAACATTATGAAGTTAGGAATTACAAACGCCAATTGAGGTCATATTTGTAGGTAAAAACAATATTTTTTCGTGATTAAACGCGTAACTTTCGCGATGTAACGCGAAACTTTTGCAAGTAAACACGTCAATTTCGCGAAATAACGCGAAACTTACGCGAGTAAATCCGTAACGTTTGCGAATAAATGCGTTATATTAATATGAATATTTCATTTTCAAAAAGATCCTTTGATAAGAACAATGAACGAAGACGGCAATGTTATGCATTTATTAGCGACGTTTCGTCAGATGAAGCTACAGATAACTTATACAGGTAATGGTATTTGAAGACTTTTTGTATTGTTTTGTGTTTCAGATATAATTTTTAGAAATCCTTTTTAGTTTCATTTATTGCATATAATGTACACATTTGTGATTCAATTGACATTGTTATTAAACTGCCTCTAAAATAAGTTATTAAATATATTATGGAGGCAACAATCACAACATAATTTGGCATTTTCGGTAGACACTCGGCTAATTTTGATTTCTTGTTCAATCATTGAATTTGATTTTTTTTTTTTTTTGCAGAGTACATTTCAGTAAATATTATTTAGAAATGTTATTGCTAATAAGCTCACCGAGACGAAGTCGGGGGGAGCTTATGCTATACCCCCGGCGTCGGCGTCCGGACCTGGTTAAAGTTTTTGTTGCAGGTCCTATATTTAAGTTATTACTTGTCCTATCTTCACCAAACGTGCATGGATGATGCATCTTGACCTTCTTATGGACTTGAAAGACTTGGATGCTGAATCTGGGCTATGATTTCAGATGCTGGAGGAGGTTAAAGTTTTGGAGCAGGTTAAAGTTTTGGTGCAGGTGCCCTTTGATAGCAATTTCTAAGTGACTACTGGTCCTAACTTCACCAAACTTGCATGGATAGTGCGTCTTATGATACTGATCCACCTGATAGGCATGAATCTGAGCCACAGGTTTTGGATGCTACAGGTTATTAGAGCTGGTAAAAGTTTCTGGAGAAGGTGACCTCTGATGATTATATCTAAGTTATTACTGGTCCTAACTTCACCACACTGATGCACCTGACAGGCTTGAATGCTGAATCTGAGCCACAGGTTTTGGATGCTGCAGGAGGTTAAAGATTTTAGAGCTTGTTAAAGTTTTTGGAGCAGGTGTCCTCTGATGATTATATCTAAGTTATTACAGGTCCTAACTTCACCAAACTTGCATGGATATGATATGTCTTATGATACTGATGCACTTGACAGGCTTGAATGCTGAATCTGAGCGATAGGTTTCGGATGCTGAATGAGGTTAAGGTTTTTAGTGCTGGTTAAAGTTTTTAGAGCAGGTGCCCTCTGATGATTATATCTTAGTTATTACTGGTCCTTACTTCACCAAACTTGCATGGATGATGTGTCTTATGATACTGATGCACATGACAGATATGAATGCTGAATCTGAGCCGTAGGTTTTGGATGCTGGATGAGGTTAAGTTTTTTGTAACAGGTCACATGTTTAATAGATAATAGTACTATTTCAAACTTGCATAATTGATTTAACTGAAATATAAATGAATAGCAGAGGTAGCGTCAGATGCTAGGTTTCGGATGCTGGATGAGGTTTAGTTATTTTGGAACAGGTCACATGTTTATAGATAGTACTATTTCAAACTTGCATATTTAATTTAACTATAATATAAATGAATCGCAGAGGTAGCTTCAGATGCAGAGCCTGATCTCCATTATCAAGGATGCTAAAAAAATATCCTACCTCACTCAAACCTGCTTGATAGATGTGTTTGTTTTTTTAAAATGATATAACATGATGTCTATGATATAGTATTGTATAATATACGATATGATACACTATTGCTTTATTTGATACAATATAATATTATGTATTGTAAAAAGTTATATGATACAATATAATATTGTGTCAATTTTTTGGTACATTATGATTTGATATTGTATCATGCTATTGTTATGTATAGTATTGTATATTATAATACAATATTGTATGATATGATATTGTATTATATATTATTTTATCACATGATATTATTTCATATGATATTGCAATATATAAGATTGTATCATATGATACGATATTGAAAAAATCGTTTAATATAATATCAATTGTTACAATATTGTGATGTATTATGTGATATGATACTGTATCATATAATACTATATTGTATCATATATTATATAATGATATTATATTATGTGATCAAATGCAATCATGTATAACACGATACAATGACATATCATATGCTACAATATCATATTGCATCATTATTTATTACAGTATTATATTGTATCATATAATATATATTATATATTTACAATGGAATTTATACGATTGTATATATTGTATAGTATCATAGAATGCAATATCGTATTGTATATTGTTGTATTGATAAACATTGTATCTTACAATACCATGTGAAATGAACATATTGTTATCAAACTAATTTTTAACATATGATATACAATATTGTGTCAAAACAGTATCCACGAATAACCAAGATTAATTACTATTATTTTTTTATAATATGATAAAGGTGATGCCTTATAAAGGTGATGCATCGTCTCGGTGAGCTTTGTAATATGTGGTTACCTATGCTTTTATTTATTTAGTAATTATAAATAAAACAATTTGAAAATAGTTAATAAGATAACAAATTAAATGCATGCAAAGCAATACACTCATATAATCACACGATTAGCACATTGAGGCAATTCGCTGGTAATTTTTCTGCTCATATGTGATTCAACTCATCATTTTATTTAAGATTGGATCAGATCTAATAACTTTGATGACAGACGAGGATCTAACCAAATATGTTCCTCTACACGGGAAAAGACTGAGAATCAGAAAGCACATGTATCTGAGAGATCGAAAATTGACACTAAGTAAAGACGCAACGGAGAAGATTAGCTAGATATGGGGAAACTGGTATTCTTTCCAAATGGGGAGTCATCCAAAGGCAAAAAAAAGCGATTTTTAATTTGATGTTTGGAATTATCTAAATCGAAATATGGATGAAAGTGCAACAGTTGGCCAAATGTTTAAAGACACCAACATGTCCATCCTTCGATTTTATCTAGCTTCGATAGAAAACGAAGAGGACAACGCAAGTCCACAACTTAGTGGTGATTTGGATACATATTCACTTCCAAAACTCCACAGTCCATCCATACAACCAACCTCTCTTGAAAATACAGAACAAAACTCTATATGATATTAATTCTATCAGAGGCTATACAAATAGCAGTAATTGAAAACAATCAGGAATATGGACTTGATGATTTACCTGATTTACTCGACATCCAGGACGAAAACTTAAATCATTCATATAGATTGGTTAATAACTATGCAAACACTGCAAATAATAACATAGTTAATTTTCAAGCCACAGAACATCTGCTGAAATTACAGAGGTCAAGTATAGAGATAAATATGGGAGCTTTCGTAAGAGAAAGATATAAAATGAACAGCGTGATCAAGCCTCAGTTGACAATGCCAAAGGGGAAATGGAGGAGGTAGAAGATGCTGGTAGAGTAACCAGGGATGTATTAACCGAGTTTTGTCTTTTCACACTGAATGCTAGGCAATGGACAAAAATTCATTCCATGTTTGGTGAAGAACATTGAAAGCTGTTTCCAAATTTATTATTTTTGGTTGGAAAAATGTCACTTATTTTCCGGTTTAAATTTATTCTGTTTCATGAAGATTTGTATGTTTGGAACATCTCAAAATGACTTTTTAGATGCTTTTATGCAATACATTTCTAAAACTGATGCAGAAACGCTCCAAGTAGCATTGAAGGATGTTAATCCGGTGAATCAATCAGACCTTCATGATATTTTTACCCAGCATGAGCTTAAAAGAGTACCTATAGGCAGGCGAACATGGAACGCATCCTAAGAGATATGGTCAACAAGGAGTTAGTACAGGCTGCAATGTTTGTCAAACAAAGTCGCTGTACAAAGACTTGATACCGAATCCAAGACGTGTAATAAACCCTCTGAAATATCTTTAAAATATGTGCAAGTATTTCACATCCGCATATCATCATCTGAAACAATTCATAAGGGAGATGGATTCTGATATCCTGACACGCTTTCTGAGATTCTGCACCGATGCCAATTGTCTTACCGAAAAATGTATTGAATTTTCGTTTGTAAATGTCGTCGTCCTATAGCCCACACTTGTTCATTGTTGTTGGAATTGCCAAATCAATTTGAGAACTTCTTGCAGTTCCGAACTGAGTTCATATCATATGAAATGTTTCATCTGTTTATAAAAAAACTTTAATGCATGCAAACATGCATGGCAAGAATGCAAGTTACATGTATATGTATAAGGTAATTGCAATAGTTAATAAAACATTGTAAACCAAGACCCTAAATATCGCTATTTTTATCGTGTCTTATTGAGTTATTGCATTGCATTCATGTAAAATTATACACCGGAGATGTTCTAAAATGTAACTGCTTTTTTGAAAATAGAAAATATCATATTTTTTTTTTTTATTTGGACTGACTTTTTATCTTTTCAACAAGGGTGTTTTCCAAACCAATTTGCATTTACCTTTCATTTTTTTAAAATTTTCAATATTGCAGAAGTAATCATTGACTTGATTAATAATGTTAGAAGTTTTGATGAAGCAACAGTGATGTCTAAAAAAAAAATTTGAATTAGTTTGGTTCATACACGACCAGGCAATATGTCTAGGGGAGCCTCCCCAGGGTCTGAGGAATAATTTTGCTAGCTGTTGGGGGGAGGGGTGGTGTCCAAGAACTACTTTGGTAACTTTATAATGTGAACAATATAAATTTAGTTTGAATTTTCCAGAGGGTTCCGACCCCCCTTCCTCTAGATCCGCTCTAGTGTTGTATAGTACCTTTTCCCCCAGGCTGTATTTCCCCCGGTAAACTGCTATATACTTTTACATGTAGTAGATTTTCTCCTACGGAAAACTGGCTGTATAGTGGCACCCCACCCATTTATAGCCATATTTGCCTCACGGAAGTCTGACTATACAGAAGATGTTTTCCGTTTTCCAATTCCAGAAACGTTTATAGCAGATCTTTCGTAGTACAACTTCGCAATATCTAAAAGGACCAATTATGATGATAATTATAAACAACATGTGTGTATCTTCTCTCAGAAACTTAGGGGCCAATATTTTAATACTGTCTAAAAACTGTCCCAGAAACATTGTCGAAATAAAATTATAAGTTACTAAACCACACCTTATCGTGAACAGACATACCATTGCTGGAGACCCTTCTGTGATCAACATTAAAAAAAAAATAGTAGAATTATAGAAAAAAGAAAGTTAAATCAGTTAGTGTTTGTTACTGTATTTATCGTTCTTTTATGTTAATAGCTCATAACAGTGTCTTAAACCCTGCCCCCCCCCCATAAAAAAATATGGGAGGTTCTGGGGATTTCGCCTCCTGGACCCCAATCGGGGCTATGCCCACCGGACCCACTCAAGACCTCAATGAGGCCCCCAGACCCCCAACCGCTTTGGACCCCCTTTCAACAAATCCTGGATTCGCCACTGTATACGCAAGAACATGTGCAACCTGTCGGTGTACAAATCATTTAAATATTTTATCATACAATTGATTCTAATAAATATATTGATACTAGGTGATATCCCTCACAAGCGTGGGAAATGACACTTGACACATTCATGAGCTCTGCATGCTAAACCATATTTTTGATGTTTTTGTTAAATTTTTTTAATACATTGTGTCCGATTTTTTTTCTTGATTGTTTTTCTCAACTTATTTTTAAAACTTGAAATAAAAAAACAACCAGCTGGATATTTAGGGAGCTGGCAAGAATAGAAATCTTAACTAAAATTGATTATACATGGATGTGGCCTTAATTCCTTTGGTTGCTGCTGAATGGGTAAAAAATTCGAACTTTTACGGCTAGGCTTTCGTAGTTCCGTAGCAGTTTATTGTTGCAACTGAAAATATTATCATTTTTGCATTATTTATCGTATTAACTCTTAATTGCATGTACACATGTATAAGGATTTTCATTTCAAAATGCTAAGGGGTGTATAGTGCGTATCTCTTTTTAAGTCTCCCAAACGAAGTTTGGAGACTTATTGTTTTTGTACGGTCATTCTTCTTTTTTAGCTCACCTGAGCTGAAAACTCAAGTGAGCTTTTCTGATCCCATTCTGTCCGTCGTACTTCCGTCTGTCTGTCTGTCCGTCCGTCCGTCCGTCCGTCTGTAAAGCATCCTTATGGTAAGATAAATATAAATTGCAGAAATGAAAGACCTATCTTTATTCAAAGCGAAGAAAACCTCGAAACTGTAGAAAAAGGGGGTGCATTTTTAAAAATCTTCTTCTCAAGAACTACTGAGTCAAATTCAACGTAATTTAGCATAAATAACCCTTATGGAAAGGGAAATATAAATTGCAAAAACGATGTGCTAATTCTGTTTCAAATTTGAGTAATTTACGAAAATAATAATGAGACAGAGAGAATGGGGGTCAATCAGTTCAACTTCGGGCTCGATATTTCATATATCGAAAACCCGGTTCTTTGTTAGAAGCAGCCATGTTGGACGCATGATAAACGGGTCAAACTGACAAAGATAAATTTGCTTGTTGTGCAACAGTTTACGTGCAAAGGGAATATTTGAAACATCCAAAATATATTTGTGCCGTTTTTGTGAAGTAAATTGAGGTTAAATATTTCAATGCGTTGAAATTTTCACTTGTGACGGTGGTTTTAGCTTGTTTTGATTTTCGTTTCGTTTCTTTTTATCTTGAGGGGAACTATCGCCTGTATTTTGGAATTTTTACGTATTGAATCAAATATAGACTTCGGTAAATCTGACAGCTGATTGTTTACATGTACCTGAGCAAAATGAGCAAATTCTAATGCACTAACAACATATTATAAAATACTATTCATTCTACATTTAATTCGGTACGATTTCTACGTAATGGTTGATTAATGCAACATGTTTTGTTAAAATGCTCAGCATTTTCAGTCTAAACAGAGATTATTTTCGCTGCTAGAAATATATAACTATATATATGATGAAAAATAAATTGTGTTCATTCTTTGTTTTAGTGCATTTTTCTTTTGTTATACCAGCACTTTCTAAAGAAAGTTCGGGTATATTGTTGTTACCCTGTTCCGTCCGTCCGTCCGTCCGTCTGTCACGTTTTACTTTCTCAAACTGCTCTTACATCTTATAAACCAGCAAACTGAACTCTTAGAGTTTGATTTGGGGTGTCATGTTGTTTTGTAAAAAGTTTCAAAAATTCTCTGGTTGTCCTGGGGGTCAAATAATTGGTAAAAAATGACGTTTTTTTCACTAAAAACCTTCTTCCTCGAACTCCTCCTACATTTTCAACAGTAGACAAATCATCTTTTGGAATATGTTTTGGGGTGTCCTATAGATGCGCAATAAGGTTTCGGAAATTTCAATTTTGTCCTGAGGGTCATTTGGTGGCTGAAAAATGACGTTTTTTACATAAAATCTGGTTTAAAAAACGTCAACATTTTTTTGAGTAGCCAAATGATCTTCTAGAATATGATTGGGGGTGTCATTTTGAAGAATGATCAGATTTCCGAATTTTTTTTTTATTACGTGGAACGATGGGCAACAAAAAATGACCTTTTTTGGCCAAAAAAGTATGGTTCCCAGAACTCCTCCTACAACTTTTGGAGTAGCTTCGTCATCTCTTGGGATGTGCTGGGGGCTGTCCTATAGATGTGCAATAAGGTTTTAAAAATCTAAATTTCATCCAGGGAGTCAAAAAATAGCAGAAAATTGACATTTATCACACCAAAAAAAAAA